>JAHWFO010047825.1:1061424-1101552 GCA_023313115.1 Rhysida immarginata | reverse complement strand
CTCTCTCTCTCTCTCTCTCTCTCTCTCTCTCTCTCTCTCTCTCTCTCACTCACACACTTACAAAATAAAAATGTCGGACGCTCAGCTCATGAAAGTGAAGAGGCCGAGAAAGAAAACTGATGTGAAAGCACTAATAGAAGAAGTGTGAAATATATATATTTATTAACACAATTGAATTAATTCAAATTAAGTTGAAGAAACAACAATTGAATATGATGATTGATGAGGAATGAACGAAATAAGAACCCGACCGTTTAGATCGATCGACGGCTTCCGTGCAATGCAAAATGCCAAATTACAACAAGAGATGACGCTTGGGTAGCGTACTTCTGCTGGTCCAGTCATTTGAGTTTCTGCCATGTGAGATCTCTCCAGGAGCAGAATGTAAAAGAACAGAAAAAATACGCCTTAGTTTCTGCTCTCTTGCTTTCTGCTTGTGGGAAGCATGCTTAATTGAAACAGTATTGACAGTAAAGCGAGATTCTCACAAGCAGAAAACAAGAGAGCACAAATCAGAGAGTATTTTTTTCCTGCTTTTTTACTTTCTGCTCCTGGAGGTCCCACATGGCAGAAACTCAAAAGACGAGCATTTTGTTAACGCAGCGCCATCAATTGTTGTAATTTGATTAATTTTTGCATCGCACTAGCGCACTGCACCAAACAGAGTCACACACTCCACAGTTCGTTCATTCCTCATTAATCATCATACCGAATTTTTGCATTAAAATGTTGTTTATTCAATTTAATTTTGTTGTCCTCAAACCTTGTGAAATCTTCTAGTATCTCTTCCACGTTAATTTTCTTTCTCAATCTCTTCACCTTCACGTGAGTTGAGCGTCCGACATTTTTATTTCGTGAGAGAGAGAGAAAACGCCACAGTGACGTCAATGCAGAGATCGTTTTCTGGCTGAGCAACCAGTTTCTGCCCTGTTTTCTGCCACAAAAGTTGAATGTAAGGCGTGGATTCCACATGCGTAAAAACAACGGCAGAAACCAAAAGCAGAAAAAATTTTTGACGTCACTTCCTGCTTTCGTCTTTCTGCCCGACAAAAAATTCTCTTACTTATGTAGGTTACGACTCAATCCAACTCGGAAAAAAACGGGATTTTCTCTCGAGCAAAAAGACGAAAGCAGGAAGTGATGTCAAACAGTTTTCTGCATTGTGGTTTCTGCCCTTGTTTTTACGCATGTGGAATCCACGCCTAACTCAACTCCAAAAAGCAGAAATTTTCAGTTGGGCAGAAGAGATGAAAGCAGGAAACGTTCCACATGCGTAAAAACAACGGCTGAAACCATAATGCAGAAAAATTTTATGATGTCGCTTCCTGCTTTAGTCTCTCCTGCCGGGTTGAAAATTTCTGCAATTTGGAGTTGAATTCAACTTTTCTGGCAGAAAACGCTTGATAAATTTAGAGTTAATTCATACGAACTATCATTAAAATGGGCACACTCATAAATTCAAGCTGTCTATTGCATGAAATGAAGAGCTTATTGCATAAACTCATGAATCTTGTGCGCTATTCTAAATGAAATGAAGAGGCTATAATTGATGGCTGCTATTATATTTTAAAAAGAAATGATTTGATAACATATCCGTAGAAGAATATCGTTACTTTAGAGGAACACGGTTACACGAAAAATGGAAATTAAACGTGACATTATAGCTGGAAAATGGAATGTGCTTACAGATGGTTTATATGGCCATACGATGCACTAGTATTTGCACAATGAGTTTCCTAATGGATTTTCGATAAACCATTTGAAATCGATTAGCTTCCCTGCGTGCCTTGTCCTGTCGGCCTTTTGGGTAAAGAAGCACTTTAACATAGATGTTGTTCTTAGGTTGTCACGTGATTTTATTATATTTTTTTTTCCACATTTAACTTTTTCGTTTTATTTTTCTCTTCCCTCTTGAGGAATATTTTGCATTTTGTTCTTACAAACAGTTCCTATCTCGGTTGCCGCGCTTTAACCCGGATGAATTGGAGGATTTCAGATCCTGGATTGCCTTTAATACATCGTAGTTCGGCATTCTTTCGGATGGCTTAAGTTTATTTTATTGTCGATGCCCTTGTTTTGTGAATGTCTTCGGGTTTTTTTATTTTTATTTTTCTTTGAGCTAAGTTTCAATTGAACTGTTTCGTCAATGACGATCCTCTCTGATCTTGAGCGTCTTCTAAGTGCATTGGGTGCTTGGAAAAAATTTTTAAGCTAATTTTGTACGCCGAAAAGTTTAACCCTTCCACAGTTTTTAATTAAAGTGGAGTGCTTTTATGGGTCGTCGAGAAATTTTCCGCCCCTCGAAAAAGCGCCTTTAAGCCATGAAAGGTAGTTTTTTTATTTTTTTTATTTTTCCTCCCGTCCTTTTATACATTGGCGTAACAACAGTTCACCCTGTCGAGTAAAAAGGCTTTTTTAAGGGGGCAGTGTCGTTTTTTGTTTTTTTTTTTGATGGGGAAAAAAAGCAAATCTTGTCTGTAATCTACATCTCCTGGAAGATGCTCTTGATGCTAAGCTAACCTTTGACCCTTTTGTGGATGAGCTTGTTGGTTGTCTGCTTTCGTACAGATTTCATTTTTTCCTTTTTTACCTTTACATATTTGGATGCAAAGCAAGTGATAGAACTCGTTTCGCTCAAATGAGCTTGTTTGGCAAAGGCTTAAAGCAATGAATTTTGTTGGGTTTTTTTTCTTTCTGTGAAAGATCTAGAATGGACATCTAGTCTCCCGTCTATTGCTTGCATTAAGCAAAGAAAAGGAAGATGCTGAAGAAGTTAAAGTTGTGTAGCTTTCAATGAGTTTTTTCTCGTCGTCTTTTTGGAATTTTAAACCGAATTGACTTCCCGGAAAGTTTGTATTTTAGACGTCGTGATAATCGAATTTTACGTGATTTGTTGGCCAGTAATTTTTTTGATACGGCCTTTTCTGTTGATAATGAATAAAAGGACAAGGTTTCAGTGAAGGTACCGTGTTATGTGACGCCCTTTCTAAATATGAAGAAAGGGTTCTTCTATGTCCATATAGAAACGGCACTGGAATATTGCCTATAGGTAAATTAAATGAATTATTTGATTCCATAAACAAGAGTTTTTTTAAAAGCCTACTTTGCAGTTTCCAGCTTTATCGTAGTGGGATTTTATAACTGTTATGTTAGAAACAGAGGGCGATGCGTGACAGGATCTCTTTCACTAAAGCCTTCTGAATAAAATAACATTTCAAATGAGATTTTCAGCTCCAGACTTGAAATACTGAGTTATTTTCTTGTTTGGTAAAGAAATAAGATAAACTAGAAAAAAAAGTAATAATGAGTTTCTGCTGATCATTGGCTTTTCAGGGTTTCTACATACGAGGACGGTTCATAAGTGAAATTATAATATCTCATACGGCTGTAATAGCCTCTTTGCCTTTATAATTTCCTGCCAGGCGAAGCAGGTTGACGACTGATTTGCCGCATGGCCAAATCATACTCTCGGAATGTAACTTAGAAACTAGGGGCACTTACGGAAACGATATTTATAGAGCGACGAATATCGGTAGACCTTCAGTTCGAATGTGGGTCTGGTGGATGCACGGAGATAGCTTCGTGGTGCCCACTATGAAGTCGAAAGAGGCGCTGTCTGAGTTTCGAGACCGTTTGGAATTGGGCCTTTTCTGTATCAACATGTCACAAAGCAAAGTGCGTGCAGGAATGGACTGAGGACCAGGAATTGAAGATATAGTGCTCCGATTTAAATCCGACTGATCATTTGTGGGATGAATTGGAGCGACGACTATTGGCTAGGCTCAACATTGGTAGATAAGAATGGAAGAACATTCCTGAAGCTATTTACTAAAATAAGTTGGAAAGTCATCCTCAGAGAGTAGGGCTTTAATAAAATCAAAAGGAGGTTCATTTATTTTCGTGTGACATCGTGGTTGCATTGCAAAAATACAGGTGTCCGGAAAATTTTGATCTAACCTAGTATACCTAGTTCTTTGCATCTTACACCTATTTCTTTTCCTGAGGATCATTTAAAAATAGTATGTTTGAATCCCCTTTATTTGTAAATATCCGGCCGCATACAGCCGTAAGTGTGAAGCGATTTCAGGCCAAACACAGAATTATTCTCCGGTTTGGTCCCTACAGATTTTTTTCCTGTTCTCATAGATGAAAAACTCTATGAAAGTTGCCCGATTTCAAGATGTTTCCTAGATTGCGAAAAACGTGACGTCGGAAATCGAGAGGATTCCGTCCGGGGACTTTAAAAGCTGTTTTGTACAGTGTTGCAAAAATATAGAGGACAGTAGTGCTGGATAGCCTATCCTCTCGCTTCATAAAATGATAACTGGAAAATTTTATATTGTTAACCCATTTATGCTGAAATTGGTAAAAATGAAAATTGAAACTTCATATCCTAAATTTCTATTCTGTAGCATGTAAAGACATAAAAAATAATTTACAAAGACATAAAAAAATTCCATCTGTGGACGACAGCATATAATTTTAATTTTAAGTTATTATGGAGCATTTTTAATTTTTAAGTATCATGAAATAATTGGCTATTTATTGGACTGCATTTTTATTTCATCCAAATTTTTATTGTGAACTTTTCGAACTTTTCGAACCTTAATTTCAAAATTCAAATTCTTCAAGACCTTCAAAATTGAAAATTTTTCATCGTTATCATCCTTATCATTTCATATTGTCTGTACCTTTTAAACAAGTGCCGAGTCAGCAATGAAGTCCGTTTCTACGAGGTGTGAAAATTATTGCCAGGACAGTGGACTTGAGATTACTTGGACTGTTAGAAGCTTTGTTATTTAGTAATCCCCTTTTAAATTTGATTAGTTTTAAGCCCCTTTTTAATTATATTCTTGTTATTTTTTTTATCTCGTTGTAAATTATTTTTTGTCTTTACATGCTACAGAATAGAAATTTAAGATATGAAGTCTCAATATCCATTTTTACCAATTTCGGCGTAAATGGGTGAACAAAATCAAATTTCCCAATTATCATTTTATGAAGCGGCCCCTGAAGCGAGAGGATAGACTATCCAGCAGTACTGTTCTGTATATTTTTGCAACACCCTGTATAAACGCGCTCAAAAGTATACGAGGGAGTGCAGAGAGGTCCCTGGCTTTGCCTTGAAATAGCTGAAATAGAAAAACGAGTTTAGGAGCATATGGAAGCAATGAACATAATAATGAAGAGCAAAAACGAATAGTAATGCTTATTCCAACAGAAGTAGCACCAAATTCAATATATGCAGTAATAAAAATTCACAAAGAAAGCAATCCTATAAGAATCGTAACTTAAAAAAAGAAACGGTAACCTTTTCAAATTTAATTACACAATAAAAAATTCATTAACGGCCAAGCAAATAATAGAAAAAAAAATAAAACCAGACAACAAAGATCAAATTTTCATCGTAGATAAGTATGACAAAGCCCAATCAAATCAACACTGGACATAATAGAAAATGTATTAACAACAAAATTACCTTACAGATCATACAAGCCATAAACTTTTGCTTTACCAACAAGCAATTCAAATTCACTGACAAAATATATTCACAAACAGATGGCTTACCAATGGGCAGCCCAATATTACCCATAATTGTCAACATCTACGTATATTAATGACATTGAACACGCATTATTAAACACTACACAACACAAACAATACATGAGATATGTAGCATCCAATGTAGAGGAATTTTAATTATCACAAGCAAACCAATAATAATAATAATAATAATAATAATAATAATAATAATAATAATAATAACACAATTATTAGAAGAAAGATGCCCACTAAAATTCACAAACAAGAACATGATCAACAATAAAATTACATTTTTAGATTTTAATATTATAAGAAATGAAAAGAAGCTAAATTTTGAAATATACGAGAAACCTACAAAAGATAATAACAAACCCCATTACTGATCACGACAACCTACTCACCAAAAAATTAACACTATTAAACAAAATATCCAAAGAATAAAAAAATCTAGCATCTCCAAATTACATTCCAAAATAGCCCAAAAATTGGACATTTCCCGGGAGCGTGTTGGGTTTATCATAAGCACGATCCTTGACATGCACAAGCTTTTAGCGAAGTGGTTCCCGAAATGTTTGAACAGTGATCAGAACAAGGAACGAGTTGAGACATTCAAAGCCATTGTGGTCCATTTTGAAGCTTGGGGCGAGCTTAGTGACTGAGGATGAAACCTGGCTCCACATTTGTGCTTCAGAAACCAAGGAAGAACAATCAACGGAATGGCGCCACAGTGGGGGTCCCCACGGCCAAAAGAAGTTCCGCACTCAGAAATCTGTCAAAAATCATGGCGTCTGTTCTCTGGGACAAAGATTGTATTCTGTTGGTTGACTACCTACCCTAGGGCTCTACTAACTTATAACATGACAGTACTATGCTAACCTTCTGGAGGCATTCAAGACGAAACTCCGCACAATTGGGCAAAAAAGCTCAGAAAATTGGCATTAAATCAAAAAATGAAATAGCATATAGACATTCGTTTATATTATTTTTCAGTACACCACGCCCTATGCATAATAGAAAGTCATTTTGTTACCGGAAGTGTAACACGTATTTGCGCCAGGGCGCTTAGTTGAAGCGAGTTAGCTGGTGAGGTTGCCCCACTGTGCATGCTAATTTTCGAATTGTTGCTATGGAAGCTTCAAATTCAGGTATGTAGTGATGTTTTAGTAATTTTACACTATTACATAAATGTACCGGGTGGGCAAGAAATAACGTGAGGTGTTCAGAGCTCGCTAGCGGGAATTCTATTAGGCCAAATGCAATATATTTTGGTGTATATACTTAGTGGAACATGCAGTTTCGATTTCTGAAAAAAAAAATAGTACCAAAAGTCGCCATAGAGGGCGCTTATTTCAAGAAAACAATGAATACCTAATTGTCAAATGAACAAATACCGTACTTTAATAACAACAATAAACAATGTTTTATTTTTAATTACAAATGTGTCTCAATATGACCACCAGTGTGCTGTTCCAATAGCTGCATGCGGTACACGACATTTACATGGCGACTTTTGGTACTATTTTTTTTTTTTGCAGAAATCGAAACTGCATGTTCCACTAAGTATATACACCAAAATGTACTGCATTTGGCCTAATAGAATTCCCGCTAGTGAGCTCTGAACACCTCACGTTATTTCTTGCCCACCCGGTATTTTATTGTGTGAAACAGTTGTAGAAGATAGTGACTGGAACAAAGTTTAAAATGTCATAGAAAACATTATGAGAAATAGTTAGGTTTCAAGGCAGATCAAGATTTCATTTTTGGTTTTTCGTAATGTGTATTCATTGTATATTATAATTCATTTTTTCTTCTTCTCATATTTGCTCTTTTTTTCACCGCGTTCAATTAAAGATTAATGTTGACAAAACACAAATCATGCTTGCTTTCCATTCAAAGAAGCCCAAACCTAATCTAATCACTAGCAAGAGAACATCACAAAAGAAACTCAACACCTTCAAAAAGAAGCAATAGCGTTACTAAAATCTCCAACCACACAAGATTCTTGCCATGGTGGTTCTGGTGCTGGTGATAGTGGTGATGATGTTGTTGCTGTTGATCACGATGCTGAGAATTTTGACAGTGATAAAGATGTATCTTCGGATTCTGAAGATGAAATATATTTTTAAAAGTTGCTACATTGTGTTTATTTGCGAATGTGTAGATTCTGAAAAGGCTTTCAATACTTAATGTAAATTTTTCAAACTTTTATGTATGTTGGATAAATGTGTGATTTCATGTCTCCTGCTCTATTCTTTCTTGGCAAAGCCAAGAACTTCTCAACACCTCCTCATATTGTGCTCGGTGGAGATTACTTTGAATCATATTAAACAGCATTTTCATTTTGACTTCCCGTTTCTGAGTATTTGTATTAGTCCGGAAATTTAATTGCCACACTTTGTATAAATTTGGTCATAAAAATTTTAAAAGTTTCAAAGTTGGACGACTCTCCGCCACTCAGCTGGTGAACAGACAAATTGATATTAGGACTAATCGATTCTATGATGAGGCGGGGAGGGGCGACAAAAAGGATGTTACTTTATTTTTTTTTAATATTGGTTTAACACAGTCCATAATCATTTGGTTACACATTATTAGATCGCATTCATTTCGCTTCATTGGTATTGAGAGGATATGAGTGGATGGGTGATCGGTGTTCTTAAACAGCTGTTGTTCGTGTGTATTTGTACTTGGAAAGGGTGGTGAGAACCGACCGGGGAAGCAAGCAGTGGCCTTTGAGATGAGTGAATGAATGAACTGCTTGGGAATGGCAATTAGAGAGTGATTGAACGCTGGTCAATTGGTTAGGGTTTGCTGGCGAACGGTTTTGAATTAGAAAGGAGTGATGACGGTTTCGGGGAAAGGAGCGCCTCGTTGACTACGTTCAGTCGTCTTCTTTGCCGGCAATCGTTCTCCATCCATGCAGTTGGGATAGAATGACATTGACCGGAGGGTATGATGAGATGGTGGTGGCACTGGTGGTGAACGGAATGGTTTGCTGGAATTGCATCACCCCAGCATCATCTGACGGAAAAGGGAGAGGAGAGTGAAAGATGGAGAATCCGGGTGTAAGTTAAGAGGAAAGGGGGATGAGTGCAGGTGAATGGGATAATCCTCAGAACCCCCCCCCCCCCACCTTCAACCGGCAGCGCTACTGCTCATCAACGAAGATGGAGGAGAAAGTGTGCTGGCTGGTGGGGGTAGAGAGAGAGAGATGGGGATTTTTGTTTTGCTTTCTTGGCATAGGGCCAAAATCGATGACGTCATAAGAGATTTGGTTGTGATGAGGAGGAACAGGAAAGGAAAAGGGTTGGATGAAGACGAATGGGTTGGAAAGACTCTTTGAAAGAGGGTAGAAAAGCAGTTGGATTTAAATTTTTTTTCCTCTATGGCGGAAATGGTATACGAAATATTGAATGGGTAAAAAAAATTCTAATGAATGAATTTTTTTTCTGTCTCTACCCCTGCCTCTCAAGAAAAGAAAGAAATGAAAATTAGTCATGTGTTAATGAATCTCTTGAGCTAATAAATTGAATGAAAAAAGAGGGATTTGAGAAGTCATTAAGCGGAAAGATGAATATTTTGCGATTTTTTTTTTTTTTTTAACTTATACAATTTACCTTCAAGTTGCTTTTTTCTTAGTCTTTCGGGAATGCCACTAAAGAAACGACGTAGCTATAATTATTATGGCATAAAGCCTGGATTTTACGCATAAATGAAGTTTAATAATAATTTATCTTGACTGTTTATCTCTAATTTTGCTTTTGGAAATCGTCAAGTTGAAGGAATTCTTTCAGATAACTGAATCTCCGGAGGAAAACATCTTCTTCTTCTTAAACAAAGTTAATGCGTACAATGTTTAAAAGATGTTTAAAACTTTCTATTCTTTTGCGAACAGTCTAACTAAAGAAATTAAACGGGCGAAATTCTGCATGATACATGAAATAACTGTGTATCTCTGAAAATAGATTTCGGTCCTATATTCTTCTTCATCTTTTTTTTTCTTTCTAGAGAGTAAGTGCATCTTGATTAAACATGAAACTAGTTAGTATCTTAAAAAGATTATTAAGATGATTGAATCTATACCCTGGTCCCGGTAAGAAATGGGCATGCGATAGATTTACCATTTCACCGTGTCGCTTTAATTCACCATAGGAAATTAACCCTTTCTCTTCGGATATTTATTTTGTAAAAAAACATGAAATTATTACCTGAATGTTATTCAAAAGTAACTTGACATATTTGTAATATGTTCTGATTCATTTTGAAAATACGAGGGTTGGGGAATAAGTCATGGCAACTATTTTTTTTTGTGAGAATTCGACCGTGAGTAGAAAATGTGAAATATATAGATGAAAGGACAAGGAATGGAGGAAAGGTATGGACATTTAACAACAAGGAAATATTTTGCTCTTCATATTTATTAAGGTAGTTGATCTAACGTTACAACTTTCATGTTCCAGAATCATTACAGCATACATATCCATTCTAAAGGGCCTCAAAGTAGTACGTTCACAGTACGCTGCCAAGGATGTGACAGGCGCCCATATCATCTGCTTCACCATTTCTCTCACCATGTGGAAATCTGGTCATCTCCTGTTACACAATACGCGTATTTGCAATGTCCATTCGTGTCCGAAGCTGTCTACCACGTAATGGTTCCTTACCGTCCGTATAAAGTCAAAATCACATGGAGAAAAGTCTGGAGAGTATAGTGGGTGCTCCAATTCTTACCAAAGCCAGCGGAGACCGGCTATATTGATATACGAGCGTTGTTCAACTCGGGTTACATCCATCCTGCACGGCGGTTGACTAAGAACTGATTTAACATTGGTCTCAATGCAACAAAAGGAAATCACAGAGCCATCTGGTGTTGTGGAAATATACTATGAATGAACGGTTTCCTCGAGACATATGACATTTTGTGATACCATCCCTTAGCTATGAGAAAAAAATTGTTGCCATGACTTATGCCCCAACCCTCGTATAATTCGTTGATACTGATATTTCAATTATTTCGCAACTGAATCCTGAATTGTAGAGGTTACTAATTCTAAGGTCTATATATATAAGGTCCATAGTCTACAAAGATAAGAGAAAATCTACCCATTTGGCTTTCCTCCTTTGATCAAATGTATCCTAAAAATTTAGACGTAAACGGATTTAGCACCGTAAAGAGTGAAGAAAGCTAAAGGCAATAAAAATGAGCCAGTTTTATCTGGGACATTCAAAAAGAGGGGTAAAAACTAGAATGAAGGAGCATATTTCCTATATTAAAAATGGAAAATCGGGTATATCTGCTTTTACAGGTCATATTTTACAGGAAGGCCATAATTTCTCGACAGATGGCTTTAAAATTATCCATTCTATTAAAGATCGACAATCGACAATTGAACGTGTAGTGAAAAGACACGAGCGGTCCGGGAGTCGATCTTCCGTAACACACTCGCCCATAAAGTAACCAAGGGAATTACACTGAATTAGAGAAGCCTGATGTCCCTCGAGAGTCACCCTGAGAATAGAGTCCTAACTTGGTAGGACGAGAAATAAGATTGTTGATTGACGTAGTGATAGCCCTGAGCATCTGCGGCTAAGATATCCAGAAGTCGGGGAAGACGACCTTATTGATATCATCGAAATTGACTTCCAGTAGATGAAGGGGTCTTCGTATCCTTATGGAACCCCTAAAGGCTAGAGGGTGATCCAATATACTGGAAACCAAGGAATTATTGTGTGTCTCGATTTTAAGAAGCAATTTCTTAAAGAGCATCTGGACATAGGTACCAATGTGGGCATTACCGAGGTCTTCATAAATAGAGTAGTTGTTGGCAACTCTTCTATCGAGTTGAACAATGACCCTGAGAGATACATTTTGGAAGGTCTGTAGTTCCATCCACCTCGATTTGCTGATAGACGCCCAGGCAGGCATTCCTGGAGCAAGATGGTGCGGATCACCACCTTGTAGAGCAAGAGTTTATTGTCCAATCCAAGGGCACTGTTTCTCCCCAGGAGCGCAAATCAGGCTGAACTTCGCCCTTTTAGCCTTGTTGAGAGCATATTGAACATGGTTATTCCAGTTTAGCTTAGAGTCAATCTTTATTTGTAGCTCTTTATATAAGGCGAGAGTCTATTAAAGATGAGAAATTGCTACCTTTTATAGAATCTGCTCAAATAGCCAAGCATAAGCTATCTACTAATTGGTTGGTGAATAACGACGATGGTCATATAACAGTAGCCGAGTGGATGGCTTTAGCTTCCTTCATTGTCAAATAATTTTTCTGGTTGGTTAACCGCTGCTATATATAATTGTCTTGTTAATTGTTATTTTCACTCCTAGCTCCTCGTGTCCTTTGTCTCTCGTCAATCAACAATCAACACTATCGTCCTGATAGGAAAGGACTCCATCTTATCCTCTGGATGACTTAACTAGGTTTCATCTGGCTTCTTGCCTAGTTCAGTGTACTTCCCGTGGTTACTTTCTGGACGAGCGTTGCTTTCGGACCACTCGTTTCGTTTTACCTGCACTGGTCGATTGTCGTTGTCGATTGTTATTTTCACTTGTTGTTTTTCACTGATGAAGGAGACAGAGAGCTACGAAATGTACATATAAGTTTTTATTTTATAAAATTAATTTATGTGGAATAGAAGTTTCTTTTCTTCCTTTCTTGTTATCCTATTGTTCGCAGTTTTGGCTGTTTAATATTTTATTAGTCTCACTTTTATCGTAAAAAAAATCGTTTTCCCCATCAACGTCCATTAAAGATAACCCCCCCTCTCCCTTCCTTTATGAGAATATCCTATTTGCGCGTCTTGTTGGGTGGTTTAAAAAAGTTCGAGAATATTTCTGTAGACAGGCGACAAAACGAGGCTGTGCTTGTGAACAGTGATCTTCCTTAGTTACTATGCCCAGTGGCGTCGTTCTATGAATATCGGGAGCTGTGCTAAACGTTTATTCTTTTTTAATATTTTTTGTGAGAACGTTTGCGATTTCAGCAGTAAGCAAACATCAAATATGCCTCAAACTCGGCAATTTTTGAACGGAACCCTTTCAAATGATTCGGCATGCTTATGGCGATGAAGCAGTGATTCGTGTGAGATGTGTTTTTAATGGCACTCGCGCTTCAAGAACGGTAGAATATTACTGAAAGACTAAGAGAGATCAAGGCGATCTTCGACGAACACAGTCCCCCAAAATATGGGCAAATTTTGGCAAGTTGTGCATGAGGATCGTCTGAGAACCATTTAGGTTAGGTTAGAACATTCGGCGAAGAAGACCTGAACTGTGGCGTGAAGGCAATTGGGTGCTCCAACAGGACGATGCAATCGATCAAAGAACGTCAAAAAATGGCATGCTCCAGCTTTTACGGCGTTAACGGCATGGCATAACCACCCTTTCCTTGAAAGGAAAATTCCAAGCAGGGTCTCAAAAGAGTATACGAATAGTGCCGTTAAGTCATAGGCCATTGTAGTTGCATTACTGACAATGGAAAGTCATTGCATTAAGTAAGAAACAGAGGTTATTTTTTGTTGTTAAGATTTATTTATTTATTTATTTATTTATTTATTTATTTATTTATTTTATTTTATTTTTTTTTTGCTGATGATAAATAACTGACCAAATCCCTTGTCTTTGACTTTATAAATTTTCTGTTGTTATATTTTATGCTAAAATTTGAAAAATTTGAATGCTTTATGTTTTTCTTCATAATTTTTCCTTGACAAGCATTTGGATACCTTTTCAAAGACATTCCCACCGGCCGAATCCGGGGGATTTGGCAGCTTATTTCAATGTTTCCAGTCCTGTGCGTTCGTTTGAATTGGGTCGCCATTGTTTATCTCGCAAAGGGCGAGAACCCGCGAGAATAAACAAATCGTTTCCCAGCTATAGGCTCGCCACTCCGTTAATAAATCAGTCGGCCAGGAAGCTGTGCTCCGGCAAGTAAATAGGAAAGGATTAAGTCGTTTGTCGTGATGATATTTAAATAAGCTTTCTTAATGGCACACGGTAGGCCCCATTGTCTTCTTCAAGTTCACTCGAGCTTTTAGGTGGTTTTAAGTATTGTCCGTGACCTGGCTTTGCACGTGAGAATCTTGGGTCGAAAAAAAGGGAACTTGAAATCATCTTGGTGTTCTCAATCTACTCTTATACATATTGTACCCTTATGTAACATTGTAAACAAGATCAATTTTTTTTCCCTTCTCTAGAAAGTTAAAACGTAAATAAAATTATTTTTCCGCATGTTTGGATAATTTTTAGAAACGTGTGGCTATACAGTAGTCTGCAGCTAACTCCAAATGAATGGATGATGTGCATTCAGGACTCGTATTTGACCTGTGATTAGTAATGACTTAAAACATTTAGTCAAGCGACGTTTTCCCGATATCATTAATAGACTTTGGCGACAGCGTTACCTTCTGGAAATAGACCACTCTTCAGTGTCTTTAAACGAAATATTAGTTTTGATAGCTTGATAGTTTACATTGCGATATCTTCATCAAGATTAGAGAGTATTAATTGAGTGTTAATGTTCATACTTACTGCAGTCAGTTATTGTTTTTCAACCACATTCTCAATCAGTGCTGACATTTGATTTTCGCTTGTATACTATGTAAATTGTTTTGGATCCAGTTAGTTGACAATTAATGCTACAATAGTAGCCTTACTGGAAAACTTACCTGGTTGTTAAATGAGCGCTAACTAAGACATTGTCCTCCATTCAGTAGGAGTGAGTTTGGAATCTGGCACCAGGTATTGTGAAACAAGTTGCTGTAAAATTCCTCTCTTCTGTAGACTTAAAAAAGGCTGGAATAAACGTCGAAACTGGTTGTCAAATTTATTTGTACTAAGTTGTATTGTAAAGCCAAAGAAATACGATACAAAGACAAATTCATTACTGATTTTAAAGAAATCATTGGAAGATTTTAATTATAATATTTGTCGCCTGGACATTCTATTCTCTTAGCAGTGAAATGATCGGAGATTAAAAAGAAGGAAATTACTCTTTCACAAAAATATTTAATAAAATACACCTGTGTACATTTCGACGACAATGTCATCTTCCTCAGAATTAATACCTAAGTTAGGTTAGATTGGGTTAGGTTTTTGTTGTCTTCATCGGAAATTAAGCATATTCTAAAGCTGATTACACCATATACAATGTAATTTTTTCCGTATTACTTTTTAAAGTGAAATATTTCTTAAGAATTTGGTTGACTTTTTATAAATAAAAAAAAAGAGGTAGATATGGTTGCGTCATTGTCTGATCGGAGTCCCCTAATCGATTGAATGGGTCGTGGTCAATTTTGAGCAATTGATTCACTTCGACATTGATTGATTGATTGGTTTCCGCTTAGAAGCGTATGGCAAAACGAAGACTTTTTTTTTTTTTTTTTTTATTAGACTCGCCGATTATAGAATGCCTTTGATGAATTATACGGCGTTGCCCACCATTGATGGAAGCGTTGAAATAAAATGGTGATTAAAGTTTTGAGATTGCTCTACATAAAAACGTGGAATGTGTATGGCGTGGAGAGAGAGAGAGAGAGAGACAACTATGAAGGATTAAGGATCCGCGAGTGATAAAGAGTTTCCTTCTAATTGTGTAAGTCTTTGGTTTGAGCCA
The DNA here is from genome assembly GCA_023313115.1 of Rhysida immarginata. Lineage (NCBI taxonomy): Eukaryota > Metazoa > Arthropoda > Chilopoda > Scolopendromorpha > Scolopendridae > Rhysida > Rhysida immarginata. The sequence goes on along the minus strand of JAHWFO010047825.1, from coordinate 1,086,388 downwards.
AAGCAGGCGAGCGAAGAGAAATGGGCGACGCTTCCGGTTGGCAGCAAACAGACGAGGTTTTGAATTAGTGGTTTGGAGTTTATCCTCCACCCCACTTTGGATATTAAAAAGCCAGTATTGCCATTTCAAGGGACTCCTATCTAAGAGTAACTTCTTGAGTAACTTTGGAAGCCGGTTTCTTCTCGTCTGTCAATACGCATGTCGGCCATGTTGCATAGCATTTTATAATCAGTTTTGGGCTATAATCAATTTTTGGTAAAAATCTGTTAAACCTTAATCTTTTCAATTGTTCAAGACTGCAATACGGGCATGGTAAAGTTATTTTGCTTCCAGCCTATTGAAAATATTAACTATTTACAGTGTTTAGTATTTGCTTTCAATGCTATAGTAATTTTCTGCGCTTGAATTTGAGATATTTTGTACTGTAAATTCTCACAACCCTGGTTGAAAAGCTTGGCCACGGATGGTTATATAGTTTACATATTATGAAAAATTAATTTAAAAAGTTAATTAAAAAAAAGTATTGCGCTAACTTTTTCATAATAATTAGGATAACCTTAAGGAATGAATTACGTTATAGGATTATAATTATTGAAGAGCAATTGGAATTTCTGGAACCTTTAATTCCTGATGACAATTTTTCTAGTAACAATTCAAAATTATACAAAAAAGTAAAACTTGGGCAATTGTCCACAAATGAAACTAAAACAAATGAAATTGAAGTGCCAAAAAAGAAAAAAAAATGAGATTTTTGCGTGAAAAGTTCTAAGCACCTTAGAAAGAGTTAGCTTTGAAGCTTCCATAATACCACCTTAGATGGTCATACGTTCTAGATATGTGGATAAACGTAATTAAAAATAAAGAAGGGCTCTTTCACCACAACAAACGTAAATAACAAAAACAAAAATAACAGAAAAATACAAACCTGGAAGCGCTTTTCGAGAGCAAAGCTCTCATCATTCGGCAGGAAACAAGGAGAACACGTGAAAAACCCAAAGTGAACTGATTAGAAAACGGAAGAAAGCGGTTTATACAGGGTGTTTCAAAATTATGTACAATAAATTTAGTGACATATTCTTCAGGTCAAAAGAAGACGAAAATGTTCTATAGCAATTTGTCTGGAAACGATTTGTTTGCGAGTAATCCAATATGATAGAGTAGGGAAGCACGGTAGTTAGCGGACGATATTTTAGCAGTTCCAGCGTTTCGACCCAACACTAGGTTGAGTGGTTTGTTCCATTTAAACCTACTTTAGGGTTGTTCCATTAGTTGTGTACGGTTGTTTCCATTACTGTAGTTTCACTACTGTACATCCACTAGGAATATCAATTTCAAAACGTTTGCGTGCTTTGACATACGCATTACGATTTACGTAAAAAAAAGTCATATACACGTATTCCAGTGCTAAATACACTGACAAGCACCTAATGTATGGTCTTGCGGACGGAAATGCTGTGGAAGCAAGAAGACTCTACCAAGAACGCTTTCCGAATAGACGTTTGCCAAATAACCGAACATTTGTATCTGTCGACAGACATTTGAGGGAGCGTGGTTCCTTTGGCCGTCAAACAGGACAAGGGCGGCCTGTAGTACATTCTCCGGATGAGGAGGATGTGATAATTGACATCATACATGATGAACCACAGACAAGCACCCGTCGTTTTTCTTCCATGGTACACATTCCGCACTCATCTGTTTGGCGCATTCTTCACCGTCAGCTTTTGCATCCATACCACCTGCAACTGGTTCAGGCACTGAACCCAACGGACTATCCACACCGACAACGATTTTGCCAATGGATACAACGTCGTCATGCTGCAGACCCTAGTTGTCTCAGCCAGATACTTTTCACGGACGAAGCAACCTTCACCCGGACAGGAATCGTAAATTCTCACAACCAGCACCATTGGGCAGATGCTAACCCGCATGTTACCAGAGCTCGAGCGCATCAAGAGCGTTTCTCCGTGAACATTTGGTGTGGAATTGTCGGAAATAACTTAATTGGTCCTTATGTATTGCCGCCACGATTGACTGGGCGAACATATCTTTTGTTTCTGCAGAATGCATTGCCAGAATTACAGGAAGATGTTCCTCTTTTGATAAGATCTAACATGTGGTTCATGCATGATGGCGCTCCAGCACATTTCAGCCATGTTGTGCGAGCACACCTTAATGCTGCATACACGAATCGGTGGATAGGTCGAGGTGGACTTTTTTCCTGCAAGATCACCCGACCTTAATCCCTTGGACTTTTTTCTGTGGGGTCATGTGAAAACGATCGTCTACAGCACAGAAGTACCTAACATTATGGATCTGCGACAACGAATTGAAAATGCATGCCAAACCGTTCGTAATGCTGGCGACGAACTCTTCCATGACATCAGACGGTCGCTCATGCAACGAGCCGAAGCGTGCGTGCGAGCTGGTGGCGGGCACTTTGAACAATTCCTGTAATTTGGAGCCACGGGTTTAGTTGGCTGTATCGCGTAAATAAATAGTTTCCAGACAAAGTGCTATAGAACATTTTCGTCTTCTTTTGACCTGAAGAATATGTCACTAAATTTATTGTACATAATTTTGAAACACCCTGTATAGCAAGAGAAACACAAAGCAGACCAATAATAGAAAAGAAATCAAAAACAATATTATTGGTTGGTTAATTGATTATTCCCATCGAATTAGAGGGGAATCACCAATAGGGCCTAAGTCGGAGTTTAATAACGTGTTGTTCTTGGATTTATGGATAGCCATGCTCTCGAAAGCATCTAGCAAGTGCTTTTTATTGATAGATTGTAACAATTTTAAGTTGTCGATGGAAAAATCGTGCCCCGTCTCTATTGAATGTTTGGCTAAGGCTGATTGACTGCTTCTACCGAATAAACTGCGGTTGGTCTGACCTTTGTAATGCATAGGACGTTGCGAACAATGGGCGACGTAGATGCCTGACTCTTGTAAATCTGGTACCCTATCTTTGGGATTGCCCAGCAAGTTTCGTATTTGGTTGGGGTTGCTGAAAGAAAGAGAAATGTTATACTGTTTGAACGGATATGGCTTTATACTTATCTTTGATGGGGTGTACAGTAGTTATGTCCGATAAAAATTTTTTTTTTGAACTTCCTCTTCCTCAAAAGATCGTCAGTCGTTTTCGAGTTGTACCCGTTTTTCTCGGCTATTTTTTTAAATCAAACCAATCTCTTTTTTGAATGAAGAATTGTTTAATGGGATATTGAGTGCTCTATCTAACATGAAAATAAAAGCTGAAACTATCTTAAGAGCGATAAAGGGAATAATACCGTCGTCATTTCTTCAATTTCATTTCTAATCGGTTTTCTAACGAAATGCTAGAAGCTCTCCGGGATGAAATAAACGCTAAGTATAGTGCACTGGAGGAAAAAGTCGAATCCCTACATAAAAGTTTTGAGAAGTTAAAAGGTATCAGCAAAGAAATTCAAGACTCTCGTAGAGATGTTATTTACAAGATAAGTGAAGCCTTTGAGAAATATTCCGGGACTCCGAAGGCAGAAAACTCCACGGAAGATAAACTGGGTGATAAAAGCAAGGTAAGCAATATTTTTAAAACTATTTTCCGTGCTAAAAGTGTGGAGTCTATGGATATAATAGAAAATAGTGACTGTTCGACAAACGGTGGCTGTAAGAGAACTCGCTCTGATGGAACGGATGAAGAAGTGGATGACAATCCCTGGATTGTTGTTAGTAATAAAAAATTCAGAAAAGACCGTCTCCAGAGTAAATGAAGAAGTCGTCAGCGCGTCTAGAAAGAGAAATCCGAAGAATGGACACAGTCGCTCGGCTAATGAAGACCATAGGATCACGAAGAGGTATGTCCCTCCAATTATCGTGTGGACTCATGGCGTGCCGTTTAAGACGATTTTAACTGAGCTCGAGAAGCATGTTCCAGTGGAAAAGATCACTGTTCGTACGGGCAGAGTTAAATGTGTAGACGAAGAAACTCACAACAGGTTCGAATTAAGTCTGACAATATTCTAAAAATTCAGCATCATCAACTGAAGTCCGAGAAGGTTCTGAAGTTCGTCATTCGAAATGTGGATGTAACGTATGATCTAGATGATTTCCAAGAAGACCTAAAAAGAGCCAGCTACTTCCCAGAAAAGGATATCAGACTGAGGAAAGCCAAAGGATCCATTGATATACCAATGGTTTTAGTTCTGCTCCCGAACACCGGACACAACCATTCATTGAGGAACATCACTCGTATTGGGCCACTGACAGTGTTAGTAGAGGTCTTTCGAGGAAACAAGAAGCCACTACAATGCTACAACTGCCTGCGATTCGGACACGTATCCATGGGCTGTACGGAAGATCCTGGTTGCAACAAATGCGCAGAGGGGCACCAGTCAAGAGATTGCCCAAGATTAAAGGACAAGATCCCCCCCCCCAAAGTGCATCAAATGTGGTGGACAGCACACTTCAAGCTATACGAAATGTCCAAAATACCTCCAGGTTCAAAGGATGCTTAGTTCCAAAGTGACAGCTGACAAATCATTTGCTGATGCTGTGTCTAAGCCGGAGGAAAAAGGCCTCAACATTAACGACCTACCAGGTATGTATAAGCAATTAGGACGTATCTTTCATCTCTTTTCTAATCTAGGCAAAAGTTACCCACAGTTGAGTGGGCTCCTTACGACCAACTAATTTATGCTCTGGCTGCACAACGTTATACTGTAATCAACAAAGGTGAACTTCGGTGCATGATATGGAACGGTAGGGGGATTCCCCGAAAGCGTATCGAGTTTCACATTTTTCTGATAAAGCAAGAAATCGACGTTGCTTTCCTCTGTGAAACGCACCTCAAACCAAGCCAAGACTTCAAGCTACCTGGCTACTGCGACGTTGCTTCGTGTGTACCGTAAGGATCGTATGGATTCAAATGCTGCAAGATGTGCTTCTGGGGGCGCTGCGATCATCATTAAGAAGGGAATTCAACACCAAGAATTAGTCTCCAAGTCTTATGCAGGTATGGAATCGGCCTCCATCATTATCAATGACGTCTCCCTTGGTGAAGTGAAGTTCGTGGCGCTCTACAATTCACCTAAACATTCTCTTGACGTTAGCGAGCTTCATGAACTCTTCAGTGGTGACACTCCAGTCGTCCTGGCTGGTGACCTAAATACCAAACACCCAAGCTGGAACTCCAGAACGCAGAACAACAACGGCATGATTCTCTACAAGGTAAAGATGATATCATCGCTGCTGGACCTGTGGAGGACACCTACTACTGCGACCACTTTCCTACTAGTGACGTTTTGGACATCTCGCTCTTGAAGGGTTTCTTCAAACCGTACAATATTTTCACGATTGATGACCTTTCTTCTGACCACAACTCTGTGGCGTTGAACTTTGACAATGTCGACATAAATTTCAGAGAAGAACTCATACATCATCAAGACTGGAAGCTCTACAAAGACATTCTTAAGGACTATGGATGCCGTGCCGACGTTGCGTACTGTACGGAGGACATCGACCAACGTGTTGAAGACATCACTAGACGTATTAACAGTGCCATAGAAGCTAGTAACTATCCATCAGTGAATAAACCTCCTCATCAAATCCAACTCGCTCCTGGAATCCATCGCCTAATTGCTGAAAGAAACGGGGCACGTAGACTATGGCAACGTTATCGTGAACCTTGATTTAAAACCAAGTACAACAGGCTAGTGCGAAGAATCCAAGAAGGAGTAAAATAAGTTCGCGACGCTAGATGGAATGACAAATTCAAAAGCTTGTCGGCTCGCGACAATTCCATTTGGAGTATGGTCAGAGCTATAGAGAAGAAGAAGAATGATATGCTCCCTCCACTCCGTACACCGCAAGGTGACTGTATGCAAACTGAACAGGACAAGGCCCAAGTCATTGCAGATTTACTAGAAAACGCAATTTGTTACTCTATCAACAATAATCCCGAGAGCCAAATCATGTCTCAGCGTGTGGAAGACGGTCTTGTCAACTTTGATGAGGTCCCGCAGCATTTAACGAAGAACAACATCGAGGCTGGAGAGATCGCCACCATCATAAGTAAACTGAAAAAGAAGGCGGCTCCAGGAAGAGACAAGGTGAGCAACAACGCCCTTACGAATCTCCCGAAGAAGTTTATTGGCTATCTCACCAGTATCATTAGCGACTGCTGGAATTTTTCTTACTTCCCTGCATCTTGGAAATAATCTATTGTTTTGAGTATCCCCATGCAGGGACAAAATCCAGCAATTCCCTCGAGCTACCGACCTATTAGTCTGCTCCCCTCAATGTGTAAAGTTTTGGAGAAAACGATCCTCGTCAGATTCCAAGACACTATCTCGCCAATGATCTACTTCGACACTGTCTCGCTTTCGTGCCGTCTACTCTTGTCAGATGCAGATATGGAGGCTCGTAGAAGACCTGAGCACCCCCCCTTGAACCTTTCCAGGTATTGCGGAGTGGTATTTCTCGATGTCAGTAAAGCTTTTGACCAGGTGTGGCATGGGGGCCTTGTCTACAAGATGATTAGAGACTGGTTTCCTCCAGATTTGATTTTGATGGTGAAATCCTTTCTCACCGACAGGTCCTACCAAGCTTCAGTTGGTGAAAATCTATCCACGCCCCGTGTTGTAAAGGCCGGTGTCCCTCAAGGTTCTGTCCTCCGGCCTGTGCTATTTAATTATTTTCTGCATGATTTCCCGAAACCTAAAAATTGTAATCTATATTTCTATGCTGACGATACTGCCATTATGGCATGGGCACACAAGCCAGCTCACGTTATCACTCGCCTGCAGCACGCCTTGAAGATGTTCGAAGACTGGTTTAGCTGCTGGTAGCTGAACCTTAACGTCGGAAAGTGCAAGGCTATGTACTTCAACAGAAAGTTCAAGCGTCCCCCCAGATTCTCTTGTTCTATTCAATAAGAAACTGGACTGGGTAGACAACTACAAATATCTTGGCGTTTTCATCGACTCTAGACACTCGTGGAATCGTCACGTGACCTACGCTCTGAACAAAGCGAAGAGGGCTAAGTGCAGTCTCATAGCTCTCCTGGGTCGCAACAGCACCCTCAGCATCGACAACAAGTTACTTCTGTACAAGTCGATTATTCGGACCATACTCCTCTATGGCATGCCTGCGTGGGCGACTATCTCTAGAAGCAGATGTAGCGAGCTACAGTCGTTCCAGAATGTTACACTGAGGACCATTGCCCAGCTTGGCAGAAGGACTGTGAATAGCCAATCCATCCATTCAGATTTAAACATGGTCCACATCAGAAAGTTTATCCAGAACCTCCTTTTGATTATGGTGCAGAAGATGAAGATTCACGACAATGACCTAGTGACTGGATACTGAAGAACTCTATGAAGTGGCATATGAAGTATCGAAAACCGAGGCACATTCTTGACATCAACTTTGAAGACATCAGCAACGTTTTCTTTCCCGGACTACTGGAAGATGTGATAATCTTCTTTCTCGTTGTATTTTTTTATTTCGTTTGTATTTTGTTTCTGACAATCGTCAGTCTTTTTTGTATAATATGGAAGACCGCTTGGGTTGGTCAGGCTTCTTGACTACCTCAGTGTGTTTCATTTGGAATTTATTCTGGTTCGATGAGCTTTGTGAAAGCGCTGCTTTCGTCCCATCTGAAGAAATGTACACTTCACTTGTCGTTTTCTAGTCAGTTCACTTTGGGTTTTCCACGTGTTCTCCTTGGTTCCTGCCGAATGATGAGAGAGAACATTGCTCTCGAAAAGCGCTTCCAGGTTTTATTTTTCTGTTATTTTTGTTTTTGTTATTTTCTTCATTACTTTTGCTGTGGTGAAAGAGCCCTTCTTTACATTTAACTTTAATTCCTCTTTATAATGTCGACCAAGTCAAATGGTTATTGAAGGCGAAGACAACTCCGAAGCAATTTTGAAAACTACTTTTTCAATTTTTTTGCGTAGCTTTTCTAGTTTTTTCAGTCTTAAATCGTATGAATTATTAAGCGATTATTATTTGAATTATCTTAGGCTGCTTTCAAGTATGTAACAATGTCGTGAATGTCATGTCGGTAAGGTTTTTATAGTGAAGTGCTACATGTTAGGCATTGGCTATTCGTCGTTCCAACTGAACGATCCCTCTTCTTTCTTTGGCATGCTTTTCCGGCGCCATTGAAACGGTTGGCATCTTCAGAACAAAATTTGGACGACGACACGAAAAAATTTAATCTCGCTTTCATTCTGATATAGTACCGACCATAAAGAGAAGCATTTTATTGCCGTTTCATTGATTGTACGTTTCAAAGAGCAACAAGATGAAAAATGTCAAGAAGTCGACGAAGACGTTAAGAAAAATTACCAGGACGACATTTTAGAGCCCCCCAGGGGTCGACGGTTCTTTGTCAAGTGCCAAGATTTATCTTGGATGAAAAGCGGTCCTTTTTTTATGAGTGGCTGTCAATTTGTTAAGTTGGTTTAGACAGAGTAAGACTTTACCGGCATTAATGACTGTAGATGTTTAATAAAGCTTTGGCCTGGGAACTTGAAAGACAAAGTTGTCATTGACTCGATTTTGGCTGAGTGTCGCCAAATGGAATTGAAGGAGAAACTGTGGTCTTGTTAATAGTTGACAGTGCGTGAGAGGCTGTATTTACCATTTCCGTACAGTAACTTCACGTTTCCTTTATTTGGAATAAAGGTACCTCTAGAGTCTAGAGGAAGTTTAAAGCTTAGAGTGGACATAAAGAAGTACTTATGTGAAGTAATAAAAAATAAGGGTTCAGGAATAGCAATAGGTAGGGTCTTTAATAAGCGTTCGACGACATTTCGAGCATAACCTCATCCTCAGGAACTGTAGGCATGTCCACTGGGAGACATCCTCAGGAACTCCTTATTTTTCATTACTTGTCACCTAGCAATATAGACCACAATGCAATTATTACACTTATGTGACCATCCCGTAAAACCCCTTTTGGATTTCCTCATCTTACTGAAAAGTGGAAAAACTATTGTCACGAACTGCTTTTCGCTCTTGTATGTTCGGACATTGACTCTGGGATATAGGAGGAGCGATTAGAAAAAGGTTACACATCTAATAACGCAAATGTCCGAATTCGTAGGAGTGAAATGTTATACAGAGTGTTTCTAAAGGTAGTTACCAAACGTTACACACAATTAAGGGTCACTGAAACAAACACTTTTTACCATAGCATGGGGGATCGGAACTTTACCATTGTCCGACTATGGGGGACAGTGATGTAACGTGCAAATGACAAAACACAGCGCAATATCAATTAGTTTATTAGTTTAGCCGGACAATGGTAGAGTTCCGACCCCCATGCTATGGTAGAAACTGTTTGTTTTGGTGTCCCCTAACTGTGTGTAACCTTTAGAAACACCATGAATATAGATGGTGCTAGTGATCTAGTCAATTGTGACGAGCGAGCGAGAGATATGCAGTGATATTTCAAAATGGCCACTCGTTCGGAAACGTGATTCCATGTCAAAATGTGAGCAGTGATAATGTTTTTGTTGATCAACAATGTGCCCGCGATCGAAATTTACCGGCAAATCGTCGAAGTTTATGGTAAGAACGTGATGCCTAAACAACACGTGCTCCAATCCGGCAGGGAGGTATGTGCAGAACCGAAATGCGGGAGGTATTGAGACAGCTGCCGTGCAACTCGGATATGGCTTATAATGATTTTCACCGCTTTCCCGCCCTAAGATAGCACCTTTCCGGTACTCGCTTCATATGTGATGATATAAGAAAGTGACTACATGAACAAGATTCGGGATGGAGAAGATGGTCGTGGGGTCTGACATATGTCTGAATCGCCACAGCAATTACGTTAAGAAGTCTTGATTCACATCCATTTTCACGTGGCACAAACACTCTTTGAACATACCTTTCCTTTTCTCCTGCTAAAACGTGTAAGTTTTTTTGTTTTTTTTTATTCTCCCTCCTATATAAGGATTGTAAAACTTATTTCTAGCTTCTGTCTTCAGATTATATCTTGTCACTACGTGGATTATTATGAATGAATAATTACGAAAAAATGAACAAGGAAATCTTTACCTAATAACATTAATTTTTTTTGCACTCTCCCCCCCCCCCCGATCACGCCCGCGTATGTCTGCTGATGTTTGTTACTTGTCGGTCACCTTTCATTTCATCTCTTCGTAACAGTGGTGCTATTGTGTATTAAACAAACAAATAATCATATTCAATTTTACAGTTTCCATTTCTCGCCAATTATGATTGCCGTGGCAACCAGCATCGGTAAGTCTTTATTTAATAAAAGTTGCACGGAAGAAGGTAACGGAAAAGACTGAACGAGATGAATTTTTCATGTCGAATACTATTATGGAAGACTATCCATTGCCTTTCCTCTACAAAATGAGAAGATTACATTAAATTACTAGAATTTCTTCGTGGTGGGATTCTCTTTGGGGAAACTGAAGGGACCATGTTTGTCGTACAACACCAGGTTATTAAGAGCTACAGCAAAGACATTACCAATGTTCAACCGAGGAAATGCCATTGACAGACATCAGGAAAGGTTGCAAAATGGTACATAATAGATATCCAACATGATACATCTATCTAAACTTATAGACATAAACACTTCATCCCATACACTATCTTAGAAAATGCAACAGAGAAATTCTGTTTTGACAGAACAGTAATAACTTTCCATCATAACATCACGCTGGTATACAAAACAAAGTAGCATGCATACAAAGATCGTTTATGAACTACTTAAAAATCTTGCTGCAAGAGAGATTCGAGTACACGCAGCGAAAGAGTGGTTAGTCCTTCTCTACATACTGTATGTTCTATCTAGGTCCACTCACTTCTCCTAGCGATGCATCAACTGCGGAATTCCTTGTTGTAGAAGTCTTCTGTTTGCTCTTGGAGGAACTGCTCAACCTCAAAGATGACCTTTTCGTCATCTTGGAAACGTAATGATATTTATTGCCAGCATTTATCATTTGTGCTAAGGTGATCGAAAAGTCATTTTGGATTGGTCGCGGCAGATGTGTCTTTATGGCGCTCATTCTGGAATGGAATGAGTAAATGTGGCACTCACTTTGTGCATGATCGGCTCCACTGTGATTCTCTATTTGCTGCAAGAATTGCGGTTTCTCACTGACGTAAGGCTGCTCAGGTCAGAGGTCGTCTTCCAGGCTGATCTGATCACTTAGGAAGCATCGTGCTTACATGGCGACGGCCTCTTACGTTTGAGGCATTGTCCTCGTATGCGTTTTTCAACTTAGCATGGATCGGCGTGGCACTGTCGCCCTTCAGATGCAGAAAACTTATATCGGCCCGCGCCTCGATTTTCTCAATGGGGCTGCGCCATCTTGGATTCTGTGCTGAAGAACGAATACATGAAATTGTTTGGGACGTATCTGCGGAATATGTGTACACGATACCATTGTCGTTTAACTGCTGCACCCAACTTCTCATGGTGATTGCAAGAACTTTATGATCGACCCTCGTGCAATTGACATCTGCATTCCCAAGACACGTAATTTGCAAAAGGCATACAAAAACAAAGTCATTAAATACATAGTTCTTGCATTTAATATGGTAATACATATGGTTAAAAACGCCTGTGGGGAGCCAACAGAGTCCATAAAGTCCCTATCGTCTTTTCTGTCATCAGGATTGTGTAGCGGGTATTCCACACCCATTTGCCTAGTGAAAGGTTCTTTAGGTTCCGTTCTTAAATCGTGCCAATATCCCTTATCACCATCCGGCCCATCTAAATTGAATTTTTTCCAGTCCATGTGTGTTTTGGCCCATTCCAACCTTGCTTGTTTATTTTTCGCAGTCAGCTTTGATTTGGTTTGAAATTTGATGTAAGCAATATTTTGTTGCTTTTCAATACATTTTCCATAGTAACATGTGACATTTCAGAGCCTAATTCACTCGCAATTGACCTTTTCGACATTTCTTTTCTGCTTGCTAGATCAAAAACTTTCCTCTTGGCCCTTTCTGTCAGTTTTGGCTTTCATCCACTCCTTTTATTTCCCTATTGGTCACCTTTTTTGAAGATATTTTGAATGGCACCAACAGCTCATCCCACTTTGGCTGCAATACACTCACTCACCAAAAGTCATGGCACACCTCCGTAATAACGTGTTGGGCCCCCTCTGTCCGGATATGGACGGCGACCCGTCGTAGAAGAGAGTCTACCAGCCCCCGGAACACATCCACAGGCACTGCAAGCCATGCAGCTGACGACGTGCAGAGTGGCACCCGTCGCGGCCTCCTGCTCCCAAAGCCTGCAGCTTCCAAGGTTCGCCGAATTGTCGTCACGGACACAGTTGTGGGACGTCCCTGGTTGTACCGCATGGTGATTTGGCCCGCGTTTGCCCTTCGGTCAGCAGTTGCAAGCCGGGTGACCTAGCGGGTGGCATCAATGAGGCGTGGGCGGCACGTCCGCTGTCCGACATGGGTTGTAACCCCTCATTGGGTGTACTCTCGATAGACCCTTGCAACGGTTGTGCGGGAAAATTGCAGGGTGTTGGCTACATCCGACATATTGAGGCACCCATCCGTCTGGCACCAACAATCATCCCCCATTCAAATGCGGATAGCTCTGGGCGTGCTGCCATTTCTGCAGCTAGTTTTGCTTGCAATGATTGTGTGATATGAAGGAGTCCTGTGCTCCTGCATTCCGAGAATGGAAGCAGCGGGATCTGTCTCATTACGGACAGGGAATCTGATTGGAGGGGTGTGCAATGACTTTTGGTGAGTGAGTGTATATCTGTATGATTTCCCTTGTCCTTTCAGAAAGTAAACTTTTCTCGCCTCTGCTGGATTTAAGTGTGTACTACGTGGCATTGTGGAATTTTCGTTTGCAAACCAAACAAAACGTGGCATTGTGGTTTGCCTTTTAGGCGTACCTTGAATTGATTTGCCTATATTGTTGGCTGTACCACTTCTGGAAGGGGTGTATTTATAATTTCTTGATAGCAGAATTCTGCATTATTCCTGGGGTTTTTTTCCATTTATTCGAAAACTATTTGCCACAAATGTGTGATATTTTGTTTATTTACTGTGCAGGCATTCAAAATGTAATGTCTGTTCATAAAACTATTTTGTTCGAAATAAATGTTTCAAAACCCTGATTGTAGACGTGTATTTATAATATCTTGACGCACCTTAGACAGCAAAACTATTTTTAAGACTGGGTAAATAATAGAAATTCCTAAACAGGCAAACAACCAGTTTTGCACAATTTTCTCTTTAATAGAGATCACCGCCGCAAGTTTTCATCAGTCCAGAGTTAATAGAAATAAAACTTTGTTGTCAGCATATTATTTCCTTCCATTATCAGAAGATACAAGAAGCAACGACGAAAGAGCCATCACTTAATCCTACAAACTCTTGGCTTTCACTCGTTCTCTTTCTCTTTTCTGAAGTGAGGAATCCCGGCAGCGAAGAAGGGAACAAAGATGGCGATATTTCAGCTTTTACGGTGACAGGAATTGTCGCCTAATGGTCTCGTAAAACAGTGGCAAAGCTAAGCATAAGGTAAGGCCCGTCTCCATAGAAACTTTTCTACCGCCCCCTCCACACACACCCAAGTCTATATTCTTAATTTATAAACGCTGTAAATAATTTTTAAAAAATACAATACACTCATCTCTTCTGCAAACGTTACTCCTCCAGCCATAGAGCGGAGAGAGCCTATTAACAACGGCATTTCGTCGGGCAAATTTATTGAGAGAAACGTTTAAAAGGCATATTCGCAATAAAACATAACAATTTAAAGAGTGAAAAATTTGAGGAAAACGCACGAGTCAGTTATTAGGGCTAACGGGTTCAAAAGGATTCCTTTCCCTTATTGTCACGTGGAAAATTTCCCCGTTCAGCTATGGCAATAAACGGACGAAGGGTTACGGCCTTGCGAGAGAATTCAGGCTGCCGAAGAGCAATAATACTATTAATAGTCCCACTAGCAGTAGTCCATTGAATAGTTTCACAAATTGGTGACCTTGGCTCCCAGTCAAATGAAAAGAAAATACGAAAGGAGAAGTCACAAAGGATTCTCTCAAACTTGTAACACTTGTAACTTGTAAACCTTAACATGTGACTCGTTATCGTTCAAGTACCATTTCTCGTCCTTAACTCTAACCATAGCCCTAATTACCATTAAACTGAGGTGGTGAATAAGGCCATTAGTGTGTTAATTTTCCTAACTTAGGAAGCCACTTTATGTGTACAGGGTGGTCCATAAGTCTGTCCCCCTCCTTTTATTTTTTGAACCGAAGCAGATATGTCAATTTTGATGAATCCAATGAATAGGAAGTTGTGGGTGGCCTATCCCATGGTGCACTTTTCATCATCCCAAATATGCAAATTAGGACGCATTCAAAATTTATCTCAAAAACCGTAAGGGATAGAGAAAAAAACCCAATTGCAAACTTGTTCAGCATAAAAAAAACAAACAGCACAAAAAAAAAATTATCCAAATCGGACCAACCAATCTACATTGGATTCGCTCTATTTTAAACGCAATTATTTCACTCATTCTTATTAGTGTGTGCATACAAGCATAAATAACGCAGCCCAAGAAAAGATAACTTTTTAAAAAACGTTTTTGACTTAAGAGCTGTTTCTTATGCAATTTTTGTGCTGAATCAGTTTTGGGCCTCAGTTTTTTTTCTATCACCCACAGATTTCTTGTTTTTCAATGAAACATTTTAAATTATTCAGAGTTTGGGCTCTGATTTCTTGGAGCCCAAAAACATGGATGCTTTAACATTACAGCCGCTTCTCTTCACACCCATTGTTTTAACATTGCAGTCTCTATGTGCATAGCCTGAAAACGTGACGTGTTAGAAAAAATCTAAAAGCAGATTCGGATTCAGCACACTAATAACCACAAGAATAAGGCAAATTAATTCAAAACGTTTCTGTTATCGTTGGCTTGCGTAATTTAAATTTTGGTAAATGTTGATTTGAATTTGTTTTATAACACGCCCCCCCCCCCCCCTTCCCTGTTGGTTTATGTGTCTTCACTTCACATTACTCTTGGACTCGGCCATTTCCGCTAAGATATAAAAATCCCCAAGATGTCACAAATAATCTTCATATGATTTTTTTAAAGAATAGATTATCCTTTCTGAATGTACGAAATGCGAACCGAAGGACCCGAAACAAAATAGACAATGGTTTTCGATTACATTTCGGGTTCAAGATAATTTTTATTTCGGCTGGAATTTTTTTTTTTTTTTGTCTTTGATTCCGGTACTTAAAATGACCCTTTCACATGACGTACAGGTTCGTTTCAAAATAATTCTACGTCTACTAAGCCGAGTTGCTACAATTTGGATTTGTTCATAGTGTCGAAGAAAAGTAATCGACCAAATCTAGAGATCATTAAAATCAGATGAAAATAACGTCCTGTAGTACATTAAAAAATAGATTAACTCTGCAAGCCATCGACGTTATCTTTTTCATTGTCTTTGTTTGGTTGTTGTATGGATGGGAAAACACTGTTTGGAAATCATATTTTTTGAATTTCCTTTGGCTTTGAGAATATCTTCGCGTGAGCATGGATTCCAGCGGATGTTTAAAACTATTATAAAGAGATATTTGTACCATTCATGCCATTCGAATTGTATCCCGAGATTATTACATTAGACTGCCGATTATCCAGTCAGGTTGGGAAATATAAGTCACAGGAAATCGGCAAAATGAGAGAAATTTCGAAAATATATAATTACCATAATATTAATAAATACATATATTTGTATTAATAGAGATGCGTATTTAAGCGAACTTACCATTTTTTTTAAAGGTTGTGCAATAAATTTTGTGGTATTGTCCAAAGTGGCAGATAAATGATTTCAAATGACTAACTGACGGATTGAATTTTCTGTGTTTATAAAGTCTACATATATTTACGCTTGGCGTATTTCCGTAATCAGAAATTACACGACGAAATAGACATACGCTCAAGCTTATGTGGACGACGGATAATCGGGAGTCTACTATATAGGGATTATTCAAATGAAACATAGACTGCGGTATAACTGACTGCATATGAGTAGTAGTTTGACAATAGCAGTACACTGAGGACAGATCGGTTGTGCCTACACGTAGTCCCCCATGAAGTTTCAGCAGCGGTCCCAACGGTCGACAAGTTTCTATCTACCAGAAGCAAAGAAGCTGGTGGGCTGGATCCAAACTAATCCTCCACTATAGCACGGAGCTCCTGATTGTGGGTGAAACGACTTCCTTTTAAAGCCTTTTATAGCGGGCAAAAGAAGAAAAAGCCACGTGGAAAGGTCCCGGACTTAGGTGGAAGAATGGTTTCGACTCTGGTCTACCAACTTCTTAGCCGAAAGTAGACAGAAACTTGTCCACGTTTGGGACTATTGCCTCAACAACATGGGTGGCTACGTGCAGGCACAGCTGTAACACAATCGCTGAAAGTCTATGTGTATGGATATTGACAAAGTAATCATATTGTGCCAGCTCTTCCGTAATCTGTTTCATTTGAACAACCCTTATAACACGGTCTCAAAAATAATGGCTTATAGTTGGCATTCCTTTCTTTTAATGATATCATCAAACAGTTACTTTAATTGTATCATTTCATCTAGAAAAGCAACACAAAAAGATTCTCAAAGGACCTCGCATTTTAATATTGATAATAGAAACCACTATTCCACAAGAGAAATATTAATGACTCGTATGTATATGTCAACTTCATCAGCGAGTCAATTCGCCTGTTATCGGCCTACTTTGTTATTTACCTCGCATTTTGTTTGGTCTTGTTTTGTTTTGTTTTATTTTGCATTTCCAAAATACAGCGTTGTGCTACCATTAAAAGTTGTCATTAGGCTCTTACGCTATGATGGCATCATTGCTTTGAATATTTGGGAATTTGTAAAAAGAATAAATTAAATGAGTACTCAAGAACAGTATAATTGAAACAATCGCTGAAATCACCCCGAAATGCTAGCCCGAACATGGGAGGAAATCGAGTTTCGTTTTGACGTCCTTCGCGCCATAAACGGGGGACACATTGAAATGTATGAAGGCATGCTAAGAAACTTTTTGAGTTTTTCTTTGTGAATAAAAAAAATCACGTTAAAATCTGTAATAGTTTTTGAGTAATAATTTAGAAACATCCTGTATAATCGAAAGGTGAATGGAAACAAGTGTCGACTAAGTTTTAATAATGTCTCACAACTGATCGACCCTTAAAAAATTGTTTAAAAAAAATCCCAGATTACCATAGGAAAAGTACTGAAAATGGCTATATAGTTGAAACTGGTATGCAAAATCCATCATACAACAAATGTTGTTAAAAGAAACATCCATTAAATCATTATAATGAACAACACGACCCTATTTCTCTATATGGAAAATGCATAATTTATATCGAGTCTTCTGACGACGCCCACGAGGTACCACTTGAATTGCAGCAACATGTGTTTTTGGGATAGTTTGAGTCTTTCTCTCTTATAATGCGAGGCTTCTTTTTATATATTATTTGTTTCTCTTTTAGCTTGTCTACATTTTTGTTGTTTCGTGATGTTGATGTTCCGTGTCGTTTATATTTTTGTGCAATCTAAAGGTTGTTTTGTGGTCTTGAACGTATATTTGGAACATTTTGTGCGTCAGCTGAAGATGGGCTTCCCACAAGAATCGATGTTGGGGGCGTTGATGTGTTGGTGACTCCTCACTGCCAGTTTATGATGGCGGCGAAGAAGGAACAAAGCATTTTTCATGTTGAAGATAGAGTAAGCTCAGCACCACCAGGAAGGGGAAGAAAAGAACCCCACAACCTCTCTTATTTTATATTGTCTTAAGTTATCACAAGAGAAGAGTGCAAGGAGGGTGGAGATAGGGGAGTGATGTTGTGGGGAAGAGTTGTCGCCTTGTTCGTGGTTGCGACCGTGGTCGACGGAGACGCCCTTAATGGCGTCTGTTAACTGCTGTCTTTTACTATTTGGATGACGGTCGCCAGCTGTGCTTGATTGTCGGACCCGGTCGGGGCTTTGGAGGGGAAGAGGGGGTTGTGAAATGGCTCCTTGACACGGACAATAACCCATTCCCCTTCTTCCCCTGTCCCCTCGTCTGTCTTTCCCTGGGCTCCTGATGGGCGACGCAGGGTCCCCGAGAACACCTTTGTCGTCTGCGACCTTTGACCTTGCGGTTTTAAAACGGAACGTCTCGGTCTACACCAGACTCGATCAATGAAATAAAAATAACAATAAAAAGCGTCTTGTTTTGGAGTTAAAAAGGCTTTAAGAAAGGATAACGGAACGCAGGACAAAAATGAAATTGCTTAGTACCCTATACTGTATTACAGTTGATAGGTTATTGGCTTAATTAAAGCGTTTAATCATAATAAATTTTTGATTCTCTTTCTGACAGAAAGAGCTCTTTGAAAACAGAAACTTACAGGGGAGACCGGGATAAGTTGATACGGGGACGCATTGATACGCTGTGGTTTACGTAACAATTCTCATGCGTAATTTTTGTAAATCGCCACCAATGGAACGCTTCTTCTTCGTTTTTTTTTTTAATAGACGCGAGAGCTTGTTGTTGTGTTTAATCAGTGCGAGGTAAATTTAGTATGCCTTATAAGTTTTTTCATATAGGTTTTATACGGAAGAAGCCCCGTAATGGCGTCAACTGGGGCTTGTTCAGAAATTTCTCATGGGGGTAGGGTTGATAACACTATATGCACATGCAATAAACGGTAGTAAAGGCAATTAACTGTGCTAAACAAAATATTTAGAGGAAAGCTAAATTCACGCCATTTTTTTCAATTCAATTTAACAGCAGAAATATTATCCTAAACCTTTAATTCCTGTTTGTTCAAGAGAAGCCTTACGGAGCTCAAGTTTGAATATCTTTAACTTCAAAATGTTGTTTTTGCCATTCCTGATTTTTTTATGTTCATTATCTCAAAAGGTTATTGAAATTTCTTAATAAACAGTTGTTTGCTAAAATGAATTTGGTATTTTCTACTAAGATTTTATAGTATCAACTTACTTCAACATGGGGGCACATTGAGACATTTTCACATAGTCGAATAAAATATTTGTTACGGGCAGTAGGCTTCGTACATGAAAATGACTATCGGTCAGTTAAGAAAACAAAACAATAAGCTGTTATTTCAAACTGTTTTGAAATTTCTAAAGTTATATAAAAAAAATTAGAAAAATTAAAAACTATCCCTTGTCTCCCTTGTAGGCGTGTCTATCAGTTCGTTCGACGCTTATTGAACCGATTCTTCAAATTTTGATTAAAACCAGATAAAAATTGAAGGCTCTGATTTTCCAACATATTGATGACTATAAGTAACCG
This sequence comes from Rhysida immarginata, assembly GCA_023313115.1. NCBI lineage: Eukaryota > Metazoa > Arthropoda > Chilopoda > Scolopendromorpha > Scolopendridae > Rhysida > Rhysida immarginata. Next base: position 1,067,059 of record JAHWFO010047825.1, on the reverse strand, counting down.
CGAAACACTTGCGACACCGCTATTTGCATCGATGGTGGTTGTAATCGAGCAGTAATCATCTTACAGTTGACTTACCATTCTTCCTTACTTCGATTAACAAATCCGCTGAAATGTGCTTAAGATTATGTCATGCACGCGTGCACTCAATGACAGTTTTGTACTATTATACCGTTGCTTCGAAAAGAGAGAAATAAGGAAAGGAACGGGGAAGAAGGGATTCAGAAGTTAAAGTGAACGGTCGTTATGTCTTAAAAGACGCGCTAACCGAGGGAAGATGGTCCCTCTGCGGCTATAAACAAGAAGTCTAGACAGCTGACGTCATGCGTCGCCTTCCGTCGATATAGTTACGGTCTGACACTCTGAAACAAAATTCGGTTGCCTTTCAGCTTGGTACTTCCATATTGTATTGGAATCAGAATGCAATGTGTGTATCTTGAACATGTTAAGTGGGCTAAGAAAATTATCTCGATCTGGCCTAAGTAAGACGTTGAAATTTGTGGAAACGATCCTCCCCCCCCTCTCTCCGTTCAGAAATTTAGCAAGTTTGCCTCTGCGACCGGCGAGCGCCACTCTCTTATTCTTTAACATGTGGAAGACGATTTTAAGCGTCTCTCGCAAGGGCATTTCGAGCTCATCTTTAATACACGGACGAATACTAAGCGTGGTTGCTTTATGACTTTGTGCGCAGAAAGGAGTTGAAACGGGGGCTCAAGATCCGATTTCCAGACAATAGCGTCAGATCTCAACGATAATGTAGTGCCAAAAGCACAGATCTTCTAAGGAAAATTTTCATTATTTCTAATGGAAAAAGATTATCATTTGACAGGTTTAAAATCGATTTATACCTGAACTTGTCAGTAGAATTATCGCTATTTGCCATGCACAGTAAGTACCACCGTTATTGCACAAACGATTAGCGTTCCTCATTGACGTACTGGTTTGATGGATTTAAATTAGATTTTGCGAAGCATAGATTTGGAAATAGCAAGCATTTTACAATAATCTCTACTCAATTTTTGAATGATATTTGTCCATTATGAAGAGAAACAGTTAAGTGGTAAAACAAAATTGCTTCAATGAATTATTACTGAATCGTTGCGCGATAACGGAGCCATGCTGAAACCTAAAAAAATTAAAAGAACGGATATTAATCCTGCGTTCACACCGACGACTTTGTTTTCTACATCAAATTTCGTTAAATCATTTCTTCGAGTTTTAATTTTACATCTGAAAATGGATTTGTTTCATGAGATTTAATTAATGTTAATATGGCAATCAAATAAAGTAACAAACAGAACATTTAATTTAGGAAAGAAATTGTAATCTTTTATTTACATACCCTGATACATTTCTTGGAAATAAGTTTTTTTATGAATAACTTTCTGTCTACATATTTTTAATTCAGTTTACACAGACATTTTTGTAAACAAAACATTCAAAAATAATTTTATGTATACACATTTTATATATTTTAATTATATGCACAGAATAAAGAAAATACATAAACTCTACATGAATTAATGTTATATCACCTTGGGAAATCTGAAAAATGATATTTGTTCACTATTCCCACGATTATTACCGCATCCAATTGCAGAGCAGTAATTACCTTTAGAGATACGCATATTTTTACTAATTCGTGAGTGAAAGTTTTCAGTATTTTATTAATTTGCGCCAACGGGTTGTTTTCCTATCGCACCATAGAGAAATGCTGCGGTCGTATCGTCTGCTAGTTAGTGTTGCAACCACGCCGCTAGAGTGCACGCGCGCATGTTTGCCTCAGGAAATCAAGGGAGTGTCGCTTCTGCCTTTCCTTATTCTGTGGTGGAGGTGTGCGACGTTGAATGACTCTATAATGCTTCATGTGCGAAGCCTCACAACTGATAAGTTACGATCTGCTGTTGAACATACTGTCCATCGACTTGAAATTTTGCAGGTGAATGAGGGTGGTCACGTGGAGCACCTTTCCCTACATCGTCCAGGACACGATTAACAACTGCTCCTCTTGTGCAATTTCGTCCTAATCTGTTCTTGTTTCTGCAAACTGAACTGTTTTTGTTTCTCCCTTACCTTTACTTAATGTGGTTCGATGACAAGGTGATCAGAAACTAGTCAATAAATGTTAATATTGTTTCTGTATTCCGTTTTGGTCGTTTATTGTGTTAAATTTCATGTTTTTCCCGAAAAGGCGCCCTCTGGTGGACATTTTGGAACTAAAATTTTATTTTCGAAATTCCGTGAGGGCATCTCGTGTATAGCCCATATACAAAATTTCGTTGCATTCCGTTCACCCGTTTGCGCTGTAGGATGCCGTTTATAGGGGAAGTTAAATTATAACCACCCGGTATATTATCATTTGGTTCTTAATTGTTTATTTTAAAGCAAAAACATGAAATTTTTCAATTATGGTCTCTAGTTGGTTATCATTTACTTTGGTATAAGAATTTAAAACTTAGAAATAAATTCTAATTATTGAGTTAACAAAAATATAATATAAAAATATAAGTAATAAGCATTAAAAATTATTATTTTTTATGGCGATAACACACTAATTTCAGAGGGGTTAGAAAAAAGTTTAAATTATTTCAGAGGGTGTCGGGCAAGGTCGCTAAAAACCAACGGCGGAAACGTTCAAACATTAGGCCTATTATAAAATACCTGTTCCTTTACTAGTTTTGAAAACAAAGTGAGATTAGCTTATTGCGGATAAAATTGAGAAATTTAGAAAACGGCGAGCGTCGTCGGTGTGAATGCAGGGTTAATATCCGTTCTTTTATTTTTTTTTTTATTTTAGGTTTCAGCATGGCTCCGTCCAAGTTCTGTGTAACACAGATCTTGGCTCCGTCATCGCGCAAGGTCAGCGAGCATTCTGTGATGCTTTATTGTAGCTTTAAAGTGTTAATATTAAACATTAAGAAAATATTATAAATAAATAGGCAATTCAGGCAGAAATGTTATAGTTTTGGCACTTGAACTCTCGGATTTTAATGAAATTTGGTATATACAATTGCCCTAGGGAGTTGGTAAAGAATGCCAAATATTATTTTTTTTTTTTTCATTTTTATGGAAGTTACGGACATTTAAAATTATCGAAATTTGAGTGGGGGCCTTATCTATGAAATACTGTAATTTCGCTTGCATTTTACTTAGAAAGATGTGATTGGTGACATGTGAAAGCTCTTTAACTGTAGATTCTATATAAAATTTTAAAAATTATATTACGCATGCGCAAATATTTGAATTTAATAAAAATATTTTATTTATGCAAATTTCCCAAATGGTAGGTATTTTTTTTCGTTAAAAAATTATTAATATCTTCCACATACTTTCATAAAAACAATACAAAAAATTCAAAACTGTGTTTTGCTCCGTTTTGAAGATATTAATTTTTAAAGCTCGAGTTTCAAGCCACAGTACATCTGTTTGTATGTTAAAATTCTTCAGATGGACAAGGCATCCTAAGAAATATAAATTTTGTGCTAATATCCGATTGTCTTAAACATTCTACAGCTGTTTTTTATTCCTTTCAATGTGAACTGATTAAGTTTTCAAAAGAAAATTCAATAAATATAGAGAAGATACGAGGGTTGGTCGAAAAGTAATGCCTCCATGGCTGTAACTTTTTTATTTGTTAACCGATTTTCAAAAGTCTTTTTGTATCTAATAATTACATTTGTCCTCTATGTAATGCAATATTCACTTTTCGACATAGTCCCCATCTCTTTCTACGCACTGCACCATCGTGTAACCACTCGGGTGAACCCGTCGCAAAGAAATTCTGGAGTTGTTGTCGACACCAGGATTGAATGGCAGCTTTGGACCATCTTCTGCAGCACGATAACGCTCGTCCTCAAACAATCGCCACACACTAGAGGTGGTGCAGCGCCTACAGTTCAATGATGAAAAACTGCAGTTCAAAGATGAAAGATCTTGCACCTTGCGACTTTCACCACTTCCCAAAGAAGAAAAAGCATCTTAAGGGACATTCAATCCCTGATGATGAGATAAAAGAGGCCATTCAATCCTCTTATCGACAATAACCGCGGATTTCCTATCCGAATTTCTGCAGAGTTGCTCTATTTCGCCACATCTCATGGGAAGGGGCCAAGTGACGGATTAGGAGGAACACTGAAAAGATTAACTGCCAAGCTTCAAATGCCCCCAGAAAATCAAATATAAACCTCAAGGGATTTATACGATTTCTGTTACGTTTCAAAGGAAAAGATACAGGCATATGAAAAAAGATTACAGAATAGATTCGATTCAGCCAGAGCTGTGAAACGGACAAGAAATTATCATACGGCGGTACCTTTATCTGAATCGCATGTTCAGAATGAGATGATTCAAAAGTTAAGCGTGGTTCCCACATGCGTAAAAACAACGGCAGAAACCACAAAGCAGAAAAATTTTATGATGTCACTTCCCGTTTTCGTCTCTTCTGCCCGACTGAAAATTTCTGCTTTTTAGAGTTGGGTTGAGTTCAACTTTTGTGGCACAAGCAGGGCAGAAACGATTGCTCAGCCAATAGAAAACGATCTCTGCAGTGACGTCACAGTGACGTCCTCTCTCTCTCTCTCTCACAAAATAAAAATGTCGGACACTCAGCTCACAAAGGTGAAGAGGCCGAAAAAGAAAAGCGATGTAGAAGCGCTAATAGAAGAGGTGCGAAATATATATTTATTAATTAATTGATCAAATTAAATTGAATAAACAACAATTGAATACAAAAATTCGATGTGATGATTGATGAAGATTGAACGAACTGTGTACGTACTGTGTGCAGTCGAAGCCGACTGTTTAGATCGATCGACGGCTTCGGTGCTGTGTTGGGCAAAACTTCTGCTATCTTATCTTTTTGAGTTTCTGCCATGTGGGACACCTGCAGGAGCAGAAAGTAAAAAGGCAGAAAAAAATACGCCCTGGTTTCTGCTCTCTTGTTTTCTGCCAGTGGGAACCAAGCTTTACTCTACAGTGGCTGGTCGGAGGTGGAAATGCCCGCCACCAGCCTCACGACATCGGCTAACGCGCAGTTGCGTGTTGTGAGATTTGCTGAACTTCAGTTGTGATTTCCTCCTTTAGCTCAGGGAAAGTGTGCGGATTGTTTGCATACACTTTACCTTTCAAGGCACCCCAAAGGAAGAAATCGAGAGGTGTGAGGTCCGGCGAACGTGCAGGCCAGATGCCACGCGAGATGATTCGATCAGCAAAGACGTCCTCCAGAAAGTGCTTTGATGTTATCGCTGTACACGTTGCCATGCACTACTGCACACTAACTTTTGAATCGCCCTGTATAATATAGCCTGTATCAACTTCAGACTAATTCAGAAGTGATTGACTCTGAGGAAGTGTAAAGTAAATATACTTTTTTTATTACTAACAATTCCACATCATAACGCAAATTTATATTTTCCTACTAAATTATCTTCTTATTTAACAGATGCTCAATACTTTTCTGACTTCTGAAAAAAAAAAATCTGAAATTCTAAGAAACATTTTTCCTCTTGATATAATTCTTATTGTACTGCTACTATTGATTTTATTTTTTCATGTAATTATAATTAATAATACTATTTATATAAACAATAAAACGTAAATAAATGAATGGTCCCAAGGTTACACGCTTTCTTTTCCCTGT
>JAHWFO010047825.1:1037212-1055611 GCA_023313115.1 Rhysida immarginata | reverse complement strand
GACACCGAAGTGGTTTCTGGGATATCTCAGGAGAAAAGGGGGGGCGTTCTGTGATGTTTCTGAGCCCATGAAATGTGGAGCAATAAATCGTGGGGTTAATGACAGTAAATCAAGGTGGATTTTTTAGATAACGGTAAGTAATTCCATCAAATAATATTAGAGTTTCAATTAAAAATGGGAAGATTTTACGGAGGAGGAAAGTTTTTCTAACGGCAGGAATAAAAAGATTTTGATTTTATTTATATGTATATACTAGCGCACCATCTCTGAATAGAGCTGTAGTAATGTGGGAGGAGCAACAGAATAAAAGTAATACACAAACTGAAAAAGCAAAAAATGCAGTGTTTAACATTTACAGAAGTGGCTGTAAGGCGAGAACCAATAAAATATGAAAATCTTTTGAAATTAAATTTGTGCAGAAGAAAACGTTAATGTGTAAAACAAGCATCTCGAGTAACAGTACCTCCTTGTGTAACTTTGGATAAGACGATGATATACATGAGTAAACACTTTCTCTGGGACGTAAATTCCAACTATTTTCAGATTTTGGTATTGTGACTTAATGATCATCATGCAAACGCGATACATACGGAATAGTTAATCGGAACCAGTCGGCGTTAATGTTATTCTTTTGAATAAAAAGGTAGCAGCCAAAGTGCCTACCCGAAGGAATAATAGCTACTTTTATATATTCACATGCATATGTACCACTTGCTTATTTTTTAAATCCGCCTATCCGTTAGGGTCGCGATCTTCCGTCATCAAGCGCATGTCTGCTGGTTCTAGGCCGATCCCTTACCCATCGGCCCATCGGCCGATCTCTTACCCATCGGCTTGGAAGATAGCAACTGCCTAGGAAGCAAGTTTATCGGTATCCGTATCACGTGACCATACGAATGATGCAACTGAAACTTCTCAATGCGTAGAAGTAGCGGCTCAACCCCTAAGAGTCCCTTATTATATTGCTTTGCACTCTATCTAGTAAGGTACACATCTCATTTCGGCCCCTTGCACCCGTGACTGCACTCTTTCCATCATTAACCAAGACTGACGAGAATAGGTAGAATAGGGACAAACATAGATTTGAAAACAGAGAGCCTGGCTTTATTTCCTAGCTCACATTTCGTTACCACAGATCGTCACAGTTCCCATCTGACAGAGCTTGCTGTACCGATCCCCGAGCAACCAATCTCTCTGTCCTGCCGCTCATCACTCGTAAATGCAGTCCCGAGATACTTGGGTTTTTCCACCTGTCTCAATGGGGCTCCCCTAGCACATATACCACACGCACGCAATAGATTCATTGAAATTTCGAAGGATCACAATAATGGTCTTAACAAATGTGGTAGAATGCCACCAAAGTTTATAAGAATTTCACTAGATAGTTCGTTCATATCAGCAGTTCGATGCTCTTTTAAACATTTCTTCAACTAGCAAGCCTTCAATGATGGAGTGGTTTATTTCGTTGACATCTTGAATATTTTGTTGTTAACATGGCTTGACGTGGATATGCGTGCAGATGATCTAAGAGATTTCCGAAGATATTGTCAACCATCTCATCCAAAATTTAGATCACATGTACCAACTCTGTTAATGTAACACTCTTATTCTCGTCAATGGGGGACCTTCATGAGGCAGTTCCGATAGCTTCTTACAGATGGCGCATTTGTACTTAAGCACCTAAATTCTCTTGAGTAATCAGTTAGTTTATGTGCAACAGCACCTTATTATTGCATGACATCGATGATTTATATTTATTTGTTATTTTAAAATAAATACGTTTTTTGACTGAACGAAGTTCTAAACTGATGGTAAAAGCTTTTATTCTTTCAAATACAGAATTGTTAAATGGGGTCAAACAAACATTTCAAAACTTAAATAATTTCTTTAGATTCTCCTTAATTAAAGAGCTTGTACACTGCCCTGCCAAAAGTATCCGGACACCCCTAAGTTCGTGTGGTCTCACGCTGTAGGATGCACGTAACAGTAATCATATTAAAGACACGACTCATCAGCTGGTACAGCAGTGACAACACCAGTATGACAAAAGGTCCGGGAATTATCCGACTTTGAGAGAGGAATGATTGTGGGGTGCCGATTAACGGGAAGTCACTTCGCGAAATCAGCGCTTTGGCTGGGAATCCTCGCTCCTCTGTGCACAGATATGAACAGACAGATGCAACAACGACAGCAAAACGTTCCGGGCGACCCCCACTCCTGTCGCCGAGAGACAAACGTGCTCTATCTCTCGGGTGGTGGTGAGGCATCGCAAAGACACCCTGTGGGACATCACTGCTGCCTTTTTAGGTGACCCAGACGCCTACTCGCCAGCCGCAGTCCGTGGCTCCCTTCAGTGCGCACAGCGCAACGTGCCCTCCATGAGATTGGCTTCTGTGGGAGAGCCGGAAAGAGGAAGCCGTTCGTCTCAAGGGTGAATGCTGTTCGTCGTCAGTGGACTAGTGATGATTGGGCAAAGGTCATGTGGAGCGATGAAAGCCGCTTGACCCTCCAACAATCTGACGGTCGTGTGTCGGTCTGGAGACGGCCAAACGAGAAATACGATCCAGAGTGCCTCGTACCTACAGTGCAGGACTCTGGCGGTGGGGGTCATTTTGTGGGTCACGTTCTGTACAGCAGGTGTAGGACCTATCACCGGTGTCGACATGCGACTGAATCCCCCACGGTACCAAGAGATGTTGGAAAAGCACCTTTTTGGAGCGATGGTGAAGTTTTATGGCACCTCATCGGACTACTTCTTCCAGCAGGACAATGCCCCGTGTCACGCCGCTCGTTCAACACAGGCATGGTTCGTCCATGCGGACATCCGGTTATTGCTCTGGCCTGCGCAGAGTCCAGACTTGAACCCAATTGAACCATTGTGGGTTGTGATGGAACGCCGTGTATGGATGCACATGCTCTCGGCACGAATCGTCATCAGTTGCTGGACCGTTTGTAATCCACATCCTTGACTCCAGTCCAAAATTTGCTTTAATTTAAACCGTAGAAGTAATTACGGCTCTTGAAGCATTATATTTTTACTGGTAGACATTGAAGAAAATCTCCACACCATCACAATAATTTTTCCACGTTGCTGAAATCGTTGTCGGATTTTGATGGATTTCTTAATGCCTTTTAAAGAGCAGTTGGAAGCCTCGTAAACTCGAGACTTCATTACTGGGAGCTTTACCTCAAAACATGACAGCAGGATTAAGCGTGCAATACCATAGTTGAGACTGACAGTGCAGGCGGGGAAGTCGTTAAAGTTTATTGGAATCTTAAACAGTGTGTGTAGCCCTTCCTCCATCGAATGAAAGTGCGGCAATTCATGACGACGTCACAACGATGATATCTTTGTTCGGATTCTTCAATGTTTCGAATAAAATGTTGAATATATACAGTAAACACATCGTAAAAAAAAAAAAAAAAAGTTGCACCTATGGGATGCTATGGGACGATCTGTTAAGACTCTACCGCTGGCACAAAATCTAAAAGAGCTACAAGCCAAAGTTCAGTGTGCAGGGATGAGCTGAGTGAAGCTACAAGCCAAAGTTCGTTAAGAACTTGTACGACTCCCTGCCACGACGTGTGGCAGAAAGCATTAGAATTAAATGCGGCTATGGAGAGTTGGAATGACTTTGGTATTTTGACCAATAAAGTTTGTCATACCCATTCTCATTGTTTAATCATTTGTTGTTGGTGTAAGTACTAACATCCTTTCAAATATCTTTTCAATCTGACGATTCCTTCTGGGTGCAACTTTTTTTTTCACGACGAGTATAGATAGGTTTTCCCTGAGTCACCGGGATCATCGATAAAAAAAAACAGAAACAAATTTTGACTACGAATTAGCGAATTGAAACGTATGGTAGAAGAACTGGCTCGTATATCACGTGTTGACGTTCAAATATTGAGTTAGATTCCATATCGTAGGCATTTGCTCCCTCCTGGATCGAGCTTCGAGTTCATTATGATAAAAATTATAATTTGTGTGAATTTTGTCCTCCCACTCTCCACTGGAAAAATTGCAACGGACGCCTAGAGTGCTAACAACATCAGGCCTTTGAATTGAAAAATTTCTTACAAATCCTCGATATGTAGATATATATAAAGAAGAATGTTTGTGGGTTTGTTTGTTTGTTTGTTTGTTTGTTTCTTATACAAATCTATAGTTTTATTCCGATCTTGATGAAATTTTGCACTCTGGATCTTCAAAGCAAGAGGAAGATCACTGTTTACTCAAATTTTGGAAAAAATAATAATTATCGATAATAATCGATATTCATGATGATATTTTGGCATATTAATAAGAGGCATCTCATCACCAATAAGGCAAGGCAGAGTTTGTGTAACAATAGGCCCATAGTATTGTATCAACACGCATTTCACCGACAATACGCACGGCCCAACAATATATATCTCATGATCAACCACGCAAGGCAAAGTGTGCAATATAAATAGATTCATTAAGAATGAAGAATCCATTATACTTCTGCGTATTATAAAACAAAATTAAATTTGTAACAATACATAGAATTCCTGTTGTTAGGGCTTTTCTTAGAACTAATAGTTATTAGAACTTAACATTTTATTTGAAAAAATCTTTAAAAATGATCAGTAATTGGATATAATGGAGAGTTAGCAGACTATTCAGGAGGAGTAGAAGGCGATAGAGAAAGCAATCTCTTCACTCGGGCGACCGTTGACGACATAACCGATAACAAGGCATACATGAACTCGACTCTTCAAATCAACAAGATCTATAATAATTTCGAAGGATACATGTTAATTCATATCTATCTTTATGCCACCGAGAAAAATGAATGCTCTTTAGAGAAGACAAAAAGCTATCCGGGCGTCGGAAACATCTGAACAACGGGAGCTTCGTCTGCAGCAGGAAATTGTAGAATTACTGAAAACCAATTTAACTTCTTGAGGTTGTTCTGTTTACCTACAACTGTAATTATCCCGGACAACGCCGGGTGCCTCTGCTAGTATTTAATAAAAAAAATAGTTCATGAAGTACGCAGTTGTATTTAGACGTTTTTAAGAAAAGGCTGTCTTACAACTTCTTTCAAGCTTCAGGTTTTTGCATAACGTCGACTTGAATCATTTATTAATATTTGTGTATGGATGTCTCTCTCTCTGTCTGTATTCGTTTGTCTGTGTTAAACAGTCCCGTTTGTTTAATACAATCCCCAGCTTCAATTCTTCCTCCTATTTCACTCTTTTGAGGCTCATTTTAGGAGAGTAAATCTCGAGTGGATCGCGCCGAGACTTTCTCCATAGGTACCGCATATTGCGTCGTTTTCACCACAAGGGAGAGCAAGTGCGTAAAGCGTTAGTGTCGGAATGTCGGCGCGAGAAGGTTATAACCCTCAACAAAAAAAAAAAAAAAGTATCTGTGCCACCTTTTCGGCTCGGATGAAAATCCACACACAAAGAGGGGGGACAAGAGGCTCCGTATTGCCATTGCCAGCTCATTTGCTCAGCGAAGCGTTGGCTCTTGCCTAATCGAAAGCGAGGCTGGGCGCCTGCCTCTTCTGCCCCGCTGCCTTTGATTAAATTCAATCGATTCTCCGTGACTTCCGCTTTCCAAATGTCCTCCCACTTACCCCCACCCTTTAATACCCTCTCCTTCCTCATTTTCTTTACAGGCGCGCACACACACATAGAGAGACACACGTTCATTGTACACTTCTAAACATTTCTTGAAATTCCTAGTTTCGCTATTTCACTTCCGTCGTCCATATTGGGAGGAGCCCTTTCCTGCGGTTGTTCTTCGCCCGCATGTTTCTTTTTCTCTTGATTTCGTTTAATTTGGTTCCCTTTTATTGCCTCAATGCAGGTCTCGCTTGTGAAAGATAGTGCGTCGAGACCCTGCGAACTTGAATTCTAGCGCTTTTTAATTAGTGAGGTTAAGAAAGTGGTGTCAGAATGACTTAACCTTCCGTAAGTTAAATGGACACTTCTTGCTTGGGACAATGAAAACACACCTACACACTATAATTGTATTGGTATCATAAAGCACTGTATCATCTTATTTTTAGTATAGCAAAGACCAGGATATATGCTTGCATAAGCTAATTTAGGTCATTTTAAAAGTATTTATTGATTAGGAAAAAAGTTTTAGTATGCTAGCGTTCTCGCTCCTGGGGTACAAGGAATTTCCACGTTGTCGTCAAACAATCGCATACACAATCTCATATTTAGTGTGAAGCGCGATTAAAATGTTATTTGAGCGATATGTGCACCTTCTAGCAAATGTGCAATCTCTTTAAGAGTTGAAATCTCTCCATGAAATTGATTGTCTAGTAATGGTTAGCTACACTGCGATACTTAAAAGAGAAGATGGAAACCAACGGTTTTTACTTTTAATAGCGCGACTCTCGAATCAGAAAATATCAAATTTGAGAGCCCCTTGTTGTTTAAATATTTGAGATAAAAGACACTCAAAGTATATTTACCTAAACATTCATTTTTAAACTTATAGTGAAGTAGCTCGTTGATTTAATGTCTTCATCTGAAAATTCCCGTTTCCTCCAAAATTATCACTTTAACCTTCAGTGGCATTTAAGTTGAAGTTTGTAATTGGCTATAAAATAAAATGATTGGAGATATTTTATGCAAGGCGTTCTTTTTTGAAATGGAAGTGTAATGTGGCGATAGCTACTGGTTAAAATCCTTCACATACTCTATTAGCCAGTTTATCCAACAGAATAACACGGTCAACTCTGAAGGTCCCCCTTTGCTATGTTTAAGGCCCATAAGATACCGTGGGGACCCAATTTGGCAAAGGCCCAGGCAGCTTAAGCCTCAAGTGAAAGCTGACGTTTGGGCCTTGGCGTCACTCCATTTTGGGGGCAAATAGAAACCTGGTGGCCGCCGTAATAGCCACACTGCTGCAACCGTAGATCAAAAGATAGAACACGCATCGATTCCAACCATTGATTTTGATCTCCGCAAACGATACGAGGAAATTGAATTGGGAGATCGGCGTCAATCAAGAGCCCAACACCGACACTCGGTAATTGGCGACATCCTCTCTAGCATACAATCATATAAAATAAATAATATTGCCTTACTTATTATTTGCACTAATTTTTGGCTCGTCCCATTTTTTTTTTCCTTGTTCTATTTTCCTTTCCCTTTATTTTTTTCTCACCGCAGTTAATTTTACGACCGTAATTATCTAGTTAATACTATTGAAGCCTTTTAACTGTTGCGCGCGAAATGCTGTTTTTCCTCAGGTATAACAGTAGTTGGCATTGTGGGCTGCTTCTGTTCTGCTTCAGCAGAAATGTTAGAACTGTGTGTTGTTTCACTTCCAAAATGTCAATAGGGTGCAGGTGGCATTGTCAGTGTCAGTCAATGCTTTTCTTCATTAGAATGTAGCGGCATCCGAAACTCTAGAATTATTTAAATTTTCGCTCATTTACACAAGACTCAAGCTTGCACCTGTGTTAATTTAATTAATTATAGGTTGTCATGAAATTAAGTTTCTTTTTTTATGCTTCAAAAGCTCTTTATTTATTTTTTTTTTTGTTGTTTTTTTTCTTCCTAGGTGAGTTTGAAATAATTGTGAGCTGTTCTTAGTTTGCCGTCATTGCGGTAGGAAATTTATTTAAATAAATTAAATAGGTTAAGGTTTTTGATTATTTTTCATTAATTCTTTAAGTAGATTCATATTGCTGTTGCTTAATTTAAGCATTGCATATTGATTTATAATTTTGTAGAATTTAAGGATATCTAGAGGTACAAAATAGTGTCTGGATTATTTTATAATTTGTATTTCTTTCTTATGACTTTGATTAGTAGCATTCTTTTGGGGTATAAAATGAATAGATATGTTATAGACATAATTGGAGAGACACTAAACTGTGTCGGCATATTTTACTTACTTTCCTCAGCCAAATGATACCCTGTAAAAGGCAGGAATAAATGCCGAAAACGGGTGATATCTTCCCACTACTCTTTGATTACATTTGTGGTGCATTTACTTAAGGGGAGACAACCATCAGAAATTCAAAACTTTGTCGCAAAATGATGATTTTATATGTTGTTGGTCAAGTACAGTACGAGATGCTTACACGTTCTAAGGTCTCCTAATTTATTTTTGAAAAACTATTGACCCTAGAAAGCTGAAACTCCCGTGATTTGTCCACATAGTCAACCTTTACCCGTAGACATTTTTCACAATGCTGACGCCATGATTGGTAGGCCGCCGCAAACGCTTCTTTAGGAACCAGCTTTGTCTACTGGAAAATCGCTTATGCAAGAACGGAATAAAGCTTCTGCTCATCGAGCGGCTTTTCAGTAGGCAAAACAGACCACTATAGAAGTGTTAGCAGCGGCGATGCAATTGTGGCGTCAGCGTTGTGAAAAATGTGTACGGCTAGAGGTTGACTATGTGGACAAATGACGGGAGTTTCAGCTTTCTAGGGTCAATAGTTTTTCAAAAATAAATTAGGAGACCTTAGAACTTGAACGCACCTCGTATATCCAGGATCAAATATTGCAAAATAACATTAGAAAAAAGTCATATTACAAAAATAATTGCTTTTGGCTTTAAGCACATTGAATCCGCCATAAATCCTGATTGCTTCTACTTATCATCAATAGATGGAGGCCGGTATTTAGCTCTTTGAACCAGTGATGTGCGATACCAATGAAGCATCGATACTTCAGGTATCGAGTACTTTAATAAAATACTCGATACCAATATCGAGTACTCAATGAGAAAGTATCGATAGTATCGAGTAAAAATGAGTATTTATTTATATGGTAAAATGCATTTCTGAGAGGACGTCGAACCTACACTGGAGCACGTGGAGGCTAACATCACTCATTACAATTAGACCTCACTACTATTACTAGAGGCTATCATCACGTGTCCGAGTCATCAGCTTTTTTTTTTTTATTTCCAGTGCGCCCATAGAGCGAGGCGTGAGCTCGACAGCTCGACCTCGTTAGGAGAAATAAAAACAAACGCTTCGAAAGATACTTCCCTAATCAGTAGGCAGCCACTGGAATAAAAGCGTTAAAATATTCAACAGATTCTGAATTAACGCTGAAAATCGAACATCTTCATCGAGTGTAAAGTATCGATAGTATCGATCCTTGAGCCATATTACAATATCCGATACTTGAGTACTCGATACCGGCAAGTATCGATACTTTTTGGTATTGGTATCGGTATCGGCACAACACTACTTTGAACAGCTATTTGCCTTCACTCCATTCTTGTGCAATCTCTACTGAAGCGGCTTACCGAACGGCTTCGGTTTATTTAAATGTTTTTGCCCTGTCCGCATTTTCATATTGGCGCACAAAAAAAAAAAAAATTACCCGTCAGGATTTAACCAATTTTTTATGCTTAATAAGTAAACGCCTAAAGAACAATAACAGAAAGAAAAATATGATTAATGTTAGGGTTATTTTTTGAATTATTAAATGTTTATCGGTAGCAATTATTTTTTTGCAAAAATCTGTTGTTGACGCCACTAACTTCCTTGTACGCTTATTAAATTACATTGTTTCTTTGGGCGAGGTCAAAAATGCAAACACCGAGTTGGGTTGGTGAAGCAATGATTATTGCTCGATTATTAACGTATTGTTGACTGACTGTCGTAGCAACAATGATTTTCTTCACTAACTCAACTCAGCATTAGCATTTTTGACCTCGCCCATTGTTGCTAAAAACTCCCAATTGTTGACAATCTTATCAAGGAAGAGGTAGAATGGGAAGCGAAGCTCCGTTCATTTGTTGAAATAAAAGCGATCGTAGCGGTACTGCGCGGTAGGTTCGGAAACTGAATAAATAAACAAAACCACGTCGTCAGGTCGTAGAGCACGTGATCGCTTTATGTCCGTTAATGCAACACCTCCTAAAGAGAAAGCCTCTGCACGGAAACGTCATACATTGTTACATCATCTAAGTAGTGCATTGTTATTCGCATTTCTACCAATAATAAGCCCTAAATTTGCACTACTATGATGATGTAACAATGTATGACGATTTCCGTGCAGAGGCTTTCTCTTTAGGAGGTCATAATTTAGGGGTTATTATTGGTAGAAATACGGTTAAACATGACTCCGCATGATGAGGTAACAATGTATGAAATTTTCGCGCTCAGGCTTTGAGTAGAGGTGGTGTTGTAGAAACACGCTTAACAATTGAGACGTTATGTGAGGTAACAATGTATGATGATTCTGCGAGCAGGCCTTCTTCTCTCTCGGGGTGCGTTCACTTATTCGTTCGGAGTCATGCTCCGAGTCAGTGTGATCACGTGGCTCAGAGTCAACACAACGACGTAACAATCGAAGACTTTGATCGTTATAATCATTTGCGTGCAGTATTGCCAATTTAGCCTTTTTTCATGCGCTTGTCTTTTGTTGGACATTTTTAATAAAAATTAAACAATGCACATCAACCATCTACCATTCATTTAACTCTTAAATTCTTTTCAAAAACTCTCATCATTATTCATTGGTGAACTTGTTATTATTTATTCTTTTTATTTATTATTTTATCTTCTCCATTTATAAATGAGTATAGAATCATTCATTAATAAATAAACATATTATACTACTTCGTAAATTAATGTATAATGCACAAAATATTGAAATGAGCTTTTAAATTGGACACATCCCTGCTAAATTGGCAACACTACTTGTGAACGATTCAAGATATTTTTTCCCCTCTTCGCAACCTCCGGAGGCATCAGAAAAGCATGAGCAGTGCCCATGGCACTTTAGGTTATGGGGAACCTTTAACATTAAGTTATCTTTTATTAACAGGAATAAACAATAACATATTTTTTATTTTTTATTATTTTTATAAAAACAAAGTTCTGGTCATAATTGTAATTTTAATTTATTATCATAGAGACTAGGGTGGCCTCATGCGTAAAGATGGAACTGAGATTGAGCATACAAAAATTAATAATTATGCTGAAAAAATTGTTTTGAATCAAATTTTCGATCAATTTAAGCTAAATTTTCGTTTGTATCGTGCCAAGCCTACAACAATGGAAGGCTAACCAATTATGGTAGGTTATGATCGTGCACTTTGGAAAGATAGAGGCGGCCATGTTGATAGTTAAACAACGTATGCGCCAGCTTGAAAAAATAGTCTTCTCTTGTTTGTGTGGTTGCCACGACTCCTAACAAGCGCGCTCGCAAACGATATCTCATTGTAACAAAATTAATCATCGTTGAAGTCACAACTTTGTTGGCACTCTTCATTGTTGCGTCGTCTTTCTCATTAAATTTTTTGACTCCGATGTCTCCAGCTTGAAAGCAGGAGTTAAGGGAGTTAACCCGAGTCGCACTCCAAGCGAATAAAGAAACAAACTCCGAAAGACTCCAAGCGTACCCTGATGTTGGAGGTCAAGGGAGTTAACTCCGAGCGAAGAAAGAAACGGAGACCAAATGACTCGGAGCAAATAAAGAAACGGAATCCGAATGACTCAGAGTCACGGGAATCACTCGTTGTGACTCCAAGTGAATAAGTGAACGCACCCTCGATGACCTGCCGAGATGTACAGTAGCTCTCAGAAAATAAGGCACGAGTACAATTTTTGGCTTTTATTCTAAAACAGCAATAAGACTTGCGAGTTTTTTCAACAAGTGGTAGATGACATGGAAATACAACTTTAGAAATAAAAATATCTCAATTCTTTTATAACATCTTGCTGTAAAAAAAAAGAAAATAATTTTTTGTGTGTGTTCACAAAATAAGGGACTGGTTAAATTTTGATACATATTTCATACCAAACATGTTGCAAATCTGAAACAAAAGTGAGAAATCAAAGGAGATGATGTCATACATTAGTACTTAGTCGGATAGCCGTTACTCTTGATAACAGCTTGACATCTGCTAGGCATAGAATCGACTAACTTTGTCATGGTTTCCGACGGAATCTTAAACCATTCTTCCTGAAGCATTTGAAATTTTTCATCCAAGTTCGATGCCTTTTTGTCTTTGCAGCGACGAAACAGAACCTCCTAGAGATGTTCGATGGGGTTGAGATCAGGGGACTGCGATAGCCAGTCAAGTACTCGAACGTTTTTGGAAGCCAGATAATGCTTAACCAAGTTGGACGTGTGTTTGGGGTCGTTGTCGTTTTGGAATAGCCAGCCTCTGGGCATGCAGTTTTTTCCGTGGGGATGCATGTGGTTCTGTAGAATATCTCTGTACATATTCTATTCCATCGTACCAACAACACGCATAAGAGGACCCACCCCACTTCTACTTATACAACCGTAAGAGATCCCCCTCCATGCTTCACTGTGGGCACTAGGTAGTTTGGATTGAAACACTTGTTCTTGGGGGTCTAATATACTGTTTTCCGTTTGTTCCAGAAAGCAGAAACTTAGATTCGTCACTCCAGAGGATTTTCGCCCATTCGTTGGAGTTCCAGTGCTGGTACTTCTTTGCAAAGTCAAGTCGGGCCTTCCTGTTCGCTGCTGTAACGAGAGGTTTCTTTGTAGGACGCCTACTATTCAAGTCTGCTTCTACTAGACGCCGTTTTGTTGTGGAAACACTAACTTTAATCCCATGAGCCTCTTGCATTTCACGGTTCAAATCCACTGCTGTAAGTCTGGGCTGAGCTTTCGATAACCGACAAAGCAGTCTATCTTCTTTTTCTGTGGTAGTATGTGGTCTTCCTGATCAAGGCTTTCGTTGGCGGTCTCCTCTTGCTCTCTTTCGTTGAATATTTCTTACTGTAATTTTTGGAACATCGAAAACAGATGCAATGCTGTTATAAGATTTCCCCTTCTCAGCGGCTTTTGCAATTGCCTTCTGGACCTTCAAATCGAGATGTACCCTTTGATTTGACATTTTCTTATAAAAATTGAAGGAGTATTATGTTACAGTTATTTTTATGCATTTTCTGGTGACAATGGAAACTTACTCTTTTTTAGCAAAAGTGACCTGTGCCTTAATTTTTGAATGTCGCCAAACCAGCAAAAGTGTCTGTTCAGTTTTTGTATGAGTCTCCCAATTGTTTGGGTCTTATGAAGTGTTTCACCTTTCTACACCCTCCTTTAAAATATTGGTTCAGTCCGATAATCGTTTTTAAATTTACATAAATTATACTCGTGTCTTATTTTCTGAGCGCTACTGTACGTTAGAGCAATAACGACTTGGGATGAGACTACACTCAAATTTCTATAAAGGTTTATTATTCTTTTTTCTCTTTTTTTAAAATTTTGATTAAAAGGACTCATGCTGGATTTGGTGCTGCAAAAACATGCAACAACTCAACTTTTAATAATAAACAATTCAAAGCGGTTGACGGAATACTATAGCACAGGAGGGGAGGATGCAGCTGCTAAGCACAGCCGTAGCCATTATAACAGTGGGAGGAGCCCAATAAAACTAACAGCCATTAAAAAACTAAGATATATATAGAATATATAAAGAAGAACTGACCTTATGATCTGTGGATACTTATGTATAGATGAAGGAAGGATGCCACTTTTCCACAAAAGAGTTTTAATAGTCATAGATGTATACATTTTTGCTACCAGGTAGCCATCATCTGGATGAATCCTAGGATCATCTGTATGAATCCTACTGACCTTATGATCTGTGGCATCCTTCCTTCATCTATAACAGCCATTAGTTTCCGAACCTGGCGTCGTAGAGTTTGGTGACGCTTTTTTGATTTTCAACGAAATAGCATTGGAACAGTTACGAGCTTCGCCTCACGTTCTACCTCTTCCCTGGTCTTATCTTCATTATTTCCCCTCAGAAGAAACAATCAAACTCTGACATCACAAACTGCTCCACGCAAACAAAACTCCATAGACATATAAGAAAATCTGTTGTGGACATCTCAAATACACATATTTGGCCTAGTCGATTGCAATCAAAAGGGAGGGGGAGGTGCACAACTAGATGTTACAACAGTCCTAAATACAAAATGTCAACATTCTACGGCTAATCATTTTTGAGTTATGCGAGATACATACGTACGTACGTACAGACGTCACGCCGAAACTAGTCAAAATGAATTCAGGGATGGTCAAAATGGACATTTCCGTTGAAATCTGAAAACCGAAATTTTTCGCGATTACAATACTTCCTTGCACAACAATGTAATGTGATTTTGTTTTCACATTTTCAGACAAAAATGCCTAAAGTTTCTCTGTTATTGCATAAAAGCCTCTCTAGGGGCCTCCACGGTCGGCTGCACAGGCTTTTGTTAAACATTGATACCAGCGGGTTGTCCCTCAACAGACCGAAACCCAATACAAGTTCTCAGTACAAACATCCATGCCCTAGCGGTATTCGAACCCGCAACTTGCTGAGTCCTGCCCCTCAGCGTTCTCGGTCACCAAACCAGCTGAGGTTGATGAGTGGAAAGGGAAATTTGGGTAACTGTTCTGACTATCGCTTGTTAAAGGATGCAGGTATTTGAAGAATCGCAGCCGTGTTTTGCTCGTCACGTGGTGAAATGCAGAATTCTGTTAAGCAACATTATGCAATCAAATTTTGCGTTAAAGTCGGTAAATCCAGTTCGCAAACGGTTGAAATGATTAAGGCAGCTTATGGCCAAGATGCTCTTTCTCAGGCCCGAATTTACAGATGACACAAAAGCTTCAAGGAGGGAAGAGAAAGTGTTGAAGATGAACAAAGCCCCGACCGCCCTTCGTCGTCAAGAATTGATCAAAATGTCGTCCGTGTCAAAGTTGTTGTGGACACAGACAGGCGTTTGAACGTCACGATAACGCTTCTTTTTCTGTTCGAAAATATATTCCAACGCTTCCACGCTCCCTGCAGCTTTCACCTGGCGTCGTGTGATTTTCGTTTTGTTCCCCACATTCAAATCTCACCTCAAGGGGAATGATTTTAGGACCATTGAGAATATCCAAAAATTCGTGACAAGCGCTCTCGACAACCTTACAGAAACAGACTTCTAGCACTGCAACGACGAGTAGAAAAACCGTTGGAACCGTTGTATTGTTTCACGTTGGAGTTACTTCGAAGATGATAACATTCAATTGTAAAATTTTTAAATAATAGTATATTTTTCACAATCACTCATTATTTTGGGACATATTGTGCATCGTATACTCCATTATGCATGGGAACATCAATGACATTAGACCTAACAGAAATTTGATTTTGATAGCCATGAACTTTTGATAACTGCAGGCCTAACAACAATTAGCTGTTGATAACATTAGTTAGCCTCGGCAGGATCTCCCTCCCCCTCCTCCGCCTCCTGCGTCAGGGGACGAGATCCTTCCTTCACTTCAGCCATCTACATCATTCTTAGTTTTGGTGTGATAGAAAAAGTGAACTCGACATGTTCCTTGAAATAAAATTGGCCCTAAATCTATGATAATGATTAGAAATTGAATTAAATTTGACTATAACCAAAAGAGTTTTTTTATAATTTCGTTTCACTGTAATGATAATTTTGGACGTCACAAGTAAAACAAGGCTGCCACAAGGACGTCACAAGTAAAACATCGTGTCATTAAGACTTTCTACTCACATTGGGGTAAAAATTCACAAAAATAAATATCCATAGGTAAAGAGTGCGACGGACGAACGGGACCGCGATGGACGGGTAGAAATGCGATAATGTCATCGCCATGGCAACGGCTGGACAAGGGCGTCAGTGACCGAGGGTCTTTCGGGGGGCTAAAGGGGAAGTCCAGGGAAAGATATATGTGCTGTTGGAACCTCCGCTTTGATCACCTGTTCAATAGGTTACTGTCATGCAGCCCTTCGAAATGCCAGGAAAAGGATCAAACTAAACGATTAAAGGGCACGTGAGCTATAGTTAGTGCTAATAAACTGTTTTAAATCTTTACCAATTGCAATGGAAGTTGAAAAAAATATGCAGGTCTTACTGAAAGTGTTTAATCTTTTGGGGTTGGGTGTATTAGTTATCTAACTAATTAATTGTCTTTATCTCGGGTTTGTACGGAATACTATAAATTCTCTTTGGAATAAGAGAAAAATCTCCGTTAGGACCTATAATTTTATTTATCACTCTTTTTAAGTGACTTGCACTTGATTTTTGTGAACTTAGCGTCGAGCTACATCTTAGGTTTTTTATTGGCCTATTATGTAGGGGAAAAAAAAAAAAACTGGAACCGGAATTAAGGTGATCCCATTTTCATCCATCCCGGTTCAGTCTCCAGACACCTCACCCTTAAACTTCTGTGGCTTTGGACTCCTTAAAGGAGAGCTTGGAAACCACCGAACTACAAGTGTGCGAAGAGATGTGGTGTAATATTCCCCTTGCAATGCTTCACAAAAGTGTGCGAGGCAATCAGAATTCTTCAGCTGAATCAGTTGCTACAAAGCACTGAAATGCCACTTCAAGTACTGTCTGCATGATCATCATTCGCTGGTAACCGAGGACCCTAAGTTTAAAGGGTTGTGCTGCAGTTCATAAGCCCCGCGACTGCAGGATCAAGTGCGAGCTGTGTTAAGAATGCTGCAAAGTTCACCAAAACTGGAAAAGGATGCAACGGAAATGTCTTCTGGAGAGACGAATCTCGGCACACACTCTGCAAATCGGATGGTCGAAAGCAACTTCTGGAAAATTTCTGAAATGCTGCACGGTAACTTTCCGATTTATGTTGATGCATATACTCTTTCTCACTACTTTTTTGACCTCCGCCCCGTAAAGTAGTCTCCGACAGCGCACGCGTAGTGCCCAAAAGTACGAAGTTCTTTTCAGTTTCATTTTAGCCACTATGGTTTCAGTTTCTTGTTTACTGGCTGCGCGTTGATCTGAATGAGATGACGTAGCTTTCCCATACGGCCTTGCAGCTTTTTTCATATAGTGAGGCAGACTTTAGATCCGTTTAAACCATTTTGTATATGTTATTAAATAATTAGCATTTCTCCTGGGCAATTTGTCGTAAGAAGAAAACTAAGACTTAATGCTTCCTCCAACTTAAGCATTTTAGTCTAAGCTGCACAGTACAATCAGAACCGCTCTTGAAACATGGCGATGGTGACACCTACAATTTGAGAGATCGCGTTTCTTCATGGTTTTCTAATAAACTTTGAACAAAATTTTGGTATTTCAAATGGAAATTTACAAATGTATCTTGTTTATTCACGTTCGCCATGCATTCCTTGACAAACTGTCCCGGATGAGACTCGTGAGTCACGGCTTCGTGCAATTCTTTAAGTTGAGCTCTTTCGATAATGAAGGAGAAAAACGTGAATAAATTTTTGTTGGCTGCAGAAAACGGAGTTTGGTTATTATTAAGTAATGGAAGAATGGAGCTACTTATTGGTTTCACAATTTCCGTCTGTCCCCTTAATAATTTCTGCGTTTTTTGAGTTAGAAGGTATGTAGCTTACTATAGTGCACCTTCAATATTTAGTTTGGTTTTGATTGGCCCACTGAGGTAGGAGTTTTGGGGGTGGAAATTAGAGGGGACCAAAAGGTCTACGTGTATTTATGTATGTAAAGGAGGGAAATTCTGTATACAAATTATTCTAGGCAACATTTACATTTTTATGAAGTTTAGGCCAAATTGTTCCAGTGGTGTCGGAGTTGTGGGGGTGGCAGTCACTTGGTCTTTAGAACTGTGGCAGCATATGGCATGTGATATATGATTTGATCGGAAATGATGAGATGAAAGAAAATAGAGCTCTTTTTCATTTTCTAAATACTACGTTCGAGAAAATCAATTTTTCGAATAAAAAATTGGGAGGAGGAGTTAAAAAGTGCAGATAAAGGGGTAAAAATAGATGAATTCAGGACTTCCGCTACTTTCCTATATCCTCCTCGGTGGGGATTAATTTCTTTTTTGATGTTGACTGGATCACTTTTGACCATGTTTAATCCGGCTCCATTTCTGCGTCATACAGAGTTCACCGGTTTCTAGTGCTTTCTGACCATAAAATAAAAATTAAATGATTGGCTTACCTGTGGATTGCTTAACTGCTACCGTAACTCAACCCGATTTTGTGCTTTCTAACAAATTCATTATAAGATTGAAGAATGAAAAAGAACGCTTAAAGTACACTACTGTTTATAAAAATCGCAACACCCTGATGGAATAGCCCAATCTGCATTAAATTTAGAGCATTTGCATATCTTGGGTCAGAAAAGAAACCATTAGATTTTCAGGTCAATACAATGCGTTTTATTGTCACATTAGTATCGGGTGAAACCACCGTGGGATGCAATTACAGCCTCTAAACGTCGTGGCATTGAGTCAAACAAGCTCTGAATAAGGGCCTGGGGAATGTCCTGCCATGCTCTGTCTACACGGGTATACAGTTCATCCACAGTTGCTGCTGCAGGAGTCTGACGAGCCAATCGATGAGCAACCCTGTCCCACACATGTTCGATTGGGTACATGTCTGGTGAACGAGCAGGCCAGGGGAACAAGGGCGTCTGATGT
>JAHWFO010047825.1:974690-1037112 GCA_023313115.1 Rhysida immarginata | reverse complement strand
GCCATGGATTCTGATCAGACGGGAACGGCCATGGTAACTGATTGCAGCCCACACAATCATCCCTGGCGTTTGTCCTGAATGACGCTGCAGGATGCATTCTGGAAGGTCGCGCTCGCCACGATGTCTTCTGACTCGTATCCTGCCGTCATGGTGCTGCAAGTTAAACCTTGACTCATCCGAAAACACAACTTGTTGCCATTCAGCTTGCCACTGTTGGTGTTGATGGGCCCATTGCAACCTGAGGCGCCGGTGGTTTTGAGTCAAAGGAATCCGCAACAATGGTACTCGTGCCATCAATCCTCTGGAAATCAAACGGCGTCGTACAGTGCTAGCAGACATTGTCCTGCCTACTGTAGCACCCCACTGTTGTGCTAACACTGTGGAAGTGGCTGTACGATCTGCTACACACATGCGATAGAGGTGTCTGTCATGTCGCGGTGTCGTCGTGCTGGGTCTTCCTGAGCCTGGTCTTCGGTGTGCCCTGTTCTCTTCGCTCCACTGCCTCCATGCACGCATAATTGTCGTTGCATTACGTCCTACACGAACAGCAATGTCACGATACGACCATCCCGCTTCACGCAGACCAATTATGCGTCCTCTTTCAAAGTCGTCGTCGAGGCATGGTGTTCTTTCAAGCAATTACTCTGAAAATCTAATCATTTATACTCTGACCCATTGTATGCAAATATTGCAAATTGCATATGGATTAGACCATTCCATCAGGGTGTTGCGATTTTTATAAACAGTAGTGTATAAAACTTTGAGAGATGGTATAGGCGACGAGCTAGATACTCATGGTCCCTAGTTCGAATCCAGGTCGCGAAATTTTTCCTTTCGTTTTTCATATTAATTTAATTATGAGAGATTTCGTTCAAATAACCTTTTGCACAGTTACCTGTTTTTTTTTCATAATTAAATAATAATTAAAAAAAAACAGTGCCGTGGATATTGTCTTAAGGATATTGTCTTCGTTGTGTTCTTTAAAACAATGAAGAACCAGTTGACTAGACAAGAAATTAATCTCCTCGAGGAGGGTTTAAGAAAGTAGCGGATCCTTTGAATTCATCTATTTTTATCACTTTATCTGCACGTTTTAACCCACCCCCCGCCCAATTTTTTAAATTGAAAAATTGATTATCTCGAACATAATATTTAGAAAATGAAAGCGGGCTTTATCTTCTTTCGTTTCTCAACATTTCCAATAGCATCATACATCACATGCAATATGTTGCCATAGTTTTAAAGACCAAGTGACTGCCACCCCCATAACTCCGACCACACAGGGACAATTTGGCCCAAACTTCATAGTAATGCCGATCTTGCCTAGAATAATCTGCATACCGAATTTCACTCCTTTACATGCATATATACACGTAGACCTTTTGGTCCTCTTTAACTCCCATCCCCAAAACTCGACCCATAATTCCAGTGGACCAATGAAAACACAACTAAATAGTGAAGGTGCACATGCCCATAGTTAGTTACATTCCGAATTTCAACCTTCTATCTCAACAAATGCAGAAATTATGAATGTGACGAACACATGGACATTGTAAAACCAATAAGCAGCTTCAATAATTTGTCTCTGTTCTTACAGGTTACTTTAAAACGATCTAGTTATATAATGGTATCTCACTTGCATGTGCAAGGTTTTTTTTGTCCTCACTGTAGCTGAACTGAGACATTTTCGCTTAATTAATTGAATCGCAATTAATTAATTGTTTTACCTGAGTTTTAAGGAAACACACGTAAGAGTTCCTCGGGTAAACCCCTACGATATTATCACCTGACCCCGCTGGAAGGCCAAAGGCTTAATAATGAAGGAGATGCTCTTTACCTTGGTGAGCTGTTGAAAGGACTTAGAAGATCTGACGACAGGTTCACATCTGGCGTCAGAGTGCGTGCTCCGTGTTGAGGCGACGTTGTTTATCGACCCCCCCCCCCCCCTCCCTTGCTCGTTCTTCCCATCCTACCCAATCCTTAACACTTATATAACCTTCAAAGACGACCACCTGTTGTAATTCGAGTGACACAGGAGAGATTAGTGTCTCAGGGAAATTTAAATTGTTTGATCCCTAAGTCGGAAGAATTTGCCTCGTAAATTTGTTTTATTAAAACAGAATCCGCTTTTCAAAACGGATTACTTGCTGTCGGTTATTAAAGTGTAACTTCGAGAGTTGACATCATAGCCAACGGAATAAGGATTCGGGAGTCCCTATCAGTTAGTCGTACGGTGCAACTTGCACCATGTCAGAGAACCTTGTTGAGGATAGGTAGAGAAGCCTGGTAATTGGATTTGTTAATTGTTGAAAATGAGAAAACCAATTTATCTAAAAATTTAAACTAGAGAAACTATTGTCGATGTGATTATATTCGTATACAGGGACAAAGAAGAACTGGAAAACCATATTTTCTTGATCGCTGCTTAGGATTTCTGGACTCGACAGATAGGATAAAAAAATTCATATACGTTAGAAATTGCCTCCGCCTTCATACTTGTTACCGCAGACTGATGAACTGGCAAGTCGATGTGTAGAAATACGTGGAGTTTGATAGCAAGTGAAAAAGAAAATGGAAAATTTTTCTTATTTTTGAGGGTACTTCTTTTTGCTTTTTAATTCTAGATGTATTTTAGAATTAAAAAGCATATAATGAGGATTTCTACGAAAACTTTTCACGGGGTATCCCACAAAGGACTCCTTGCTTTTAAGAGTCAGTATCTCGGAAATATCGGTGGTTCTGTAACGTATATGCTATATGTTACTTTTTATTTCAATTAATTACGGCACCAAATGTGACGTATATGGATTACGTTTTTATTTTTTTTAATAAGATACAGCATCAAATGTAACGCACACGTTAAACGTTATTTTATGAGAAGAATAAAAAAAAATAGTGTTTTTAAATTTCCACTGTTTTTTATTTATCAAAGCTCACAATTAAAGTTAAAGTTTAAAATAAATTTTTACTAAGTAAAATTAAATTTATTAATTCAACGAAACAGCCTTCACAACATTAGTGAAGTTAAAATTTAAAAGTTAAAAAATTGGCAATTAATCAAGTATAGTGGATTTTAAGCTTTAAACATCGTTGCGTTGTGTTATAAAAAAATTTAAGAAAAAAGAATTAATGGGAAATTCAATTTTAAATGGTTGTATGCTTAAGTAATGTTTTGCAGATAAGAAAATAAGACCAACAAGTTTCTTTTTTTAAAAAAAAAAAACAAACTAAATATATATCTTTAATTTGCAAGAAATACGAGGGGCGATTGATAAATAAGGTCTCCATGGCTGTAACTTTTTTATTTGTTAACCGATTTTCAAAATTCTTTTTGTATCTTATACTCACATTTGTCCTCTATGTAATGCACTATTCACTTTTCGACATAGTCCCCATCCCTTTCCACGCATTGCGCCAACGCGTGACTAGTTGGGTGAACCCGTCGGAGAGGAATTCCGGAATTGTTGTCGACACCAGGATTGAATGGCAGCTTTGGACCCTCTTCTGGAGTACGATAACGTCCGCCCGCACACGAGTCACCACACACCGGAGGCGTTGCAGCGCCTACAGTTCAAAGATGAAAAATTGCAGTTCAAAAATGAAAGACTTTGCACATTGCGACTTTCACCACTTCCCAAAGAAGAAAAAGCTCCTTAAGGGACATGAGTTGGTTCTGACGGCGAGGTAAACGCTGCCATTCAATCCTGGTGTCGACGACAACTCCGGAATTCCTCTCCGACGGGTTCACCCAACTAGTCACGCGTTGGCGCAATGCTTGGAAAGCAATGGTGACTATGTCGAAAAGTGAATAGTGCATTACATAGAGGACAAATGTGAGTATAAGATACAAAAAGAATTTTAAAAATCGGTTAACAAATAAAAAAGTTACAGCCATGGAGACCTTATTTATCAATCGCCCCTCGTATTAGAAATAATGTTGTTCAGGGATATAGTTCATATAAATTGTTATGTTCAAAAACAATAAATTCCCAATTGGAATTTTTTAAAAGAAAATAGTTTAATTGGACAATTCTTTATAATAGAAAAGCCATTTAAGAGACAAAAGTATGTGAATAATTGAAGCAATATAAAAATCTTTCACATTAGTGAAATATCAGATTGTTTCAAAAGTTTCTTCCGGTTCTAGAACCCGTGCCCAAGAAGGGCTTATTTTCCGAGGGGGTGTTCATATGCTTTCAAACAAACTATTGCATTCGATTTCTGAATATCTTTGCTATATTACATCCAAGAATCAACTTTCTGACTATACATCTGTGAGTGCCATCAACGGTCTGAAATGGACCTTTAACGCGAGCATATTCGAGCAATAATCTTCTACGAGTATTCTGGAAAGATCTGTGCTGCGCAATGTCACCGAAACATTTGCCAACTTTTAGGTGATGGCACTGTTAGTTTACGTACAATAGAAGAATGGTATCGGCGGTTCAGACGCGGAGATAGCACTCTTCAAGATGCACCTCCTCTGGTTGGCCAATCATGATTTCAGATGGTGATCTACGCCAAGCAATTGATGAAGATCACAGTGTAACAACGAGGGAACTCGCAGAACAGTTCAAGGTTCACTTTTCAACCATTGCCCGGCATCTGCATGAGCTGAATCTGTCATTCAATAAAATGAGGTTTTTCTGTTGGAAAAAAAAACCCGGAAAAAACTTTTGCAACAACCTGATATATTGCTAAGGAGGAAAGAAGGTACTGTGCAGGGAATTACCAAAACATAGCAAGTAAGATATATGAAAACAGAATAAATGTGTGGCCAACACAAATAAAAAGGAAAGATGCCTGAGGAATATAAGCCAAATAATTAGTTTTGCAGAGACATAAAACAATGCTCATGGCAGAAGACACTATGAAAAGCTTACAAGCATTCACATACAAATGCACAAGAAAGCATCAAACATTAACCTTGACAAAAAAAAAACACTAAATCAAGCATAAGCATGGAGGGAGAAAATAAACCTCCTGTCAAAAAATAATTATTCAAAAAAAATAATTTGACTACTCTACTCTACCGTAGCTAAGTTGCAAAGATAAAGAAAGGGGCAAAAGTCAAAATGAAACCCCCCTTAAAATAGATAAAAAGGAAATTTTGAATTACATTTTAATCAAAAGGGAAGATAGGAAGAAAAAATGCTATAACAAAGATTTTTAGATAGGTTAAGTGTCCTAATAAAATTTAATTTTTAGCCCCAATGGGGTTAAATTGGCTCACAACAGTTAATAGGCACTATATGGCATTAAGCAGGTGTGGGTTGGGAACTACTTCCGGAGAAGAGATGATCTGGCAACGCCAAATGAATCTGAATCATAGTCAATCAGGAAATGTCCATCTCGAGAGAAGTGGAAAATGTGGAGAAAAGATAAAAGGCTTACATATCCATTGCAATAAGAAAAACAGCTGTCAGAAAAGTTATCTTTGAAAACTTAACAATATTTCAAAGTGGAAAATGAATGCTGATGTGGCCAATAGGCAAGTTGCAGAGGCTTAGAGGGCGCCACTGATTTTTACCAACAAAAAGTGCACAATTTTACCACCAGACGACAGTCGTATATGTAATCTGTGCTATTGAGCAACTGAGTTCATGGTTCGAGTACAGGCCGTGGATTTTTTTTTACTATTTATCTCTATTTAATTATTAATATCGGAAGTGTGGCGTGAAAAAATCCTCCAAATACCCAATTTTAGTTTAATTTTAATTTAGTTTAATAGTTTAATTCAATCTAGGACAATTTTATCCAACAAAAACTGCGCAATTCTGCCACTTGGCGCGCTTATCAGTTACAACCGCAACTTGCCTATTTAGATGATGTTTCCCCATAGTTGCATACTGGCAGAATAGAGGAGTAGTGGCTAAATTTTCTGATGCAGTTGCCTTTATACTCTTGGAGCAACAAACTGAAGGCACACAGTAGCACGAGACAACAACGAGAAGTCACTCTCCAACAGCATGAGTATGTAAATAAAAAGAACATCTATAAAACAACTACAACAATAGAAATTATCTATGCCATTGTTAATAAAATACAAAGGGCTTCTAAACTGACAAATTACAAGAAATCTATACATAGTATAAATCTAAGTCACTTCCCCGGTGTATGTGCTCGATAACCTTAAGAACTACTGCATCGATTTTTATGAAACAAGTTTTGTTTGTTAGGGGATGTATGTAGAAACTTTGTAGGCTAGGTATTAATTCATAAAAATTGGTTTTATATTAAATTATTTACGTTAATTGCTCTCAAAATGCGTCAACATGGCTGCTCATCATATGGTGATCGGCGATCGAAACGCTTAGCGCCATTTCTTGAGCAAACAAACAAACATAAGCCAATTCTACTTCATCTTAATAGCTGAGTAAATTTGCAAGAAGATTGTTTCTCACATGGCCAACTGTATGTTGCCTGTTCTAGAGTTAGCGATCCTAGAAATTTATACATTTGCAGTTAAGATGCAACAACATTAAATGTCGTTTATAAGGAAGTACTCAAGACTTAGGTGTAGTCCAAAAACTTCCATTAATTTTTTGACATTAAATAATGGTTTTTTAAAATTTACCTATACTGTAACTCCACAACTTAATATTTCAATAAACTAATTCAATAAAAAAATAAAAAATATATAACACAAAAAAATTCAAAAGAACTCAATGAAATACGTACTATTTTTGCGATAGGCTGTTATGCTTTTTTCTCCTCTAACAGCTGTGTAAACAGAAACCATGCGAAGCGAAACCGAACGTTTCGCATACGATAAGGTTATTACAAGTGTACAAAATGGTGAAGGAAAGCTATTCTTTTTAGATGCTCCTGGAGGCACAGGAAAAACTTTTTTAACAAACTTAATACTATGCAAAATTAGAAGTTTCAATAAGATAGCTATTGCCGTTGTATCTTCAGGAATAGCAGCAACATTGTTACTGGGGGGACGAACTGCACACTCCACTTTTAAACTTCCCCTCACAATTATACCAGGGGACACTCCTTTCTGCCAAATAAATAAACAAAGTGCTACTGCAACATTACTTCGTCAATCTTCCTTGATAGTTTGGGATGAAGCTACTATGGCAAATAAGGTTGTTGTTGAAGCTTTGCATCGCACTCTGAAAGATCTTAGAAACTCCAATCAAATAATGGGTGGCTTGACATTTTTATTCACAGGTGACTTTCGTCAAACTCTACCAGTTATAACAAAAGGTACAGTTGCTGACGAAGTAAATGCTTGCTTAAAAAAGTCTTTTATTTGGGAGCATGTTATTCACCTTTCACTCACTAAAAACATGAGGGTCCTTTTAAATAATGATCAACAGGCAGATGCATTTTCTACAAAATTGTTGAAAATTGGTTGTGGCAGTGAACCAGAAGTAAATGGTAGGATAAAACTTGATTCTTCATTGTGCAATTATGTCGAATCACTAGATTCTTTGATTGAAAAAATTAACCCCGATATTTCTAATATTCAGTCCAAGTCTTTAGGATGGTTCCAAGAGAGGACTATATTAACACCACGTAACGATTCTGCTAACCTAATAAACTTAAAAAAAATGAACAAAGTTGAAGGAAATGTAAATCAGTATTGTTCCATCAACACAGTTTTACAAACTGAAAATGCAGTACATTACCCTGTGGAATTTTTAAACTCATTACAACCTTCTGGTTTTCCACTTCATTTATTACAACTTAAAATTGGTGTTCCTATAATGTTACTTAGAAATTTAAATCCTCCAACACTTTGTAATGGAACAAGGTTAATTGTGAAATCACTAAAAGATAATGTGATAGAAGGTTCAATTATTACTGGAAGTGGTCTTGGTGAAACAGTTTTAATTCCAAGAGTCCCTTTAATATCTACAGACTTACCTTTTCAGTTCTAACGCATTCAATTTCCAGTTAAACTTTGCTTTGCCATAACAATTAACAAATCTCAAGGCCAAACATTGAAAGTAGCTGGAGTAAATTTGCAAGAAGATTGTTTCTCACATGGCCAACTGTATGTTGCCTGTTCTAGAGTTAGTGACCCTAGAAATTTATACATTTGCAGTAAAGATGCAACAACATTAAATGTCGTTTATAAGGAAGTACTCAAGACTTAGGTGTAGTCCAAAAACTTCTATTAATTTTTTGACATTAAATAAATGTTTTTTAAAATTTACCTATACTGTATTTTTATTTCATGATTTAAAAAGCCCAGGCAACGCCGGGCGCGGGTTTGCTAGTAATATATAAATATTACTCAGAAAAGACAGAAGAAAGGATATGACCTTACAATAAAATTCACAAACCAGATAAAAGGACACATTACAAACTGTTTTTTTCAATTTGCCAAGTTTATTAATGTTTAAAACATGTGATGTAAAAAATATAAATTTTGAAACATCACAGTTTCGAAACCACGTATGTTGGTTTCGAAAGCGTAAAAATCTGATAAAGAAGTTACAAATTAGTTACAAATCTTCCCGACAGATGGCGCTGTACGTAGGACACTGAAAATTTAATTCTTCGTCTGCGCCTTCTCTGTGCTCGAAAGCGCACATTTTGAATCGATTGTGATGTGATTGCAGTGGCTGTTTGCAATAACCCATTTTTCGGACTCCGTAGTGCGACTACAATGTGCAGCGCCATCTGTCGGCAACATTTGTAACTAATTTTGAAGCTTCTGTATCAGGTTTTTACAGCTTTCGAAATAAGCATATCACTTGTTTCATTCCTTCTATCGATTTATGTTTCCGAGATATTTACTCTTAAAATCAGGGATTCCTTTGTGAGACACCCTGTACTTAGATTAATGCTATTTACTCCTCGTGTGACAAATTTTCATTCACAAAAAGAATCCCATTCCATCCCATATGAAAACGTGGAGGTTTTAAGGCCCGGATAGAAGAGCGGATGTACTGAAATCCCAGTTGATGATTCATTCATCATGGACGTTCTCCCTCCCCGCCTTACAATCATCGTCGCACTTTAATTGGCCCATAACATGACCATAAACTTCCTGGATATAACGATGAACCTCACATGGTCGCCTATTTTTTTGCGTCATTGTGATCACTGATTTCGCTTCATACGGTTATGACAACCAAAAAACTGACACTGGCTGATTCATTCTCTGCGCAGATACGTTGCACACATTGATACGACTTTCCGAAAGATCCTTCGCATTTGCTGCAGCCCACTGCCAGTTTCTGTTTCAACATTGAATCATAGCTACATATTGATTCGTCTAAATATTTTAGTGGTGGCAAAACTTATTCACTGCAGTGGAATGATTCGTGAGCATTTGTGATCGGCGTCGTCCGCAATATTCCCCAAAATTCTGGGGATCATTGTGAAGCTGAACTGCATCGACACCTTTCTCTCTCATTGTCTAATATAATTCCACTCAAACTTCTATTATCACCAACTTTCATCTCCTTTGGTGTTCTGATGGCTCCACATAAGAAAAGAATAAAAAAAAACAAACTTTGACGCATTTCACTGCTTTCATCTTCGTCCGACAGGCTTTTGAAAATTGTTAGGTGAATCTCGTCGCTAATGTCAGATGCCCTGTCTTCCAAGGAAAAAGAGGAGTATCAAAGAAAAAAAATACGAGGTAGAATTCAAAATAAACTGAACATTTGTGGAAACGTTTATTACACACGAAATGCAAATTTTTACATAGAACATCTTCAAAACGAGCACCTTGGACAGCGACACTTATCTACCAGTTTCCGTACCGCTTATTTAAACAGCACTGTGAACGTTTTTAGGTAGCCCCTTTAAAGCACGCGCTGTTAACGTTTTTATCTGATCTATCCTTCATCAAGTTCTTGAGCTGTGAAAACGGGTAGAAATCAGCTGACGCTTAATGTGGAGAATAGGGAGGCTTGGAAGGCCAGGTATGTTGTGCTTTGTCATTTACCAAGAGCAACCGTTGTACTGGTGAAGCCAGAAAAAGAAGGTCGCTTTATTCGCACTGTATCTATGATACTGTATCATTGGCAGTTCGACCTTCGAGAATGAATCAGAGGATATGTATCAATCCCGGAGTCGCACTTCTAACA
Source organism: Rhysida immarginata (assembly GCA_023313115.1). NCBI lineage: Eukaryota > Metazoa > Arthropoda > Chilopoda > Scolopendromorpha > Scolopendridae > Rhysida > Rhysida immarginata. The sequence continues at coordinate 1,027,054 of JAHWFO010047825.1, read as the reverse complement.
AATCTTTCCCTTTGAACTGCCTGCACGTAGTGAGGCGGGCGGTTTACATATTGGTGAGTGGTCTTTAGATTGAGGGTTGTAGATTATCGATTGCAAGCACTCTGTTCAAAGATTTGGGTCCTTTCACTTTGGCACTGGATTAATCAGTTCTTCACTAACCAGTGCTCCCTCTTCCCGTTGCTCATTGCTTAACATCCTCGAACAACTGTGCATCTTCAAATCGTTATGGGGAAATGCAAATATGGAACCAAGAAATATACCTAAAACGGTTGCTCGAAGCAGTTTTCATGTGACTTCTTCACCAACTTTGGTGATCATTTTTTTCATTTCTTATTGATATGGGTTTTACTGGATGTTGTGGTTCATCTTCTGGAAAGGTGACCATCCAGTGACTCGTTTGTACTTCTCGTAAGCTTGGCTTCGCAACAACTGATGCAACAAGATGAACGTCTCAAACTCGTCTTAAAGAGTCACTCGCTGCTCTTTTATAAATCTGACAGCACATAACTGCGCAGACGTAGGAAAAAGGTTCCCAATAAAGCACGACGATAGGCGAAGATCAATTTAATTTTACTGTATCCGGTACATTAATCATTAAAAATATTCAGTTTTCTCTAACTTGATTTTCTTATGAGATCTCAGGAAAGCAGATTAGTTCTCTAACTAAATTTCTGTGTCTCATTGTGCTTCAGTGAAAAAGAATTATTCACTATACATGTAGTTGATGATTTTGTCTCTCTCGCTCTCTGTTTTTATGTCTTGTTTATCTTCTTGCCTAAATGAACCAGCAAAACAACCGGAATTGATTTCGATCAAACTTGACAATTAAAAAATGCTTTCAAACCAAGGAAATGTCATCCTAATATGACCTATAATTGATAGTTTATTTTTAATTTTTAAAACCTAACCGCAACACGGAACATTCGCTCAGTTATTGGCGCCATTGACATTAACTGTGGTTTCAAAAAGAGTGTTTGTAGAACCAAATAAGCGACTTTGGTAGAATATTAACAACTAACTTGCCAGCCGTCTGTCCTTTTGATTTTACAGCAATGCACAGTAATTACTCCAATAAGTAACTCTGAATTAAAATACATCGTAAACATGTTTCGTGTCAAATTGAACGAAGATGACGACATTCTGCATGAAAAACGACAACTTGGTTGAACTTAATATGCAGATAAGAGGAAAGTTGCTACCTCAAAAGAGAAATTCTGTGCACTAAAGGTTGGAACGAGTTTAAATCTAAGAAGTGAAGCTTTTATCTGTAAACATTGATCATTATTTAGAAGGTTTGCGATGATTGTCGTAGATTTTAATTTTTAAGTTGGTTTGTGTTTTAATTAAGCTCCCGTCAGAGTTTCTCTCTCGGCCATTGGCAAACCAATTAAGTTGCTTATTCTGCACCGAAGGATCTCTTTTAGAGGGAGTCGCCATAATTGCAATGCCCGTTAATTCGCATTGAGAAATTTAATGAGAGGACGAGATAGGAAAACTTTTCTACTAATGGAAGAATTGATTTTAGCCACAAATTTTTTTCCCATGATTGGGAATTCGGTGTCAAAATAAGGACAAGAGAGTTGAAGTTGAGGACGAATGTGGGGTTTCATTTCCAAACTAAGTCCTTTTTTTCCCTTTCTTGGGGAGATTCCACGGGCAACATCTGGCCCTAGGCGTTGCAGAAAGAATGGACGGGGATAAGGGGTGAATGTCCGAAATCGTATTGCTCAATTTGATTGGATCACCATTTGCAGCAAGTGTGTGTGTGTGTGTGTGTGTGTGTGTGTGTGTGTGTGTGTGTGCGCGTGTGTGTGTGTGTGTGTGTGTGCGTGCGCGCGCGCGCGTGCGAGCGTGTGGAGGTAGCAGCGGCACCAATTGATACATCTTCCCCCAATGTTTCGTTTTCCAAGCGGTGAAATGAGGAGGAGATGGGTAGAGGATGGTAGAGGGAAGGTGGCAATGGAGGAAAGGAAGAGAAAGTGAAGAGGGGAATGTTGGGGAGAAATAACCGAGTTAGACGACCGGAAAAGAGCACCATCCAGCCAGCACTGAACTATCGATCTTTTCTCCTCTCCTTCTCTAGACTTAGCTGCCAGTTTTAACCTACCCTTCTCCCTCCCCCCCCCTTCTGTCTTTCTCTTTCACGTGACTATTCTATAATTTCCCGTATTTCTTATTTTCTAGTAAAGTAATAGACATCATCTTAAATTTTTAGTCATTTACATGTTGACTACTCTTTAGATTTATGTTCAATTTTTTCTATTTAATTAGCCTGCCGTTGGCTTTTGAAATCTTAACCTACACTAGTTGCACCTCCATCTCCCAAACTATAGGACGTACACGCGCCTAAATTGGAACGATTAACAGTCTATGTGCTCCTAGTAAATCATCCAAAGTTTCGTGGAGATAGGTGGCATGCGAGCCGAGTTGCAAACAAAGTTGTCCTTTTAACCAAAACTCCGAAATCAAAATACAACAAGATTTGGCCCTTTTGAAGACTTGGTATTCAAATGACGGCATGGCCCTTAACCAGGGAAAAACTAGTTGAGAATGCCTGGTACTGCATTTCCATAACGATGTTAAGCGTGAACGAAAACAGTTGAAAATGAACCTTTAAAACGAACACACTAAAAAACAAAAAATACAACACAAATAATTTGAAAATGAACACAATTAATCATACCAGTTATTATAATAATAATTCACTATTAAGAAATCCCCTTTATAGTCTCGGTTCCTATGAGAGATACACCTAAATCACTTTTTATTGTTTATTTTGGCCGTGTAGGAGACGCTGGAGTGCGAAAGGGGGGAGGGTTTAGTTCCAGTTTTGTAGTTTTTTTACTTTAAATATTTTTCTTTTTCAAAAATTCAGTTTTTATACATGTCAATAGAATTATGTATGCGTGGATCAGTTTTATTTCTAATGGGTTTTGTTAATTTGATTCAGCGCGTAGAGCTCCCACCAACAACAGATGTCTTAGAAAATACAGGGGGTGGACAGAATAATAGGAACACCTTTCGATTTAGACGTTTTGTCGAATATCTATTAAAATATAAAGGCATATTGACCTCGTATTGAGTTCACATCAGCTTAAGGAGAAGTTGATACTGGTGTCCGGTCCAAAAATAAAAAATTGGAGAAAGCCTTTTATCGTATTGTTTGAGAGCAACTGAAATTCAACTCTTTCTATCAGCGATATCTTTCTGAATTTTTACGATATTTGCTTGGGCTTTTTATGAAAGTAGCCCTCAAACAAAACGATAAGGATCTAATAAATTATGCAAAAAACATTTTGGTAACGCTTGCGCATGTGCAGATAAACATTATTTAGTATAAATGCTTATATTTCATCAATATTAATAAATTAATATACTGATTGCAGGGTTTTGTCTCTACCTGTAGTTTGCTTAGTTCCTTGAAAATGACATTGCATTGGCTTGAAGACCTGCATGTTATAAACAAAAAATTACAAAAATAATCTTTTTTTTTTAAAGAAACCTTTATATCTCCATGAATATACGTGATATTCTCATACAAATGAACACAGATAAGTAAAATAAGCCTCCTGATCATATGCTACAGATACAAACGCATTTCAAACATTATTTTTGTTTCTGTTCAGTAAGAAATAAAATATTTTTTTACATAATTCCAAAGACTTGTTCCAATACGTCCCATTCGCCCCTGTATGTGCCCCATTCTTCCTCTGTATATGAAGACAAATGGGGCAAATGAAGTTGCTTAATAAAATATTCATACTTCCTGTTCTATTATGTTATTTATTTTGAAGAAACAACCAACTGTGGATAAGTAAAATTAAACTGAAGATATACCTCTTGTCCACAAAAAATTACATGCATTTATTACATGTACTTCGTTACTTCGAATGCGCATTTCGATCACACAATGTTCGCTGAATGATGACCACAGTGCGGTCGAAATGCGCATTCGAAGTAACGAAGTAATAAATAATTTGTTTGTGGACAAGAGGTATATCTTCAGTTTGTTATTCATGGTAGATAGAGGGTATAAAACAAACCCTGTTTATTAAGCAATTTGTGTCCTATCTCGCACCAGTATGGCGTTACACTTGATTCAGTTGCAGCAACCATTCACTGAAACACAACAAACATTCACGTTTGACAGCGTGTGCATTATAGAAATGCTTCAAACAGAAATGCCTCCTTTCTTGTAAACAACACTGCCATCGCCGAAGCATTAACTGCCGCAAACGTTCAAATAAGCCAAGTGCAGCACGTTTGGTGTTACAGGCGTCAACAATCCCTGGAAGAAGAACATTGGCATGATCTACAGGTGTGGCATACGCTATGTATGACTTCAGATGCCCATTTTTCAATGTTGACTCTGATGACTCGGCTTTGAATGAACCTAAAAACAACAGACAATGGCAAACTGTCCAAACACTGAAAAAAGTGTAGCGCCTTACTGGTGCAAGATACGACACGCAATTGCATAATAAAAAATGTTTGTTCAAGTACCCTCTATCTACCATATTCTTCTGTAACATAAGTTTTGAATCGCCCTGTATATTTTAACACGACTCATTTTTGTAGAATACCAAAGTGTATTCCATTAATACATGTTGTAATTTAATGTATACTGAAACTATTTACAAGACTAGGAAAATTTAGGAAATCTTTTTTGTCCCATTCGTTCCCATTCTCTCTCCATCTACCTACTTAGGAATCGCTTATTTATTTTATCTGCTCGAATTAAAGTTGCTAATACTGAAACAATGAAAACAATTAATTGCAAGAAGGGCAAAAAAAAAAAAAAAAAAAAAAAGACAAACCACAGTCCATAACTGATTTGCGTGTTTGTTGTCTTAAACAACGAGTCGCAGAGTTAGCTCAGATGAAAAAAAATTCGCTGAATCAACGACTGCAATACTTCCTCGATGAACAAACAAACAAACTCGAACAGAATAGATCATGACTAAAGATGCATTTTGCTTGTTCTATCAAGCCTTTCGGATCCTAGCTAGAATTGCATTATGGTTCTAAAGATTGTCGTATCAGTTTCAAACCAATAATCCAAGACCCATGTACTGCAGAAATGAATCGGGCTCGATACACTGAGGATTTAAGAGCAATATTAGGATATTGTCTTGAAATACTCTGGATAGCGCACACAACCTCGAAGATAAACGTTATTAAGTAAAAAAGAAAAATTCATATCTCGGATATCAATTTAGTGATGTTCTTCAAAGGAATCGATTGTATGATGTTTGCCCCATACAAATTGATCACTTCAAAACGTTAAAAATTTTGGTGGGCAAATAGAATATTTCTGTATTCTTTCATAATTGAAAACTTTTAAATTAAAGTTGAATTAAAATCATCATTTAAGACACTCATTGGGTTATTTTGCAAGTGATTTTGTTAATTCATTTTGCTAACACATGGAAATATTTGCCTTTTCGTCACAATTTCTTACAAAATATAGTTATCAACTCATGAATATTCACTGAAAACAGTATCCCACAGAATTGACTTGTTCATATGTATTGATACGGCACTTGCGAAGTGACGATCTTTTCATGACTGATCGTCATTTTTCCTTTGCATGCTTCACTTCAGATCGATTGCCTAATCTAGTGATATAAGAAAGCCATTTGATAACGACTTTTTTCCGATTACTACTAAGTTAATGAATCACTTTAGAGACACTCAAACAGGTTTGCTCGTTAGTCAAAATCTAAAAGAAAAATATCCTTCCCTCCAATCCAATGAAATTACAGTAACAAAAGCCTAATTGGTTTAATCCAAGATTTTTCTTACTGAAATGTTCATAAATGAAATTTCCATAATGAACATGAGCTCGTTGGTTCCGTATGGTGCTAATCGTTTATGAATTTCCTATGGTCTATTTAGTGGAACGTCACGTGTTGGGCACAAGTCCAAGAAATTCTATCGCTTGAATCTTATTAGGATAGGATCGACACGGGAGAGGGGGGGAGGAGCGGTGTCACTTTGATCGAAACGAACCTCATGCCGTCCTATCGGATAGAAAATTGTGAACTTGTTCCGCTGAAAACAGATTGTATTGATAACTCGTTGGTCCAATCGTTGTTCGAGTTTTGCCCAATATGTGCATGTAAGCTGCCATCAGGTAGCAACGCCAATTAGTAGATGAACAAGGGCAATGACGCATGTGCAGTGGAAATAAGTTTATTGATACGATTTTAATGGCTAATGACAAAATTGTTTTCTGGCGTTTGAGTGTCATTGCCAAAGAGCAAGAAAGGTATTATTATTATTATTATTATGCCTAAAGTCTTCAATCACTATGGATGTAGAGAAAGAAAGTATATATTCCAGCTTTATTTAATCGACTGCCAAGATGGATATAGTCGTTGACTACCTTAGAATGATCAAAAAAGCAATTCTATTATGGAAAAATTAATCATTATTGAAATAAGGTGGTAATATTAATAATGTATAGTAAACTGTAAAGCAAAATTCTAGCCACCCCCCCCCCCCCATACAAACCAATTAGGCTTCGGGGAATCCTTAGAATTCTGATCATGTTCTAATTTATTATTGTATATACACACACTGGCCAATGAATTAGAAACCCGTGATGAATTACTGTACTGATATGTAAAGCAGGGTCACAGGTCAGAAACGATTGTGATATGCAAATGAATGCAATCATGTGAGGTACATGCTCATTCCAAGCTGCAGGTACAGGGTAGGAACAAGCTGCAGCTGCTCAAGTTGAGCAAAATGGGGAAAACAGCGGACCTGGCTGAGTTCCAAAAAGGAGTTATTGTGGGAGCCCGTCTAGCTGGAGCTACGATTTCCAGGACAGTACAACTGACCGGTATTTCAAAAGGTCAGGTCTCCAAGGTATTCAATGCGTGGAAACGGAATCCACAACAGTTGTCGAAACGGCAGAATTGTGGATCAAAAACAATCAAAGACACACAGGGACCGACGTCGTCTGAGACGGATTGTGCGACAAAACCGAAGGTCTACTGTGGAGCAACTGATGGCAGACTTCAATGAAGGATCATCGCAACCCACTCCTCCAGAACAATGCGCCGAGAGTTGAAGCCACAGAGTAAACAGAGCGATCATGCAGCATTAGATGTGTTAGCCAGCTGCGTCGCCACTGGGAACTCTCGCGTGGCCATCTTTTGGTGGGACTCAGATCGCAAGTTCCACATTACTTTCCATGTGTTTAGGCACGTATTTGAGGGTAGGGAACGGTTTTTTTCTACTTTAGCTATCGTGGAATGAGTGAACAACATGCCAAACTACTGCATGGCATACGGATGTAACATGAGAACAGCAAAAGACAGCGGGTTATCTTTTCACAGATTAAAAAAAAAGAGAATTGTAAGTCATCGTGCGTTATATGGCTCAATCGTAGGTCGTTTTCAACCCATGCCCAAATCGCTGCAAATTATATCACCAGCCTTTCTTTGTGTCCCTAACATTAAAAATGTTTTGTTTTCTAAAAATGTTTGCTTGATAAAAATATCAAATAATTTCAGTCATTTTTCAGCAGTATTATCAATGTAAGGTGCTGGTAAATGCTTTCAAAAGGTTCACTTTTAGATAAATAATTAAATATATACTGGAGATGACCTCCAAACATGATGTAATAATTTTTCTATCGAAAAATGGAAGGAAAAATTTTGGTAATCAATATTTTGCCCACTTCCTGACTGCAACTTTCCCCAACGGCGTCTTATAGATGATAATGCATGTTTCAATCTTTAATTTCACTAGTCTTTCATTATTTCGTAAGTTATTTAATATTTAAGTTTAATATACATTATGTACAGTGCAATCATGACGTAACGACTAACTGTATTGTTGTTTATTGTTATCGTTGCTAATTTGATCATCAGTGCTAGCAAAGTTGTTGATTGTGGTGAGCATTGTTTATGATTAAGCCAGCATAAAGTATTTTATATAAACGTTTACCCGATATCAGACGGCAGATTTCCAAGGTTTTTTGGTTTTTGTAGATATCAAATAAAAAGCTTATTTTTTATAAATAAAGACTAAAAAGAATAAAATAAAATATATAAAATAAAAATAAAATACTACATACTAAATATTAAATTTTAAAAAGAAAATACTACATAAACGCGCCACCACATTTTTACTTTTTTTTTTAAATTCGATTTTTTTCCTTTTTTCTGAACTTTTTAAGGTGAAAGTGTGTGCTTTAAAATTTTTATTTTAGATATTTTATTTTATTTTAAATTAAGTTGAAATTGAGAAAATGTAAGGCCATGTAGCAGTTGAACATTAATTTTTATTTCCTATGAAAATGATGAATGTTACCTAAAAAAATCACTTTTTTGTGCATCAATGAAACAAAGTTTTGGGAAAATATAAAAATTTCCCATGAAAATCAACGTATACCATGTAAAAAGCGGATTATTCGCTATTTTGAGTATGGCTTCTACAGTGTAAAACGCGGCATCGTCCCATCACAAGATGGCTGCCAAGAGGCGACGCGCTTTTGAGGCCGTAAGCGCTCTGTTTACTCTGTGGTTGAAGCGAATAGGGATGGGAAGTCGCATGCCAGTGAGGAAGCCCCTGGTGTCAGCAACAAACCGGAAAGTTCGCCTGCAGTGGTGTAAAGAACGGTGTGACTGGACAGTAGACGACTGGAAAAAGGTGATGTGGTCGGACGAGTCACGTTACACATTGTTTTGCACCGATGGCCGGCAGAGAATTTGGCGGCAGCCCCACGAAGCGATGGACCCCTCATGTGTTGTGAACACAGTTCAAGCTGCAGGAGGAGGTGTCACGGTATGGGCCATGTTTTGTTGGTATGGCAAGGGTCCCCTGATATTCCTTGATAGTCGGGTGAAAGCCAAAGACTACCTGAACATTGTTGCAGGTCAAGTCCATCCTGCAATGGTGCATTTGTACCCAAATGGTGACGGCTTCTTCAAGGACGACAATGCTACTGTCCATCGAGCAAGAATTGTTCAGGAGTGGTTTTCTGAACATGACACCGAGTTGCAACATCTGCCGTGGCTAGCGCAAAGTCCGGATTTGAATCCGATCGAGAATGTTTGGGACATGTTGGAAAGAGACATTCGTCGAAGGCATCCGCTTCCGTCTACTCTGCAGGACTTGAGGGTCTCTCTGACGAATGCATGGTCTGCGATTATCTTACACCTGCATTGCAACACCTTGTAGAGTCCATGCCAAACCGCGTATGTTCTGTTATTACAGCCAAAGGAGGGTCAATGCCATATTGAACGAAGGTTTCTAATTCATTGGCCGGTGTGTGTAGATTGGTAAGGAGACCAAGGTATATCGAATAACGTGTACAAACTTGGGGGGATGATACAGGGATCAAATCTAGGCAACATTTCTCTTTCATTTTTTTCTCTGGGGGATTGTTTTTGAGATATAAAATGTTGAAATCCTATTTGCAGGAAACAGTTGTTTGGATAGATACCGTTCGGGTCTGGAGAGAAGACCTCTGAGTTGCACAATTCCACCACTACACGACAGAAACGTTTGGGTGAGTTCATTTCTGAAAAGGTTGGACATTCAGGAACTTCTGAACGTGTACGTCAATCCATGCGGCGACATTGTGAAGCATGCATTCATGCCAGAGGGAGTCAATTTGAACACTTATTGTAAAACATTTGCATGTTTCATAAAAAACAAGTCACATTATTGTACTGTATACAATGTGTTTTTGTTCTTTTTATTACATGATTGACCATGATTTTGACGTGTTCCAGAAACACGGGTTGAGTGCCATATTACGTCTACGCGACGTCCAACATTTTTTTATCTCAACAACAATGCCCCAGAGAAAAAAAGGTGAAAGGGAAATGTTGCCTAGATTTGATCCCTCTATCATCCCCCCAAGTTTGTACACGTTATTCGAGAACACCCTGTATATTTTTCACCAAAAACCGTTTAGATATATATATATATATATTTTTTATACAAGTCGATGAACCAATATAAACGCAGAAGCTGCGACGACTACGTGCGCCCTCATGTCAATTTTTGAACTGACAGTAATTTTGTGAGAGTAATAAAATGCTCGGCCGGCTATGTTGCTCGTCCTTGCTCGCGCGACAGCCGAATGTAGAGTTTTCTTGAACTCGAGGCTGCTTTCTCAGTCCGTTCCCGGCTTATACGATTGCTACAACCGAAGATAATTTTCTTTTCTAATTCCACAATTAGTGTACTTACATAATTAACCCTTTCATGCACGTATGAAAGAAGTACAAAATACAAAGAATTTGGTAAATAGTCTTTATTACTATACTTATTTAACAACTGAGTAAATGGACAAAATTAAAAACAGTGAAACACTGTGTATGAATGGTAGGAAATTATTTATTGAAGTGGTTAGGCTTATCCTACGTTGCAAAGACAGCAATACCAACAGAGAGCATAATATCTTGAGTTTCACGAATAGGCATATGTTTTGATTGATCCATTCGCATTTCTCTTGATACATGTTGTTTCAAGGTAATGACTTCAAGATGGCTGTAGTTATAACAACTGACGAGGTTAGTTTCATGCTAGAACCACGTGTAAGTGATGAAAATAAAAACTCACTGGAGAAGGCTACTTGAATATTAGCTAATGCACAGGAAATGTTAATTACTGTACATAGAAACACATGTTTGGATAGCCTATCTTTCATTGCTGCTCTTTGTAGGTAAAATTGATGCTCTCGAATTAAAAAAGGATGATGTAACGGTAAATAGATATATAAGATATTAGGGAAAATAAGATTATTTCAAAAGATATGAATTAACTTTATGCTTTGGGTGCCACAAGCAAAAGTTATGTTATGCTTTCGGTAATGTTCATTGTTTATGATTAAGCTCAAGCGCCGCGTTTATCTAAAGAGTGCGCGTATTTTCTAGTGATAAGAAAATGATTGATAAACCACATTTAAGTTCTTAACGATGGTATCCGTGCACTTTTCTAATTCCTAGTAAACTAAAGAACGTTTACATGACTATCACTAGATGGGTCTTGTTGATTGGGTTTTTATAATAACCAATATTGTACACCGTAGGACATTTTCCTATTCGAATAATTTTTATCATGACGCCTATTTTCTTCGTTTTCTTCCCGCCATTTCTCCCTGTGGTTTTAAATGTTGAATGTTTTCCAAAAGGTAGAGTTGCATACATGTAAATTACCCCCTATTATCTGGCTCTCCAGAGCAGGATAACCCTTGCATGGGTGCCAGGGCTTAAGGGTATAGAAGGAAATGAAGCAGCAGACATACTTGCAAAGCAAGTACTGTAAAACTACCTTTAGGTATTTCAAGGCAAACCGCAGCAAGGGAAATAAAAGATTTAACGATTAAAGGTTGAAACAAACCACCAATCAAAAACATGCAAGGCTCATGGTTGATGAACGTTCCATGAAGTTAACATCACAAATTCTACAACTTACTTGTTAGTAGAAGTAAGATGAGAATCCTAATAGGCTTTTTAACATGATATTATCAATTTAGGAAATGCCTTCACAGGATGGGTATCTATGATGACAAACCATTGAGTAGGAAGTGCAATTTAAAGCAAAAAGCAGTTTATCATCTACTTTTTGAGGTACTAGCACACGACATTGGAGCTTTGATCTCGACTTAATATATTTGAGACAATTAACCAAATACCTGTTAAGAACTTAACTTGCTTCCTTAGAGAAGCCGGCTTTAACATGTAAGGATATTTGTGGGTAGGCGCAATATTCCTCAGGAGAAATAAGTGCCAAGGGACCCTTCACTTAAGAATAAGATTAAAGATATGTCGCCTGTTCCGGATAATGGATTTTTCCGGATGCTGCTTCTATTAAATGGGAAGCGAACACTATTCAAAAAGAAATAGCGTATTTATCAGTAGAAGGTGTTTTTGAAAGAACTAAATGATTTATGTAAGATAGGAGTGTAGAATAGACTTAGTGGGTAAGCAGGTGTTAGTAGAAGGGTATTCATTTAGCTGAAGGCATCAATTTGCCTCGCTTTACTTTATCTTTACTTTAGTGCATCATTATATTTTTTCCCTTAAAATGTCGGAGTGACGTGAAGCGTCTTGAAGCTTCGTAACTTTCACGCATTTCGTAGCCATTATTATCCGGTTGGCCAGTTAAGGGGAAAACCCTGAATTCATTAAATTTCAATCGACATTTTTTTTTCCTTTTCCCGTCCTCTATGTCCTTCCTTCCTTCGACTTTGTGAGAAAAACGAAATGGAAAGAGGAGGACGAGGATGAGGGTGGAAACGAAAAGAAATGGTTGTCTGGAGAATTGATTCTTTCCGATGTGATGGGGGTTCCCTATTCCAGCCCTTCTTTGACGAATGATTTCGATGGACTAAGGAGTATATCATTTCCTAAGTCTGTGTGACTCCCAGTTAAGTGCTCTCGCCTCTTCCTCCCCCCCCCCCTCTCCACTTCCTTTTTACCCCTCGGAGTGAGTGTAGGGGAATTCCATGTATTTTTAAGGAGTATTGGCTTTTATGGACAGGACATCGAAAGAGAGATTTCTTGGGGGACGCAAAAATAAATAAAGTCTGTTCCAATTCTTTTGGTTAATCGATAGATAAAAAGGGTGAAGAAGGGAGTTCGAGAGTAAGAAGAGAGGAAGTGAGTATTTGGAGGAACCATACGGTCTCTGTGCTTGTAACCAATCATAAAGGAGGAGAAAATGGTGTCTGCCGACAGAGTCTATTTGCAGTAGATCTTTTTTTTTTTTTTTTTTCTTTTTTTTGGCTAACGGTTCCTCGTTTGACAAGTACTTTGTATAGCTTCGACCATGCAAAGTTGGAAGCCATTAATCACGTTGCCTTATCGACATGGAAGATCGGAGCAAATGCGAGTTATAAGGAGGAGGTAAATGGCATATGTTTGCCCATTGAAAAAGGGTAAGCAGGTGGGGTGATACATCGGGGATGGAATTGATAAAATAAACTCGAGCTATTTTAAGGGTTAATTTATCGACCCATTTCAAGTTTGGTTAGAAGCATGGTCTATAGAAATAAATGGTCATCGAGCTCCACTGAAATATGAAGCTAAAGTTTCTAGCTCCCGATAGGATGAAAACTGAATTGAAAAATGGCGCTACATGTAATCGGCCCAACTTAGGGTGCCTGTAAGGAGAGTGGCGAAAACTCGGACCGTCGGCCATGTTTTTCCCAACGAATGAATTAGCAGAGGTGCAATTTACGATACTTTTCAGCTTATTAAGAAGAAATGTAAAGATGGCTAATGCTAGTTAGCCTACCAAGCATTTATTTGTATATTAGATAAAGGAGGTTAAAAAAGAAGCACATTAACGTTTTAATTTTCATAATAAATGTGATTATTTGATCAGCAGATAGCAAGTTCGAGAATTGATTTTTTCACCTTTTCAGCAAAAAGGGAAACTAAAAGTCAATAAGAGATTATATTTAGCAGTCTCTATTCATTTTACATTTATACAAAAATAAAAATTTGACTTCTATTGCAAAAGATGAAAAAAAAATCTCAATTATCGATGCTTAGTTTTAGGAAAAAAAATCTAGATTCACTGTTACATTCTTTTTATCGTCGAATTGTTCTAACGTCACTTTCTCGTGCTTGCAAGTTGCAAATAAATTAAAAAGTATGAACCAAAATTTTAATAGTTACGTCTAGGTGTTAAAAGAGACAAAAAATTGGCAAAACTTTTCGCGCAACAACACACTTGTGGTCAGGTCTCGTTGATCACTTCAATGTTTAGCAATTAAATAACGACTGAAAAATAAATTTTGACGCTACAAACTATCCAGAAAATACTTAAATTTCAAGTTTCATTTTCCAAAATTTTTCTCCGTTTGAATGTATTACATGACTTGAATATGTTGTGTTTATTAAATGTTATTTTTACTATTTAGAAAAATAGTAAAAATAGACTTGCGGCTATGATTCAGTTGTGTGAGTTTACGTAATACGAGGGCTATTTTTTTTCAACCTCCGATGGAGTATAAAATAAAGACAAATGTGAATAACAAAATTACTTTCTGACATACCGTAGTCACTGCAGAGAATGAGACATTTGTCATACCGTGGACGAGTTTTCCAATACCCTCTTCATAGACGTTTGCCGCTAGTTTGTTCATTGTGTTCTTGTCCCCATTAATCCTTCAACTAACCTCCTGATCTTTTTTTCCTCTTAGTTTATTGTCACAAATTTTGATATCTTATTATTCAATAAAAAACTTTTTTTTTAATCTTTAATTTTAATTGACCTTTATCATAAACTCTCGTTCTCATACATCTTCTTAGCCTTCGTAGCCTTGACTACCCACGTGACCACATAAAAAATGGCGTTCCTTGGTCGTGTTGTAAGCATTTGTGATTTGAGTAAAATTCAATTTTTTACATTTTCCATAGGTTTTTACTACTTTAAAGATTTTTATTATTATCTTTATTAATTTAACATACCTTATTAACCTGAAATTTGTAAAATATAATGATTTAAATGTTTACTGATAACATTTCATAATTTTAATTTCATAGTCATTTCCAAATTACCTATAAAATTATTTTCTAATGATGTTTATTTTTTTCTCCTCACTCTGACAATTGGGAATACAACAATATTTAACCATAGCAATAAATATTTTGAACAACAACAATTAAAACTTTCACTTACGATACAGTCAACAAATGCCGTTAACACGTCCAGTATCCGCTATTTGCATTTTGTAAAAGAATCAGTGACAACCAATCACAATACAGGGGATAAAGGTCAATTGAGTTTTATCATGGATGAAGAAAAGATGGATGGGACACTCCTATGCGTCGAGCGTGAGTTTTTTTTCAGTGGCGCTCTCTGGCGATTTGCGTAGTACTAAACCAAAACTGTCTGGGAAATAAAAAAAAAAAATAGTTTCAGTTTCTGCTTTGCGCAGTACTAAACCGAAACTTCACCACCATCGTTTCGATTTGCGCAGTACTAGAATTTTTTTTAAAAAAGAAATTCATATATTAAGTGACTTTTTAAGATAAAAGTGTGCTTAGAAAGTTTTTTATTTTTATGTTTTTAGTCTATTTTTAATTTTGTTAACCTAATCTAAGCAGACGATTATATTTAGTACTACGCAAAGCTCCAGATGTCGCCCCAAAATCAAACTCACTGAGGAAGGCAATGGAGTGTCCCATCCATCTTTTCTTCATCCATGGTTTTATTTCACGGTTCATGCTGATCACGTGTGTTTATTTTAAATACAGCCAAAAAGATAAGTTGGGATTGAAACTATCTACAGCATAGATATGTATATTGAAAGGAGAATGTGAGGGACAATCCTGAACTCAATTTATTGCGGTCACAAAACAATATTGTTCACTATAGGATCGCGATAATTAAGAAGAAGATAGAGCTAGAGTGCTTTATTCACAATAATTAATGCCATTGTAATTAATTGGAAAATGGTCTTTGGAGGATTTTTTCACGCCATTACCTCCGATGTTAATTAATAAATAGAGAAAAATAGTAAAGAAAATTCCACGGCCTGGACTCGAACCAGGGACCTCCGGGTATACGGGAAAATCCTCCAAAGACCATTTTCCAATTATTATTATAATAATATTCGCCATTTAATAGTAAAGATAGTCCTGGCCTGCGAACAAGGAGCCAAGCTTTAACCTATGCTCATAGGGCATGTTTTATAGTGACAGCTTCCATGTCCGCGGTAGCTTAGTGGTTAGAGCGCCGGGGAGTATACCCGGAGATCCCTGGTTCGAGTCCAGGCCGTGGAATTTTCTTTACTATTTTTCACTATTTATTAATACCATTGTGTTAATCTCAACTGGACTGGTTTATGTCAAAAAACAGTATATCACATTACTCCAGAGGGGAATAACAAGGAGTTTTGGTACGATATTAACTACAAAGCATGAAAAAAAAAATACATAAATTCAAAATTAATAAAGGATTTTATTTTTCGATCAAAAAGTTTTTATAAATGATAATTTCAAAATGATTGCAATAATTTTATACAAAACAGATATAAAAAGATTAATTGCATTTATAAGTTCATCATTAAGTTTATACATAACTTCGCTGCCCAAATTCTGCGTCGCTCATCGTCTCTAAGAAAGCCGTTTTTCCCGCTGTTTGAACACCTACTGCAGACAATTAGACATTATGCCTGCCTATAGTTTCATAAACGTTTTATAATTCGGAAGAAAATTATAACTGGCGATGACCAAATACTGCTGTATAGCATCATGCAAGTATCGACATCGCCTGGCATCTGCTAGCTAGTTAGCACATAATGGCGTCCATAAGTCACGTGCTGGCTCCTAGCGTGATCTCAATTCCCTAGCTTCTCTAAACAATGGAAAATGGCGGAAGCTCGATGACCATTTATAGACCGTAGTTAAAAATGAATGATAAGCAAACGCCTATTTAGGTTTAAAAATTAGATAAGCATTCATACTTAGCATTACAGTAGATGAGGTGCAACTAAGAAGATTATCATTCATACTTGGCTTTGCTGAGAAGCTAAGTGAAATAATAAACCATTCCAAATTTTGCTGTGAAGACCAGCAGAAAAGCTGTTTGAATCCATCCCATAATTGGTGTTTTTAATCAAACTGATCCGCAATTCGGAACCATCTGTAGCGCACTCTATCATTCGGAATAGTAGTGATTTTGTTGGCGGGGGACTAATGCAGACATGGGTCGAAGGATTCGCGAAAATTTTCTCTAGTTGCTCATGTCACCGAAGGGGGAAATGTGGCGCTGCTGTAGGCTAGGTAGCCGATTTAATTAATGTAGGATAGAACACCACCACACATTGGTTGTTCAGTTTAGCAGCTCTTACGGCATCAGTTCAGACATAAGTCATCAGTCGTACTTTTCTGGTTGCATGGCTGCATCGCACGCCGGATCTAAGTCCACTTGACTTTGGGCTGTGAAGTCCAAGGTGTATCTTGGTGAGGTCTCGAACTTGATAACCTTGAACAAGAACGGTGGTCAGATTCAACATGGTCAAGGCCCAGAAGCAGTCATCAGCCTCATTTCCGGACGACTTATCAGAGCTACGGGTCACAAATTACAACAGTGGTACATATTTTTAATATAATACAGGGTGATTCAAAATGATGTCCGGCATTTCAAAATTTTACTATGCATTTATTTTATAGAATAAACTAACCAGACCGGTTTTGAAATGCAGGAAAACTCAAATATTTTTAACCTACCCGCAATTGGAGGCTGTGGTGGCGCTAGTATCGCGATAAAAGTAAAGATGGCGGCTGTGAATGAAAAGGCATATTACGTTTTGGAGTATGCAAAAACAAACTCTATAATTTTAGTCCAGCGGGCATATCGTAGGCAATTTCATAAAGATTGCCCTACTGACAAAAGCATCCGTAAGTGGTATGATCAATTTCTGGAAACTGGATGTCTTTGTAAACGCAAAAGCACGGGAAGACCACGTGTAAGTGAATAAGGGCCTCGTACACCCGCAGAAATCAACTCTTAAAGCTAGTCGTGAACTGCAACTTCCACAAACAACTGTGCGGCGCGTGTTGAGGAGAAACACGGATTCGTAATACTCTCGGACTAGTAACAGCAGACATGCTGAAAGGAGTTGGGATGAGATTGACTATCGTCCTGTCATTGTCCGGGTGACTCGAGGAAGTCACATAGAACATTTGTAATGTTAGAATCAATAAATATTTGACTTTTCCTGCATTTTAAACCCGGTCTGGTTAGTTTGTTATAAAATAAATGCATAGTAAAATTTTGAAATGCCGGACATCATTTTGAATCACCCTGTACTAAACTACAACCCATTGTCAGGGTTTTTGATAATGTGAATAATGCTTAGAAAGTTTCCGATATTTTGAGGTACTCGTATAGATGAAAGGTGGGCTTCGGAAGAAAGAAAGAAAGAGAGAGAGAGAGAGAGTGGTACCATTTTCAAGTTTGTATGAGCTCTATATCCGCAACTTTAGTTTATTCTGAAATAACACTTGTTTGCTTCCAAAAATGAAATTCAAATGTGAAAATCGGAATTTCATCTGGAAGCTGCCCTTGACTATCTCCATTAATTTAATTTACTTTAATGTTATTTGCTGGCTTGCAGAGTGAAAACTGAATAATGAAAAGTGTTACAATTTGTCATGGTTAGACTGGTAACTGTATTCGCCGTAATTTTATTGGAAGTTGAATTTTCACCGAAATAACTTTTCTTTCTTGGTATCCTTCTTTTAATGCAAATATTATTACTAACTTAATACTTCACTAGCGATAAAAATTTTCGTGTAATCTCGAGCCTTTCATTCCAAAGTCCTATCTTCGGATTTAAATTTCCAAGGAGCACTATGCACATGCAGTGCTTAAATTTAATTTAATTCATGAGGATAATTGTTCTATCTGGTAATTTATAAAAGCATTTGCACTTTCAGAAAACTTGAATCCCGATATTAAATTTCATTAATGTTAATAATATTTTCGTGTTTCGTAATAAGAATGTGACAGTATTCACAATCACACAAATGGTTCACGTTTGCGCTCGCCGATTTTATTATACGTTCATTATAGTAACTATGACCTTTTTTAGTTCTCTTAATTTGTAAATTTTTTGTAAATGCATGCAAAGTGGAGAACCTTTGGATAATAACTGGAAGCGTTTGCCTGAAATCTGCCCCTATAAGAATCACTTTACCTTTTTCAAACAGGAGGTGCGATATAATGCGATGCTTACTTTTTATAAACATACACACACACACACACACACACACTTCATTTTAAAAAAGAGATTTTTTTTCCGGTATCCAGAAGTAGAAAATTACTTTTGTTTTAATGTATTTACCAAAATATCGGAACTTTAAAACAGAAGAAGGGAAGACTGTGTACTGGATATTTTTTCCCCTGTTCATTTTTCAGTCACTTCTGTAGAGGGGATTGGATTCCGTACTTACTTGAATTTCTTTTCGAGATTATTGTATCTGTACTGCAATTGATACGAATATTCTCGTATCGCAACAGAATCAGTTTGATAATTAGATTGGAATATTGATAGCAACTTCCTCCAGGTGAAATGAAGCAGGCATTAGAATATGTGATAGTTTATCTATCCAGTTTAAAATTCGCTTCTGCCAAAAGTAATGTTTAATTTATTACAGCTTTTAAAGCCCGATGAATCTGCGTCCAGTGGCAGTGCAAATTATAAATGCCATCTCACTGCGCCAGCGAATTGCGATCATTGTTTGCATTTCTTGTTGAGTATAGATTGATATCTTTTTTTTTTTTTTTTGCTTTGACAAATTTGATAACGTTTGTTTGTCATTCCCTTATTCCCCCTCGAGTTAACGAATTTGTCGAAATGCGACCAACGTATTTTACTTGCGCATGCGCACGTTGACATAGTATTGTTCTAAACTTAGAAACGAGCAGTTTGTATTTAATTATGGCGATTATTCGAGTTTGTGAGAGCCAGGTTTGGATACTGGACAATCGCTTTTGGCTCCAGGGCTAATTGTGTCGATTCGTGATCCATGGAAACTCCCTGAAGCAAATCTGGCCGTTTCGAATGCTGCGCGAAATATAGCTACTGTTGGGCTGAAATCAACGCAGTCGACCAATTAGATCCGCCTTATGTTAACTTTTGCCGGCCCCTCCTCTTTTATTTTTAATAGGTGCATTTTCTATTAAACGTGAGCGTCTATTAAATTTGAACTGTACGACTTGAAACAATGGGAATCATTGATTTCCAAATTTTGGCACATATAAAGTTGAAATGAAATTATTTCATCGAATATGTATATCAAACTTTTTAAGGGTCTTAGGAATATTCTCCAAAATTTCAGTTAATGAAATAAATTAGAAATAAAACTTCATGATCAGTTATCTGGATTAGAACCACAAGCCCAGCGTTTCTCAGCCTTTGGAGTTCTATTTTGTTAGCTTGCGAAATATACGAGGGGGTGCTGAGAAGTTCCTGGCTTTGCCTTGAAATAGTTGAAATAAACCAACGAATTTAGGGGCATATGAAAGCTTAATATATTAGTTTGTATCTGTTAAAATATTATCAGGTGTCTCCAATTTTTAAAACCTTTTTCATTCCAGTGAGAAGTTAAGATGGCATAGCCATAAGCAAGTTTCACGTCTTTAGAGGTGCGGGACGTCATGAAGTTTTTTTTCCTCCAGAGCAAGTCAGCAAAGAACATTCACACTGAAATGTCGCAAACACTGGGGGACAAGTGTCCTTCCTACAGCACTGTCAAAACCTGAGTATGTCGTTTATAGACTGGGCATTTCACCGTTGAAAATGAACCCCACAGTGGGCGCCCCCCAACTGATCCAGCAAAATGCGATGCCATCCACGATCTGATTCTTGAGGGACAGTGAATATCATCCAAAAAGATAGCCCAGATACTGGACATCTTCCGGGAACGTGTTGGGTTTATCATCAGCACGATTCTCGACATGCGCAAGCTTTCAGCGAAGTGGGTGCCGAAATGCTTGAACCGTGGTCAGAAAATAAAACGAGTTGAGGCATTCAAAGCCGTTGTGACCCATTTTGAAGCTGCACAGAATTTTTTGAGGAGGTTAGCGACTGACGAAGAAACCTGGCTCCACATTTATGATCCAGAAACCAAGGAACAATCAAAGGAATGGCTCCACAGCGGGTCCCCACGGGCGAAGAAATTCCGCACCCAGAAAACTGCCAAAAACGTCATGGCGTCTGGGTCAAAGACGGTATTCTGTTGGTTGACTACCTACCCCAGAGCTCTACTACATGGTGATCCAAAAGTCGCGCACATCCAAATTTCACGTCGTTCAGGCAGGCATTGCCACTGACCTCGGATTTTCATGAAATTTGGTATATACAATTGCCCTAGAGAGTTAGTAATGAATGCCAAATATTTTTTTTTTTTCATTTTTATGGAAGTTACGGACATTTAAAATTTTCTAAATTTGAGTAGGGGCCTTATCTATGAAGTACTGTAACTTCGGTTGTATTTTACTTAGAAAGATGTGATTGGTGGCATATGAAAGCTCTTTAACTGTAGATTCTATATGAAATTTTTAAAATTGTATTAAGCATGCGCAAATATTTGAATTTAATAAAAATATTTTATTTATGCAAATTTCTCAAAAGGTGGGTATTTTTTTTTCGTTAAAAATTATTAATATCTTACACATACTTTCATAAAAACAATACAAAAAATTCAAAACTGTGTTTTGCTCCGTTTAAAGGATATTAATATTTAAAGCTTGAGCTCCAAGCAGCGGGAGTCAGGTAGTAGGGACTTAACTACTCGTACAGGGAAGAGAAAGCGTGTAACCTTGGGGCCATTCATTTATTTACGTTTTATTATTTATGTAAATAGTATTATTAATTATAATTACACGAAAAAATAAAATCAATAGTAGCATTACAATAATAATTATATAAATAGAAAAAATGTTTCTTAGAACGTCAGATTTTTTGTTTATGACCATGACAGTTGAAAAGGACGTTAATACCAAACAAACGAAACCAACCAGTCAGATTTTTTTTTCAGAAGTCAGAAAAGTATTGAGGACCTGTTAAATAAGAAGATAATTTAGTAAGAAAATATAAATTTGCATTATGCTGTCGAATTGTTAGTAATAAAGAAAATATATTTACTTTACGCTTCCTCAGAGTCAGTCACTTCTGAGTTACCCTGAAGGACGAGATGAATTGCAGAGGCAGCTGAAGTTGATACAGGCTTCATTATGCAGGGTGATTCAAAAGTTACAGCACACACATCAATGCACTTTCTGCAGGACGTCTTTGCTGATCGAATCATCTCGCGTGGCATCTGGCCTGCACGCTCGCCGGACCTCACACCTCTCGATTTCTTCCTTTGGGGTGCCTTGAAAGGTAAAGTGTATGCAAACAATCCGCACACTTTGCCTGAGCTGAAGGAGGAAATCACAACTGAAGTTCAGCAAATCTCACCAGCCATATTGAGCAGAGTGTTTCACAACGTGCAACTGGTCTTTTGATCTCGTCATCAGGGATTGATTGTCCCTGAAGGTGGTTTTTCTTCTTTGGGAAGTGGTGAAAGTCGCAAGGTGCAAGATCTTTCATCTTTGAACTGCAGTTTTTCATCTTTGAACTGTAGGCGCTGCAGCACCTCTAGAGTGTGACGATTGTTTGCGGGAGAGCGTTATCGTGCTGCAAAAGATGGTCCAACGCTACCATTCAGTCCTGGTGTCGACAACAACCCCGGACTTCCTCTCCGACGGGTTCACCCGAATGGTCACACATTGGTGCAGTGCGTGGAAAGGGATGTGGATAATGTCGAAAAGTGAATAGTGCATTACATAGCGGACAAATGTAAGTATCAGATACAAAAAGAATTTTGAAAATCGGTTAACAAATATAAAAGTTACAGCCATGGAGGAATTCCTTTTCGATCAACCCTCGTATCTTCTCTACATTTATTGAATTTTCTTTTAAAAACTTAATCAGTTCACATTAAAAGGAATAAAAAACAGCTGTAGAATGTTTAAGACAATCGGATATTAGCACAAAATTTATATTTCTTAGGATGCCTTGTCCATCTGAAGAACTGTAACATACAAACGATTGCATTATGGCTTGGAACTCGAGCTTTAAAAATTAATGTCTTCAAAACGGAGCAAAAAACAATTTTGAATTTTTTGTATTGTTTTTATGAAAGTGTGTGTAAGATATTAATAATTTTTTAACGAAAAAAAAATACCCACCTTTTGAGAAATTTGCATAAATAAAATATTTTTATTAAATTCAAATATTTGCGCATGCGTAATATAATTTTAAAAATTTTATATAGAATCTACAGTTAAATAGTTTTCATATGTCACCAATCACATCTTTTTAAGTAAAATACAATTGAAGTTACAGTACTTCATAGATAAGGCACCCACTCAAATTTCGAAAATTTTATATGTCCGTAACGTCCATAAAAATGAAAAAAAAAATATTTGGCATTCATTACCAACTTCCTAGGGCAATTGTATATACCAAATTTCATTAAAATCTGAAAGGTCAGTGCCAAAACTATAAAATTCCTGCTTGAATTGACGTGGAATGACCCCTATAAATAGCATAATAGTTGAAAAGTTTCATCTGCTACTTGGAAACTTTTATATTTTGGCATATGTTATAAAAATATACGTGTTGGTAAATACTATATCAAATAGTATTACTTAATGTCGTCTGGTTTCGATGTGCGCGATTTTTGGATCATTCTATGCTAACCTTCTGGATCAGCTGAGGTAGGCAATCAAGACGAAACACCGCACAGCGGTCCAAAATCCCGAAAAGCTGGCCAATACGAATTTTCTAAAATATTATTAGTGTTTTGGAAATAGAAGTAAGTACCTCATCGAATGTTACCAATCTCAGATTTATATTTTTTGTACTTCAATTTCCAATTCACTTCAAAGTTAACCTTCGTACGAAACAATCGTGACAATTCAAAGTAACGGAGATTTTACTAGGCACGTTTTGTGGACATATTTTTGCAAAAATAGTTTGCAAATAAAATTTTGCACAGTGAGTTCTATTCCTGGAAGTATGTGCAATAGAAAAATATACTAACAATATTTTTTTTTATAAATTACATATATAATTTGTTGTTTTTTTTTGTTAAATTTAAGTGTTTAAGATATGATATATTTCGAAAGAATTAAATTTACAAGTAGCCAAATAGTTATGCATTCCAGCTTATTCCAAGATCTAATTAATAGTACCATATCTTAGATTACACTTTTCTCTTTCGAATCGTTAAAACTTTTTCTGCCTTTATCTGCCTTTTTGGCTTTGCGATAGATATTTGTAGCGCTCCGCGCTATTTATTTCACCATCGATCGCTTGTGAAGCATATAAACAGATCGAATTATAGATAGATACTCTGTCCGAAAATCTCTTATTATAAATAGGGTGATATTAATATTATTCGTAACACGCACAGTTGTGAATGTTATATACATTTGTTTATTTGGATGTTTATCTGTTTGTGTATCCTTAATAATCTTCTAAACGGTAAAAGTATTTACTGACAATTAGAAAGTATAAAAGCTATGACTGCTTTTCTAAATACATTGTTAAGGTGATAATGAACGTATATTTGTAGGAAGTTGAGACCAACATCTGATCCCAGTGCGCTCGTAATTATTCTTAACCCTTTATCATAATTGTATATATTTTTTTCTGGTATTCAAACTTGCAGTATAGAATGGATTTTGTTTAGAACGTTGAACAGTTCTCGTTAAAGATATGAATTTTGAGGTAAAAGAAATATGTGCATGTTTGGAAATATCTGGTTGTTCTCAAGCATCCGAGGGCCAGATCCTCGGTGAGTGCGTCTAGTGACGCTCGTGTCAAGTGTGTTTATGATAAATAATTAACGATTCTGGACCGGACTAAATAATTTTTGACATTTTGGCCAGCTTTTCGGGATTTTGGACCACTGTGCGCCGTGGGAAGTTGACCAAAGGAAACCTCCTTTTGCAGGACAATGCGCCTGTGCACACGTCCAACGTTGTGGCTTCAACAAACTGATTTCATAAACTATGTGACCAAAAGTTCCTGTACTTTTGCATTGCAGCCATGATCTCACGAATGCTTATGGACACGTACATGAAACCTAGGGCCCTCATTTCCTGGTGAATGGCGATTATACTGGCGCAACTTGAAATAGCATTTCGTAACTCTGTAATAATGGTTTCACCTGAGGTCTTCCGATGGAATCGTTATATGTGCTAGCATTTTTGGCTTACCAATTGGCGGTTTTTGCTGACGTTACTCTGAGATTTACAATAATGTCACTTACAGTTGAACGAAATCTCGAATAAGCAGCTGGAAATCGACCTTTGAAAAGGCAAGAATGACTGTAAATTACCATTCCAGAAACAGTTCTAGACGACAACAAATTAATATTGTCATTCTCTTTACTATGGAAATTTATTCGTTATTCAAATGATTGTAACAATATCAAGAAAGTAATCCCCCCTCCCTCTCGAGGAGGGTATAGGAAAGTAGGCTAAGCACTGAGTTCATCTATTTTACCTCTTCATCTGTACTTTTTAACCCCACAATTTTTTTTTAATCAAAAAATTGATTTTCTCGAACGTAGAGCGCTTTTATATTTTCTAAATACCATCTTCTTTCCTTTCTCATCATTTCCGATAGATGATATACAGGGTTACAGGGAAAGTCGACCTAGATATTTAAGGACGTTATTATTTAGGCCGATAGATTTAACCGTTTTCTAGATATGTGACTTTTAAATAAACATTTACTCTTTGCCCGGTCATTTTGTGTTTGATTTGCCTACTTAACTGAGAGTATTATACCTTTTTGGATAGTTAAAACACGTAGAAGTTATTAAAATAATTTGCAGGATAACTTCCATAGAACTTTTTTTAATTAACGTGCTTCAAAGCTGGGAACACTTAGTGAAAACATCTACATGCAAGTTGTATCAAGTTTTATTATTTATTTTTATAAACTGGCATACCCCCTACGTAAAAACAGCAAAAAATTGGACTCTAGAGTCTGGAAATTAAAAAAAAGTTGAAATTAGAGCAAAAAATGATGTATTTTTTTCTTTTAATTTAAAAGTCACATATCTGGAAAACGGTTAACTTTTGGATAGTAAGTTATAAGGTCAAATCTATCGGCAACGGCCTAAATGATAACGTCTTGAAAAATCTAGGTCGACTTTCCCTGTAACCCTGTATATCACATGCTATATGTTTCCATATTTCTAAAGACCAACTCCACACAACTCCGACTCCACTGGGACAATTTGGCCCAAACTTCATAATAATGAAGATCTTGCCTAGAGGAATGTGCATATCAAATTTCACTCCTTTATATACCTAAATACAACATAGATCACTTGGTCGTCTTTAACTTCCACCCCCCAGTAACTCCAATCCAAGTGAGCCAATCAAATCCAAACTAAATAGTAAAGTATGACATGCCTGTGGTAAGCTACGTTCTGAGTTTCAACTTTCTGAGTCAAAAAATGTGGAAAATATGAAGGGAACGGACAGACGGACATTGTAAAGCCAACAAGTGATATGAGTTAATTAATCACTGCAACGACATAAATGAGTTGATATGAGGAAGAGCGAGACACAAATGGTTATCTCGAACGCGATCAGATTTTTGGAGTAAAATTAAGAAGAAAAATTAAGCATTGCTTACTAGTAATGTCCAAATCCAGAAGAATATGGAAATGCCGCTTCGTTTTCTCCTTGTTCTATTAGATGGGTCATCGTCATTGGAGGCCCTCACGCGCTTTGCATTTTCTCTTTCGTCTCACGTCCGTTTTCCCCAACCTCCATTAAGGTCCCGTGACTATATTTTGGCAGAGTCATTCATCATCTGTTCATGAAACATCATCTTTCTCCCATTTCCTTCTCTCTTTCTCCCCCGTGGTCTTTCTCACCCATTTTTACCCTTCATTCGCGTCTCCTTTTTTTTTTTTTTTTTTTTTTTTTTTTCCTCCTCCCTCTCAGCGTGATTTTGCTTTGGATTTTTTTCACAAAGTTCTTTTTCGCAAAAGATGATACGACCTCATGACAATGCGGTGTCACAGCAGCACTCCGGTTTTCAAAAGTTATTACACACAGACAAAATACAGTAGTTGGTGGGTTGGTTGGTTTATCCGAAACTGTATGCACCGGATGTATCCAAACAATGTAGCAGTTGGTTCTTTCTGTTAGTTGTAATGAAATCAAGGCGGCTTTCTAAGACTCTAGACACTTTATTTTTTTATTATTTCTTAATTGGTAAATGAGCTGTTTTGTTTTAATCCAGCTGTTACTTTAATTATATGTAACATTAAAAAAACCCGATTTTTACAAATACTTAATTATTTAGCGGCTCACAGACTTAGGGTTTCTATTTCGTGCCTACTGCGTTCGGAAGACGATGGCTTGTCTTTTTAAATTTCATGTTCTTGTCTTTTCTTTTAATGGAATCTTGTGTTTGACGTTGTTAACGACAATTTGAGAAGTGCCATCACGATTTCTTGCAGACGCCTTCCATTTAAAGTGGTTGCCACGAAGACGCCACGAAGACTCGGTTTAAAATGAATATTGGGGTCTCGGAAAAATAAAAAACGAAAGAGAGAGAGAAAGAGAAAAAAGTGATGGGAGGAAAAATGAGGATGAAAATTGATGTGGAAAAGCGTCGAAAATGTACGTTTGGCGGGAGATTTTTTCCCCCCTTTCCCACTTTAAAAAGGAGTTTGATTGCAGTCACGTGATCGTCTGTAATTACGCAAACAAGAGATGGCTGACAGAGGAAACGGAAGAAATGGGAGTTTGTCGTCGTCAAGGAAAATAATTGAGACAACAGAGTGTCATCAGTTGTTTGCTTAATGAAATACCATTGAAGCTCGTTAGTAGAAGTAGGTGCTCTTCACGGAGCCCTTGCTTCTTGTTAGAGGTGGTGCATCAAACCGCGCTCGCTGGAGGGAACATGAGCCTTCCCATCACTCACCGCGGCCCTCGGAGGAATCGCCAGCCTGATTAACTATTTTTCCTAGTGAATTAACGAATTCCCCTCCGTAATTTTTTTAAACGCCTCTATTCACTCAAAAACAAGTCGACTTCTGCGTATTCATGTGATGTGATCACCTTCAGATTTGATACAGAGAATGGCCTGAACATTAACAAAGCCGAATTAATCTGAACGCTCATTATGAATTGCAACATAAAAATGCTTCTTCTGAAGAACTGAGAAGAATTTCAGTAGGACACTGCTTCCAGATAACTCGCAAAGTGTCAGACGCATCATTGCAGCCATCTACCATGCTATGATACCAATTTAAAAAAAAATTCACTCGGCGAAATTAAATCGCGCATGCTTCTGTTGACAAACTGTTCTGTGTCGCACTGCGAGAAATCAATTTTAAATAAACGGGTCGCTGCAGTAGAAAAAAAAATCCGAATGCGGGCAGTAATGAACTGTTCGTGGCATCTCTATGAAGTTCTGCTGGGATCACCGAAGCAGTAAATTCTTCGCGTATGCAATGTAATTTTTGTTATATATTTTTTTAATGAAAACCAAAACCAACTTTAATATTTCCTGTTCTTAAGCGTACTACTGTCAAGCGGTTTTTGTTCTCTCCCAGATTTAATACATTGTTGATGCATTGGTATTGGTGTCACTTTGAAAAGGTTCGGATGTATTAAGTCTCTTTCCATGTGAATATTTTAAAGAATTTTCTGCGAATAGTTTAGTTGGTAATAAAATGTAGCATCTGTCTAGATGTTAATATTCTGTGCCTTAGGAGGGGATGGATATCTCTAGATTACATTACTGTAAAGAAAGCTCCCTCTAAACAAGTATATTAATGGCCATTAAAATTCGTTCAAAATGCGAAAAATACAATTAGCTGAGCGCCTCCTATTTGTCATTTAATTTGTCCCTTCCCTTCTAAGTTTCACTATAAGGCTTTACTGTTCAGATAATTCTTCTAATTACGGAAGACCGATGGAAGACTAAATTTAATCCTGTTCGGAAAAATTATCTTCATAGGGGTTAAGTAGTGTCCTTCTTAATTCCAATATGCAATTTTTTAAAAGGGGGGGGTGGCTCAATAAAATTTCTTCTTAATACGCAATATAAACTACAAGTACCTTTCTTTAATTTTAAGAAATCCCATTTATCCAAGATGGCGCCTGAAGTTCGAAAATATCATCTCAGCTTGGCTCTCCATCTCGATCTTGGCCGAATCCAATTCCTTCAAATTCCATTTACCGACTTCATCAATTCTGACGGGAAAATGTTGTACAATAATGTTTCATTGTCCAACAAGGGAAACTCTCAACAATTGCTTCATGGTATCCACGGGTCAAGATCAGTCCCATGCCCATAAAAAAACGATTTACACAGCGTGGACATCTCCATTAACGAGAGATCCCTTATTGTTTCTTCCAATTCTCCTCAAACAAAAAAATATCCTATGAATTCGCTCTCGAATTAATTGTTTTGTTTAGACCCGAGATCGCTCAGCCAATTGTTTCCATCTCGTTGTCGGAGTTGACAAGGCTATTCTTGTACACATAAAGATAAATAATAGATAAGTAGTAATAAAAAGTTAGTTAATGCATCGTTATCCAACGATATATGAGGGTTTTAGCATCAAAATGTTACGAGGAGTAGCGGCTCGTAACTATAATAAGCGGAGGGGCACAAATACAAAATTTCAGGTTCTTAGGCCTTTTCGTGCAAAAGTTATAGCTTGATTTGTATTTGGAGCCTCGCGCCCCCTGCCGAGGCCTCAGAGGACTATATCAGTTTTAGTGTGTAATAGCTAAAATTTTAAGCAACACATTATAAATATAAAACATTTCAGGTTTCCGGACTTCTGCTTTAAAATTTATAGCTTGATTTCAGATTGAGGCTGCATGGCCCCTGCCAAGAGACTTATACAATTTTTAATATATATTAGCTAAATTTTTAAATACCACACTAAGATTAAACAAAATTTCAGGTCCGTAGGCCTTTCCGTTCAAATGTTATACCTTCAATTGTGTTTGAGGCCGCCAGGGGCCCCGAGGCCTATACCAGGTGTATTGTCTCCTTGTATATTGTCTATAATTTTTAAGTAACGAACTGTAAAATGCAAAACTTCAAGTTCTTAGGCCTTTTTATTATTCAAATGTTAGAGCTTGATTTGTGATTTGGACTTCAGGGCCCCTGTCGAGACCTAAGAGGCTTAAATCAGTTTTTAGTGTATATTAGCTAAACTTTTTAGTAAACTACTATAAGTATACAAAATTTCAGATTCCTAAGTCTTTTCGTTCAAACATTATTGCTCTGTTTGTGTTTAGGGCCCCTGCCAGGGCCCCAGAGGACTATATAAGTTTTAGTGTATAATAGCTAAAATTTTAAGTAACACACCATAAATATGCAAGAACTCAGGTTTCTGAACTTCTGGTTCAAAAGTTATAGCTTGATTTGTGATTGGGGCCTCAGGGCCCCTGTCGAGACCCAAGAGGCTTATACCAGTTTTTAGTGTATATTAGCTAAGTTTTTTAAGTAATTTTCTATAAGTAAACAAAATTTTAGATTTCTAGACCTTTTCGTTTAAAAGTTGTAGCTTTGCTTGTGTTTGGGGCCTCTGGAGCTCTGCTGGGGCCTATATTACTTTTTTTGAATATTTGCAATATTTTTTAGTACCACACTATGAATATACAAAATTTCAGGTTTCTAGGCCTTTCCGTTCAAAGTTATAACTTGATTTGTATTTCAGGCCTTGGGGTCTTCTGTCGGGGCCCCAAAGGCCTACATCACATTTCTTGTATATTTGCTATATTTTTTTAGTACCACACTATAAATATACAAAATTTCAGGTTCCTAGGTCTTATATAGCTTCAATTGTATTTGGGGCCACGGGATCTTCGGCGGGGCCCTAGAGGCTTAATCACTTTACTTGTATATTGGTTTTATTTTTTTACAACTGCACTACAAATTTACGAAATTTCAGGATTTTAGGCCTCTTTGTTCAAAAGATAAAAAAGGAACCATGAGATTCATACAAATGGCCCCTGAGGGGCCCCGGGCCACCCTAGAGGATTCGCTATATTTTTCGCACCGTCTTCTGTATAGGGCCTACGTGTGTACAAAATTTCAAGCCTCTAGGTCATCCTTTCAAAAGTTATGGCGTGTAACATACACAGTCATCCATCTGTACCGTCGTTAATAGGGTTTTAGATGATGCTAAAACCCTAAAAATAAAATAAATAAAAAATAATAAATAGCTTTTTAGCATATTTTCGTAGAAAAGTGCTTATGTTATCGGTTGGTCCAGCTGTCCGTCCGTCTGTCTGTAGACACAATATCCACAATACATTGCGTTGCAATAGAGAGAATGCATGTATTGAATTGCTGGAAGACACGAATTATCCTTTCATTGGGGAAAACGCTTACTGAGCACATCGGTTCGACTCTGCGTGTGCTCTAAACGTTAATGAGATGGTGCGCGTGCAGGATGTGCGTGAATGACGATTATTGGAAGGGCAAAACGGTCTCTAAACCAAAAGAATTTTATTATTCGTAGGGAGCTTATTATTTATTACTAGCAGAGGACCCGGCGTTGCCCGGGATAATTACACTTGTAGGTAAACAGAACAAGCTCAAGAAGTTAAATCATAACTCCAAATTGGTTAAATAATTACTCAATGAATGCAACACAGAGTGAAGGGACTATCCATTATATGAAAAATCAGAAAAACAGGAATTCTAGCTGATATATCGGGACTGTATTTAACCTCTTGTTGACTTGCCTCAGATTAAAATGATATCCATCTTCACCATCGGGAAACATCACTGGATACTTTAGACCAAGTTTTTCTTGCCCTTGACGTAAAAGCTCTTATACCCTCTTGCTCTATTCGAAACTCCCGTTGTTCAGATGTTTCCAATGCCCATATAGCTTTTTCTGTTTTAGCTGCAGAGTTTCTCTTACCAATACTCGTTCTTTCTCTCTCCTTTCCAGACACACAAATTTTGCCAGTCGTCTGGACGTTTGATAGGGAACTCAGGGAGACACGTTTGACTCCTTTTCCTCCTCAATAGACGCTGCCTTATTTATGTCCTGTCACTTGCATCATCATTTTATGCTCATTATTAATAATTCTTGGAAATGAACGTTCAATCATCGCATTTTCA
Source organism: Rhysida immarginata (assembly GCA_023313115.1). Classification (NCBI taxonomy): domain Eukaryota; kingdom Metazoa; phylum Arthropoda; class Chilopoda; order Scolopendromorpha; family Scolopendridae; genus Rhysida; species Rhysida immarginata. The sequence goes on along the minus strand of JAHWFO010047825.1, from coordinate 995,373 downwards.
GCATCTCAGTTTCCAAAATATTCATATTCACACATTATAGTCAAAATGTATTTTTATGAACTGTTTGGATCTGCTATGCTACCCAATATGTTAGGTGATAACCCCGGCGTGGCTCGGACTCTTTGTTTTTTTATTAAATTTTGCAATATCTTAAAAATAAACACATGCAAACGCTTAGAATTAATACAGTAAAAATTCATAATGAAAATTCGAAAGAAAAAAAATTTTAAAGGCTCATAATGGATGGACCTCCACTGCTAGTCTAAATAATTTCTTACTCACGTAATCTTACTTTAGATGTACGCTTGATGTTGTTGCAATTCCCATTCTGCTCTCGATGTCTTGAAGCAAAACTTGGCCATTCATCACTTTGTTGCTCCACCATGACAACGCACCCGCACACACATCGCTCATTGTGAAGGAATTCCTGGAAAAAACAACATAGCAACGATCCCCCATCCTCCCTACTCCCCTGACCAAACCCCCTGCGACTTGTACATCTTCCCTAAATTGAAAGGGCGACGTTATGACTCCATTGAAGATATCTAAGTTGCTACTGGTCTTAAGCATCCTACAACCGTCGGTCTTCCAGGAGTGTTTCCAAAAATAGGAAAATCGTTGGGGTCGTTGTATACGTGCCGGAGGTGACTACTTTGAAGGTGACAGCGGAAATTAGGGTGTAAGCTACGTTTTCTGCTTTTTACAAGAATATTCTCGGAAATTTTGGGTAGCACTTCATTCAACACACAAATTCTATTTTGACAGAGTAGACGGATGTATGAGAGAAGGACGAGACACAAGGACGAGTATTAGCTTCAGGATAATTCTCTAATATTCTCTTTGCTTTTAGAGAATTATCCTTTTTGCTTTGATAAAGGATAGTCTCTCTCCGAAACGTCAGCTTTTTATTTTGATTTTATTTATTATTTATTAATTATTACATTGTCCAACAATTTTTAACTTTCAAAAAATTATTAGGCGAAGAGTAGTTGACTTTTGGTAATTTGGGTGCGCTGATTCCGAATCTGTAAACCGTTTTTCTCTATCGGGTCTCAATTTTTGGTATATCGCATACTAAAATTTTATAATTTCTGTAAATTAAGTCATTTTAGACCAAACACTATAGTTTCACTTAATTAATTTGATCTCCCACTTCAATTTCGAAATATAGATCATAAAGTTTTTTGACGTAATTTGGTATTTTTCGCTTTTAAACCTTTGTTGTTACACATCCACAAATATAACAAAAATTATCTGGATTGTTTTTACAAGTTCCTCTAGGCATTTTCATTTATTTAAGTATTATATGTAGCTGAACATTTTCAATATAAAAATTTCAATCACGATTTACGAAAAATTGAGACGTCATAGGCAAAAATGAGCGTCATTTTTGTAATCTACGCAAAAAATTTCCTTAGAAACGGTGTTTCTCTGTTCAGTAATTTTTTTTGTTGTTGGACAGTGTTATTTATTTATTTTTTATTTTTTAATTAATAACTATTATTTTGACAGAGTAGTAATAACTGATAAGACTACGCATCATAACAGACCAGACAAAACACTCGTCGATAAACAAAAGAAGGAGACATACGTACTCGTATAATTTATACTTCCAATTTCAATAACATTATTTGCAAAAGACATTCATAGACAAAGCCAATAATTACGCAGAAATAAGGCGCCTATGATGAGACAACAGAGTACACATTATTCCTTACGTCTTTCCGCCATCGGAAAGTTATTCCATATTCAATACACAAAAACTTAATATCGACGAATATAAACACCAACACGCAATACAAAGCCATAATCTTAAACACACGTGAGTAAATTTCTACACTGAGGCATTAATATTTCCACTCGGATATGACTTTTTCTCACTTCACTTGACCTCTTTGACTTGCTCATATTTTAGGTCTGGTCCTGGACTTTGGCTTCAGGATTTGGTCCGAATTCGGTTTTTCCAAAATAATAATAAGGATAAGAAGAGAATTTCACTGCAGCGCTTGAGATTTCAATGCTTAACACTCTTATGAATTTGTTTTTTTTTCTCCGTTATATATTAGAAACGGAGTTGCTGTGAAAGCTCAACTTTGTTTGATGGAAGGGAGGAAAATGAGTTACAGAGCTCGTGACGGGCGCTCTTTGACGTCACTGGGGCATCTGGAGAGAGTAGTGCTGAGCTCTCGGCAGCTAATTGGCTGGAAAGGAGAGAGACAGGCCTTGTAGATTGCTGATAAATTATCCCCTTTCTTATGGTTGATGTCGAGGTTGACATGTAAACGCTTCTGACTCCGTGAAGTTGCGACGCCTTTAATTGAGAATTAGAAGTTCTGCTTTACTAGTACAATAACATTGGCCTATGGCTGATCTTTTATCTGCTGCTTGCTGAAGCTATTGCATTCTACTTAAAATAACCAAAAAATATTTGGAGACTAGGAATAGGATTTCTGGAGAGGCTAAATTACAAATTCCGAATAAAATTAAATCCTGTCAAGCAGCTCGATAAAGCTCAAATAATCTTTCCGACAAACGACGTATTTAGACTATGCAAAATTCTTAAGCCATCTGCAAATCGTGATATTCATTTCATTTCCCTGGATATTTTTTAGCAGTCGTTTTAAAACTTAATTTTCCTAACCAACTGTTTTTGTTTTTTTTTGTACACAATAAGAGAGACGATCTTGTATTAGCAATGAGATTTATTTAGATTTATTTATGCTGACGCGTTTCGGTCTACCCACAAGCATCTCGGGCAATAAGACTGCGGTAGTCGCATTTTTTTGTATTATTATTGCTCTGTTTATGAAATTAGATAAGAGTAGGAGTTGTTCACAACTCAACAATCTCTTGCACTCAACAATCCTGTTCACAACAATCAAACTAATCATAATATCACACGTTGTATTAGATTACATTGTTTTGTTTTTTTATTATTATATCTTCTATTATATTGTTTTTAACTGAAATTCATTCAAAAAGTTTACATACTGAAGATGGGATAAAAATCCCGAAAACGTTTTAATACATTTCAAGTTTGTCATCTACGTGTCTACGAATCATCGAACTTTCATCATAGACCTTCTTCACCTGTAACTGTGTGCCTCCCTGTGTTCGTGTAACATTTCTCCACTAGATCTTCGTTTCTTCTGTGTTTCATCTGTGTTTCATCTACATAAGCTCCACAAGACCTTTGTTTCAATTGTGTTTCGTCCTTCAACCTTTACATTTATCAATTGGGTGATTTTTTTTTCATTGTTTCTATTATTTATTTTATTTATTTTCTTTTAATTAAATGGAGTTTTATTTATTTTTTAATTAGTATATTAGATAACCGTATTGTAGGGGAAACTCAAAAAAAGGAACCAGATCAAGGAACGGTCAACTTAAAAATGTTGAATAGACTAAAGGGGAAAAAAAAAAAGATTCAAAATAGCAGGATAAGGAGTAAAGTGGCAAGAAACCAGTGACACATGATATCTTTTATTTTACTGTTATCATCTTTACTTAGAGGATGTTCATATTTCTTATATCGTGTTAAATCCCAATTTTTTCTTCTTTTTTTCAGTTTCAGAGAAAGGCCGTGAAACATGGTTTCTTGTCTACCGCGAGGCTCTGTCTCCTTTTAGTGAAGAGAAGTTGATACGCCTTGACAAAGACGATTCGGTGGAGAAAAAAAGAATCGAAATCTTTCCCACAACATTCTTCTTTCATTTTTTAGAAAGGAACCGTCTTGAGTTCTATCGGCACTCCTGAGGAACTATTACATTTTTGCACATTGTACTAGAACAATTAGAAGCAACGTGAAGCAACCATCAATAATGGCCATGGCAAGCAATTGGCCTTACTGGTTGCAGAATGCCATTGGGCTTCAGGTTGAGTTTGCGATAGCAGTAAAAGAGGCCATACACTACATCTGATTTAAATGAAACTTGTGTTTCATCGACTCTGTGCATATCGAAATTGCTGCGCTCAAATAGGAATTGGGTTTGTTTCTTTATATTCATTGCCCTTCTTTTTTTCTTTTTTTTTTTTTTTACTGCTGCCAATGTCGTGATCTCTCCTCGAGATGACGAATGACTGGTACGAAGGGACTGTACATGAGGAAACATTTCAGCTTTTATGAAGTCGTTTATTATCGTAGCGTGAGCATTAAGCAGTGAATTAACGGATTCCATAAAAAGGGCGTTATCAAAACTAGCAACGGAAATGGAGACGAGGCGAATGATTTGTTAAAGCTTTTTGCGGTCACTTTCAGTTTTCTTTACTGGCAGTAGAAGGTCAGTTCAAAACTGGTTACTTTAAAGGGCAAGAAAAAGCTCTTGATTCCTCTTTACGTTACTCGTCATACACGATGGCAGCGCACAGCCGAATAAAATTTCAGATTTTTCCTTTAAGTTCCAAAGATTGAGATCAAACTCCATGGGCCTCTAATAGCATACTAGTCCTTGATTTCATTTCAGGCTGGAGAATGTCAGTTTTCTTGCTACAATTGTTTAAAGAATAATCATATGTGGCTCAGATTGTTTATTTGATATCAATGTTAGAACAACATAGACTTTAGCAGTAGAGCAGTGCGGTGCTTATCAATCGGAGAAAATACTCCGAGTTGATAGAGCTGGTAGTTCTGTGTTCGTATAAGTCGGGCATTAATGACCATCTGTTTCTGCGTTTGCTTTCATGGAATTAAAACAACCGTTAATAGGGCACATTTCTCATTTACATTTGTTTAAATTTCCTGATTTAAATACTGCACACGCTTCTCATAACTATTAACAAATATGCTAGTCACTTTGGTGAATAACTACCGAATGCAACCTTTCCTTATTAGAGAATAATCAACTGTACCGCATTAAAATTAATTTAATTGCTCGCGTTAAATGCATTCACGGGTGGCCAGCTTATCCCCAGTACAGAAACTGATGAGTGAAAGCAGCGATTTTTCTAATTAATTTTGTCTAGGAATTAGGGTCTAGGAATTTATATTCTGAAATTCAAATAATGAAATAATTGAACAATAGAAAGTCATGATCCACGATCTGGATTTGAACCAGGAACCACGAGTATCCAATTGGTAGATCAACGAGCCTGGTTGAATAGTCGTGGTACCTGGTGCGAATCCAGATCGTGGATAATGAAATTCTATAGTTTATTTATTTCAATGTTTCTAATGTCTAAAATTCCGAAGATAAATTAATAGTATATTACTCGTCTTATCCTGTAATGAAATACAGTAATAGTGACATGTTAAATTGACAAGACTTTTCCTCCCCAATCTTCTTATGAATCGATACTCCTCTGTAGACAATTTAAATATCTTAGTAATATTCTGTTTTCCTTTTCCGAGTTGTCTTTTGGAATAATCTCATTTTCTTGTAAAAGAGAACGAATTCGTTGCTCAAGTCAATATATTATGTCCGTTTATATATTCAAAACGCGATGGTTATCTTGTTCAATACATGTTTTTCTTTTTTTCCAAACTTTTTTTTTTTTTTAACGACTGATGTAACTGGGTATATTCACTTGAGAATATGTAAACCAAGGACTTTCATCCGAAGCATTCTCTGTGGCTATTCAAAGAACATGAAATTTTTCGGGGCTCTTCTATTTTGTACGATCGTTTTGCCTTTTATGGCGTCGAACAACAACAAAAAAATGGCTCCTTTAAAGAAAATGAACGAATCCTCCCGTGAACATTTCATTCTTCCATTATTTTCCCACCCAAGGTTCTTATTTCCCTGTATATTCAAGATCCTTCCTTTCTCTCTTTGGATTTCTCTCTTCCAACTAGTCGTTGATAAAACTTCCCTAACCATCCCTTCCCCTTCTTTAATCGCCTCCTTTTCTCTAAAACTCCAAAATTTAAAACTTTCTTTTATTCCCCGTTGTTTTATGCCGTTCCTACAGTCACGAGAAGCAATTTTTCGCATTCAGTGTTCGGATAAGAAAAAAGAAAAGAAAGCGCCCATCAAGTTACATATCTTCGATACTTAAACTCGACAACAGTGTTTTGTAACGATTCGCTTCACTGAATCTACTTGTTACTTAATGAGCAATAGGATTACCCGGTGGATAACGACATCATAAAGAATAAAATATTCCGTTGTCCACAAAAATAGTTTAATCTGGCGTATAGGTATTTCAAGACCATTATTCAACGCAATACAAGGAATAAAGATAATTACAGGCTTATTTATATGCTAAGAAAATATGTGAAACGCATTAATCTTCGACACCGACCAATCAACGAACGAGTTGAATGGCCAATTAGAAAATTAAGCAGAACACATTTACAACCGTTGAAGATGAACCAGTGGGAAACAAAAGGACAAAAACCAATCGCAAAGAAGTAAACAATAAAGCAAAAAAGAAGAGAAAACATTACACATTTTTTGATGTTGTTACTTAATACTCAAAATATTCTTACACAAGTAAACTCCGTCCCAAAATGATTGTACTTTAATGAAAAATCACATCATGTCATAAATAAAGAAATTAATTTTTTAAATTACAAAAACAATTTTAAAGTGGCTGAATAAAGTAGCTTAAATAGATAAATTCCAGGTTTATTCTATTTCCTGCAAGAAAAAGGGAGAAAATCAAAATGAGCCTGTCCCAAAATGATTTGAAGATCAGTAAATCAGTAAACATTTGCATAAATTGAAGATTTTGAACAAATCAGTAATATGGGTCGTAAATCGCAATTATGAAAAGGAGTAAATAAACTCCTTGAACTCTACGAACGCCTCTGTTAAAGAAATTAGGGCGTTCTGAAAAGGTTATAAGAGATAATTTAAAAAATCCTCAAGTGTATGGCACTGAAAGATTTCCTAGACGTCCATGTGTTCTCAGAGACAGAAGAATATTAGCTCGAAATATAAGATCTTCTAATAAATCAGTGAAGAAACTCGCAACTTCCCTCTCATCACACCCTTCAAGAATGGCCGTTTAGAGAGTAATAAATCGGTGTCTTATTATAGAATACTCCAAACATATCATACATTTAAGAACATTTCGTTCATATAAAATTCATATTTAATGAAACAGGTCAATCACTCCCCCTCCCCAACTGGAAACCTCATCGTCTTAGAGAGAGAGAGAGGGAGAGTGAGGAAGCGGGGGGGGGGGGGACTTTGCTATTAAGCACGTTTCCCATCAATGGTACAATGTTATTTTCTCGAATGAGAAAAAGTGGAATCTCGATGGACCAGATGGATTGCATTTATATTGGCATGATTAAGGACATGAAAAAAGTTTTTCAAGAGGCGACAATCTGGGGAAAAACGTGTTGCATTATTTAGCTAACGCCCCTTGTAGATATCATTTTCTTCTAAAAAATTTCTAGAAATGTTTAATTAATTGGCGTTCTGAATCTGGAAGGTTTTAAAAGTATATTTTTGTGTGTGGAAGGGAGATTACATTGTTTGTTTTTTGTTTTTGTTTTTTTAATTTTTCGCTAATCAGCAGCATAGTAGTACTTCTGCTCTATGGCGAAAGGTGTTAGCATAGTCTAAGGAAGTTAGTTAGACTATGGTGTTAGTTAGTTGAGGTCATGTGCGGCTGCTTCTTTGTAGCCATAGGCGAGAAGTCGCATGGCTTCCTGGCAGCAGCTATAGGACGAACCGAGAGGCCGAGGCACTCACCGACGCCTCCGGGTGACAGACGGGTTAATATGGCTGCGGCCATCGCCCTTAAAAGAAAAAAGAAAAGAAAAAGTGTCGAGAGACCGAGCATGTCTCGAGGCGTAGTCTCATTAGAATCGGAGAGGATGCGAGATTCTGCACGGCGCTCCTGACCACACAGTGCAGTTCCTATCTTCTCACGTTTATTCACTGGTGGGAGGCGAAAATTCGCCGTTTGGAATACATTCTTATCAAGCAAAAATGTTGTCTTTTGTGATGGGCTTTCTTTATTCTTAATTGCAGCACGAGTGGGTATGGATTCCACAACATGCTATTAATCAGACAGCGTCGTCACAAATTGTTCCGAGCTTGCATGATAACCATTCAGTTGCAGGTCACAAATAATTGTTATTGGACAGTGACCTTTAATAATTTTTTTTTCAATTCCGAAGCTGTAAAATATTGTATTGTCAAATAGAATAGTATGCCAAATTTGATTGCAAGATTTGAACGAAACAGAAATTGAGTTAAGCAAAAGGGTACAAAAAGCAATAAATTCCATATATTTTTTCTTAACGGATTATGAGATTTAAATAAATGGGAAGGATTAAATCGCATTCTGCTTTCTACAACAAAAATGGAGGAGTGATATTTTTTTTGGTGTTGTTGTTGTTTCAAAACACGTTTTATTATTAGAATTTTAAAATTTTTATTTCGACCATGTTCATCGTCTTTAAAATGCTTAAGTATTTTACTGCAACGGATACTCAGACAGGTCAGCGAAATCGATGAAAGGTTCTTGAAGCAAAGCTGTTATCGACTTTACACGCTTCATCACGTCACTCGGGCAGGGTACTTACAGCAACATTTAATCTAAATGGCTCCTTCAATAATGAATCGAGATTTTCCTTATATTTACTAGATGAGAACCCTTATTAAGTTCTTATGCAGCAGTTTCGACTTCTCCGAGCTGATATCCTTCAAATTCTGTATCGAGACAGTAGATGCAAAAGTTTGGTTCAACAGAGTTTATTTTGTAATTCGATTGAAAAACAAGGCCACTTGACTAGTTTAAAGATTCATTAGTCCTAATATCTCTTATCGTTTCGTTTGCGTCAATAATAGTTTTAATTAAGGAGCAATAGCGCTTACCTCCAAAAAAATGCGTAGAAAAAAGTCGAACCTCGAATTCTTGTTTTGTAAAGAATGCTGTGGATAGTTCATTCAGATCAGGGATAGAAACTAAAAGGGAAAAATTTTTGAAAGTTGAGGGGTAGGTAGGAAGATGAGAGAGAGAGAGAGAGAGAGAGAGAGAGAGAGAGAGAGCCAGTCCATCCATCCAGTATGGAAAGTTCCTTAACGAAGAGGACGCTGAGGGGATTTTTGCTCTTGCTAATGAGATTGATGGACTCTCTTCGTCTCTTGTGGGGGAGGAGAAAGGAAAATGGGGAGGGGGAAAGTCAAGAGAAGTAGGATAAAGGAAAAAAAATAGGTGTTTTTTTATTTTTATTTTTTTTATTATTATTTTTTTTTTGGTGGGGGAGGGTTGTTGTTGGTGCGTGGACTTTTTCCTCTTCACTCTCATTTATCTACATTATCTTTAATGGACATTTCGGATTTCCGTTTTCCCCTTTTCTTTCTTCTTTTTTTTAACTTGTATTTTTATTTTTACTTAAATTCAAATATTTCACTATTAGGATGGACTTTTTGGTAGTCTCTCGAACCCCCCCCCCCTTGGTGTTAAATCGCCGTTCGTCTCTCTTTGACACGAAGTTGAAGAAGGAAGCATTTTCTATATTCCCTCTCTTCATTAGATGTGCTGACTTATTCAATTAATGGAGTCCGTTAGAAATTGTAATGAACCTGTGAAGAAACCTTGCCGAGTCCCTTGAAAGCAGTAAATGAATAATGAACTGCCACTAGAAATAATTTAGTTTTCAACATGTTCAGTTTAATTTTTAGCTTTTTGGTTGTCTTTAATATTGTAACATGACTGAAGAATTTTGTCCCTCAGCGTGCATTATTCTCTGAGTGTTAATTAAGCGTCAATACTTAAATTTCGTAAGAAAATGTCCTGATCACTGTGTCGAAATGTTTTTTAAGGAATGCTGTAAACGTAATCCGAATTAAAGTTGGATGAAAGGAAGTTACCGATATGTCCCATTATCTGGTTTTTAAGAATCAGTCAGTATGCATGCTAATGACATTATGTAATCAAAGAGTAGTTTTTGACTCTGCTCCTAGAAGATAACGTGGTCGTCATGTACACTGGAAACTGCATAAAATGGTCACTGTAAATGATTTAAGATTCTTACGAATTGTGAGCAGTCGTTCTCTTTGCTGTTTAACAGTTTACAATTAAAATTACAGTAAAGTTCGCGTGGGGAAGGTAATTTTACGCTTCGATGAAGGGGAAGTGGATTTTAAACACTGATGGAATTTTGACACAATTTATTTCTCTCGGACTGTTTGACATTTTACCATGTCGTATTCTTTAACGTTTTTTTTGTTACGTCAAGCGTGAATACATAACGGAATTTCTTAACTGGCTTTATTAGGAAATTATTCACTTAGCTCCATAGTTATCACCAATAGTATTCAGTGAAAATTTAGATTCGCAATTTGAACCCATGACTTGTGTTAAGCGTATTCTTACGAAGATTGATGCTTCGGACACTTTTTATAAATGTATAAATTTTATTAAAAGAAGGGAGGGAAAGATCAGACTGAAGGTTCTCGAAATAGCAATATAAGAATTATAAAATTTGTTGCTGATAAATAGTAAGGAATGTTGATTAAAATATTCGATCCATTTCTCGTGAAAAAACCATGGTGAATTTGCAAAATCGGCCGTTCTTTTGCCAATTATTTTTGAATTTTTGATTTTGACTTCAGATTCAGATAGAGAATCAAAAAATAAGTAAAAAGTTTACAAGGCACGCATGTCCTATCTATTCGGGAACATGACTAAAATGGCGGTTAAAATTTTAAGTCTGTGATATTTTATATGTTGGTCAATCAAATGGTATTTCACACTAGTTCATCTAATGCCTATTCTGATCAATAAAATGACATTTTCGCTGTGATTTTGCATCAGATGGTCCGAAAATTTTATTTCATTGATCGGAATAGGCAGTAGATGGACTAGTGTGAAATACCATTTGATTAACCAGGTGATCCAGAAAGGTAGGTCAAGAATGAAATACCATGTACAGTTTGTAGCGGGGAACAAAATTTTTCTTATAAACATGGGTCCGGAAATGCATCCTTACAGAAATAATGCAACTTGTACGAAGTAGGAATGACATTACAGTAGGTGTTCAAAATGCCTAACCTAACCTGTGTCTCGAAGTCGTTGGTCTAGTGTTTGAAACGCCCGGCGGTATGGGTGATCACGGTCTGGAAAACGCTGTTGGTAAATCCTTTCCGCTTCAGTAGCATTACCCTGCGCCTCGCTTTAGACGAGATGTATGTCCGCCAGCTCCGCATTAGTCAAGCGTTCCATTGTACGACAATGGAGTTACATGTTTCGTTTCCTCTCTTTTAAAGGAGAGAACACGAACAATTTACATGTTTAGATCCTAATTTACATGTACCCTACCATTGCCGTCCGGGTAACGCACATGCATTCCTACTCGTACAAGTTGCATTGTCTCTGTAAGGATGCATTTCCGGACCCATGTTTATAGGAAAAATATTGTTCCCCGCTACAAACTGTACCTGGTATTTCATTCTTGACCTACCTTTCTGAATCACCTTGTATAATATCATAGACTTAAAATTTTGTCCAAATTTTGACCACCTTTTTAGCCATTTTTCCGAATACATAGGACATATGTGCCTAGTATAATTTTTATTTACTTTCTGAAGTCAAAATCAATAAAATCAAAAAATAAATTGCCAACGGAAGAACCGATTTCGCAATTCAATATTGTTTTTAATTGGCTGGTGCTTTTAACAATGCAGTATCATGCATTCTCAACTGGTTTTCAATTAAGGGATCAGTTCTCCAAAGTGAGAGTTTTTTCCTATAGATTGCACGGTGAGGAAAACTGTTTTAGAATGTTTTTAATATTTAATGTAAATGCGGATCTAATTTTTCTTGTTGTGCTTGTAGCAGATTGAAGGAATCATTCGGTGTATGCGTGTTCACGTGGTTGTTGAGTTAGCCTTCTTTAAAATTGTGGCAAACCTAATTGTCGACTTTGAGTAGAGTCTTAGTCTGTTTGAATATTTTTCTTTTTAGGACCGGAGGAGGTATTTATTTCTTTATAAATTGAATTTTCATTCAAAAGAGGCGTTCGCGAAACACGGTTGGGGAAAAATCCAGATCATTTTCTTTTTTAAATGCGCTCGTCTGACGACTGACGTCATTTAGGTCTCGTCTACATTTGGAAGTGTCCTCCTTTTGTCGCTCCGCTGCGTTGACAAATTAACGCTCTAAATGGAGAGAAAAGAAAGGAAAAAGAAGAGAAGGGTATATGTATGCGTGTTGGGGAAAAAAGGGAATGGGTTTTCTTTTTCTTTCTTGCGCAAGTGCAGTCGGCTCTTCAACGGCCCCCGTTTGCCTGTCACGAAGGGAGTGATGAAGACAAGGAATCGAGTGAAGAAAAGAGAAGAGAAAGTGCTTAAAGATAGAAGACGAGAAAGAAGAGACGAATCCCCTTTAAAATCGTCCTTACTCAAAAGCGAGAAGGATTTTTATTTGCGAGAAGTGAAAAGAGGTTAATGAATGAATCTTTTATGGGAAGAAGCTCTGAAACGCGCGTCTAACAATCTGCTAAACGCGCACGGAAGCGAAGAAGGGAATTGGAGGGAAAAAAACTGTCATGCCGAATAAGTTGTTTGATGGGGGCACAAATGCGGTTGTATATGTAAATTGTAAATCTTTCCTAAAAAGTAAGAGGCTTAGAATATTACATAGTGGGCGTAGTTTTTCTTGGAAAAAAATAAAATTTTTGTTACTGATGTTTAGGTCAGCAAAGATTAAGGGAATATTAAAGTAGTTATTGTGTACTAAATACTATACAAATTGTAAGGTTCCTAAGCACTGAATATGGATGTTTTTTAATGCCTTTCGTACTAGTGCATGAGTGGTTTATGGAGAAAAATGACGACGCCCGCCTTCTTTGAGCTTTGGTATATATGTATATTTCAAATATCTTTTTCATATGCCAGAGATAGATATATACCAAATATAGTGGGATTAAGTACTTGCCAGGCGGCGCTTTGATTTACCAGAGAATAGCAGACGACGCTATTGTTTAATATGGCATTTCCCATAGAAACCTTTGCTGATGTTTGTACTTTTTTAAGCATAACAACGTTTTGTGTCCTTAAATATAGCGCGCTGCTACACCTTTGTCTTTTTTTAATTTTATTAATTTCTATTTTAGCGCGAGGCACCAAAAAATTATTTGTTTACTTTGTATTGCATTTTTTAAAGCAAAAATGAATGTGTTTTTTTTTAAGTAAAAATATAAAAAGGTTGTTTTTTTGTTTTAATATTTTTTTATTTTTAGTAATATTAGGGGGACAAAAGAATACTAAGTTAAAGTAGAAAATTAACTGTTGTAGATAATATTAAAAGAAGCAACTTATTTGTTTTAAATTTTTGAAATTTGAAATTTTTTCATCCAATATCTAAAGGCTTAGATATGTAAAGAACAAAAATCCTCACTTTTGGGAATTCATTTCAAAATTTCAAAAATGTTTTGGCATACTTTATTTCCTTGTTTGCATATTCTTTAGTTAACATTTTTAAATACTGTTCTAGTCTCATTTTTACATATTTAATTATGATAGTTGGAAAGAACAATTCAGCATGAGAATGTGTACAATGACGTGATTTCCAAGAAACAGTTGGATGAATTTCTTGCAAACATATTTCCAGTTTAGCAATACGTGAAATTAATTTTATTTTCGCTGACGGACTTTGTAACAACAATATCTTCAGAGGAATGATTAAATTTGATTATTATTTTACTGGTTTTTTTTTATTAATTTGGTTATTAAAATTATTATTAGTATCAATTTTTTAGTATACGTATTTACTTTTATTATTTTTCTTATCCATTTTCCTATTCATTATTTCATTATTCACTTTGGTATCGCATTATCGTAGAATTGGTAGCACCTTCGTTATAATGAGGGTGGTGTTTTCTTAGATATTTTTTTCTCGCAATTGCTTCAATAGATGGCGGTGAGGATAGCAACTGACTTATGCGGGTGTTAAACTAAAATCTAGCCCATCGTGTATACAGGGTGAATACAAAAGTCTGAACCCCCCTTTTATTTTTTGAACCGAAGCAGATATGTCAATTTTGATGAATCCAATGAATAGGAAGTTGTGGGTGGTCTATCCCATAGTGCACTTTTCATCATCCCAAATATGCAAATTAGGACACATTCAAAATTTATCTCAAAAACCGTAAGGGAGAGAGAAAAAAACCCAATTGCAAACTTGTTCAGCATAAAAAAACAAACAAAACAAAAAAAATCATCCAAATCGGACCAACCAATCACCCACAATCACGTGGTGAATTGTTAGTAGCTTACAAACAGTCACACTGCACAAGGAAAACTGAATGTTGATATTTCCACCATGTAAAGCATGCAAATCAAAAAATTAACATAAATTACCATACTCACATTCACTTTCATGCGGAAAAGCAAATAAAAGGCGTCAGTTAGGTTCAGTGCCCAATTGTGTTATGGAGATTGTGGCGTCAGTTCACCACGTGATTGTGGGTGATTGGTTGGTCCGATTTGGATGATTTTTTTTTGTTTTGTTTGTTTTTTTATGCTGAACAAGTTTTCAATTGGGTTTTTTTCTCTATCCCTTACGGTTTTTGGGATAAATTTTGAATGTGTCCTAATTTGCATATTTGGGATGATGAAAAGTGCACCATGGGATAGGCCACCCACAACTTCCTATTCCTTGGATTCATCAAAATTGACATATCTGCTTCGGATCAAAAAATAAAACGGGGGTTCAGACTTTTGTATTCACCCTGTATAACATGGCTTTCTTGACATCGTGTTCATGAATACATTAATTGTTTTATTACGAAAAACAGTAAAAAACGAGGCACACCTACACGGAGAACACTTTATCGGAGAAATTCAATATGGCCGATTTGATAGGCGGAAGTAGGTTAGAAACTCCAAAACCCGCCTTGTTGTCGCCTCTAACCCGCTTTCCGCCGCGAATTCGCTGAATGTGAAACGGCTGCGTCAACCTAAACCGTGTCGAATGCGCTAGATACGGCGAATTTGCCTCGAAATCGCTGAATGTGCAACGGGCTTAAGCAACGGCTCTAACTACGTAGTTATAGGTGGTGTTGGCTTAAGGGTACTTTACTGGCCTTTAATATCAAATCTACTCAAAAGGTATAGATTTTTTTTTTTTGAGACCATGCTAAGCAGTGAAGCTCATTAAATTAAATTAAAACCTCGAGCAACTTGTGCTTAAAAAGAAACTTCTTATTAAAACCTTCTGTCGTCTTGATATTGGTTTCTTGCACATCGCTTCAATTGTCGCAAATGCCATTCCATCACAAGACGGAAGCTCGAACCCAAAACTCTGTGGAAACCCAACTTTTCAGGGGAACTGAGGGAAAAGGAAACGAAATGTCTTAAAGGTCAACGAACGGGACTTGATTTTCAAATAGATCGGTTGGCTCGTTGCCATGGAAACAAAAGCCAAGAAATGGAGCTTAAAGCGCCCCAATCCATCCAGCCCAAGACCAGCAGAATAATAAATAAATAACCTCTGGGGGGAGAAAGCAAAAACGAGATTGTGACTACGTACGCATGCGTAACATAATTTTGACCCTGTGCGATGTAGTTTTTAATTGGGAGAAAGAAGTACGGCAAGTAAATGACATGGCACTTCAGTTATAACTATCTTCTGCGCAACTGATGATTTCACTAATGGCACTTGCTTCATAGACAGAGGAAACGATAACGTCGCATATAAGGATATTGGATAGATGATTTGGAAAAACGAGCAAAAGGCCCTTCTTTTCACCCGATGTTGCTGCAACTTATATTTGATCGATAAAATTGTCGTGAATAGCCAGTTGTGAAAAGAGTTTTTTAATAGCCAGTTGTGAAACATACCCTAACAAGCACCATCCACATGTATTAGTGAATTTGAGATAGGTTCCCAGATTTTATTCTGTTGTCTCTTCTTTAAGAAATTTAATTCCTATTGAATTCCCACTTTATTTTTTTTCCCATCCTAATGTGGTTACAACTCGACTGATGGATCTTCGTTCTCACTAGTCTCCCTTCAGCAGTACCACCCTTGTGCCACCGGTATCGGCATCCTCTTCAGGCTTTCCTGTAAGCACTCGTTCAGATTGCGTCGCAGTCAGCTTGGACAGCTGCATACAGCTCTTCGAAGTTTACGAAATGATATCTGCTATTAATGTGGTTTCCCCTATTCCAGCCAGTGGATGAGGGCGATGCCCTCCGTGTCCCAAACAACTGTTGTCATGTGCTTATGTGCTTGCCAACTGAGGATGCTGTCCGAAATTTCTTTGGCGGTGGACTGCCTTTATGCTTCCATTGCATTGATTGAACTTTGGTTTATTATTACATGTTCTAGAAGAAATGTTTGCGTGGGCAACATTTCTTGCCTTGTTAGTGTCATCTTCAGTCTTCTGCAACGAAATAACCTGCATTTTAATTTGAAGTTACATGCAAGCTTTTATTGACAATAGCTACCAAATCGTGACAAATAGGTCGAATCAGACCAGTGGAACGAGTTTGAGAAAATTCTTGTGTTGTTTGATATGTAATAAGGCCCACCTCCAAGATGGAGGATTTCAAGATGATGGCCAAGATCATCGTATGCCCTAAAATGTAAGGTCCCGTATGCATTGAAATGAAAGGCTCTACTGGGACTTTTGACCTACTTGTAGTTAGTTGTTTTGTGGTCTTGTTGTTCTTAGATTTAGTATATTTTGTACCTTTGGCAGATTTGAGGACACCGTTCCACCTTCAGCATATTCCACATTTTCCCAATAGGAAAGGAAACAAGAAATGCGATGAAAATCTGTGCTGTCGTGTTTTCGAATCATTTTGGCACAACTTTTCCACGATATGTTGTCGGTATTTTGACCTATAAGACGGATCTCTCTGGGTTAAAAATGGAGTGTTCTTGAACGGATACAATTTTCAGGTATTCCTTACAAGGAAAGGCCGCGAACTGTTGACGATAAAATCTAATCAAGACTACATTTATTGCATTAAGGGCAATATATATTGCAGAGTTAAAGGTGCCATTGGTGAATCTTTCTTAAATTATCAAATCTACAGGGTTTCTCAAAACTCCACATACAAACTTTGAAGGGAGGTAGAAAATATTGCGCTGAACTATATTCATATAGGAAAGCATCACTGGATACGCCATCCGCAGAGACACTAAAAGACAAAAGCAAGAACCCAATACAGGAAGCAGTGTAAAGCGCTTTATTAGGAGAAACTTACAGCACAACACAATACGGTTTCAAATGTGGTGTTCAAAGTTCCAAACGTTCGTAGTGATGCTTGTCTGACATCGACGCCGCATAGATTGCCGAACATTTTCAAAGGTCTCTGGAGTTTAGCGGATATCAGCAGCGGCGACGGCGAGTCTTGCTATGAGGTCCATGTCAGAAGCAACGAGCGTTTCATACACAACGGCCTGAAGTTTGCACACTGACAGAAATCGATGCTCGATAAATCAGGTGAACGTGGGGGCCAAGCAGTGTGTAGTGGAGGTGATGCCTTCCTATATGAATTAGCTTCAGCGCGATGTTCTCTACCTTCCTTCAAAGTTTGTACGTGGAGGTTTGAGACACTCTATACAAGAAACATGAATATGATTAAGAACTCTGAATATGATTCTACAGCCAAATTTACAGAATTGATAATGGTGGGTTCAGTATGAAAAAAAATTACGATTAATAAGCGATTAGATCATTATTTCAAACCAAACACTGTGCGAGTTCAAGAGGGTCGTCAAAACATTCTCTACAAAAATATCAGAGATTCATTCATACTGTTTTCATATATCCAAGAAATATCTATTCAAATCGCCAGTGGCATTTATAACTCCGCATATGTATTTTAGCTGTTATTGATGCAAAAAAAAAAATCTTAATCAAATTCTAGCGGCAACAGTCCGTGACCTTCCCTTGTTAGTTAGCTTGTAACCATTTTACGTCGCATCTTTATTTGCATCTCCGTGATTTCGGTTTCTAGTTGGGATTGTTTTTTATCCTATATGTGTATATTCAGATCAATTTGAACTTCAATTACATGAATTAGTTGGTTTTAAAGATCTAATTAATTTTACTTCGTTGGTTTTAAGGATCAAATACTCTGCTATCCCAATGGCATTTGCAGTTGTGACGACGCCGTTCGCCTGTTATCCCAACCGTATCACGAGTTTCTGTTTGTTCGTTTTGTAAAAAAAAAATCCTCTTATCCTGATCTAGTGAATTATTTTCACTGTTCTTCTTAAACTATTCTTTCCATGATTCCTTCAGTCTGCAATCCCTTTTCTCAAAATATTCGCCAGGCATAAATTTCCAATTGTTTTTCCCTTCCGCTCTCGAAACTTTCAAAAAAATTTAAATTTGAAGTTAATGTCTCCTGAAACTGATCTCTGTTTCTCGTCATGAATCAAAAAGAAAATAAATTTTGTCCCCGTCTCTCTAGTGCTTTCAAAAGTTTTCTTACAGAAAATCAGTTCTTTCTGTCCCTGCCATTATTTCTTAGCTGTGTGTATAAATTTTCGTCTACATCGTGAAGCAATGTAGACACTTCGCTTTCAACTACCAGAAGACTCTTTTGTAGGGATCTTAATAGGTGTTGAATCAAAGTATAATGCGTTTCAATAAAGAATTTGGTTGTCAATTTTCTTCGCCAATAAATTTTACATGGAGGAAAATAATAAAAGATATATAATCTGTATGGCCTTTTCTTTGAGCCTTTTCTTTTCTTTACACTCAATCTCCACGGTAGAGACCTTGGTAGAGTCACATATTAAGCGAGACGTGGTAGGGAGGAAGCAACTCCGCAGTGCAAGGTTTTCCAAATAACGCGTGTCAGTGAACTATAGTTTTTCGTGTTCGGCGGAAGGGCGTGGTGCTTTACGAGTTCGTACCGGAAGGGTTCAGAAACATCGTCACTTAGAAAGACTGATGAAAAGAAGCTGGAAGCATTTGAAATGTGGACTTGGAGAAGAATGGCACGGACAAAGTGGACTGACAAAGTTAAAAATGTAGAGTTCTCACACTGTAAGGTGAAATGGAAGAGTTCACTTTGTCGCGTTCAGTAAGTAGGGATAGGTAGGGAAATATTTTTTAAAATGCTCTAATATTCTTAAACCCTGGCACTTCAACAGTAGGCTGCAACGAGCGATTGCGAACAGGCTTGAGTGGAAAAAAAAACAGCTCACAGATCGCGCATGAGGGTATACTATCTCAATGACGTCCCTACCTATTGAGCGTGATAAAGTGAACTCTTCCATTTCACCTTACAGTGTGAGATCTTTAGATGTTTTGTGAAGCATAGGAGAAGTCGGACCACTGTTGCGCGGAATCAGGAAGAGACAAAGCAACTGGATCGGTCACATCTTACGAGGTAGCTGAGTTATAAAGGTCACGCTTGAAGGTACAGTTAAAGAAGACGATTCAAACTGTTGGATTGTTTGAGGTCAGGCGATTCGTACATCAACTTAACACTTGCACAGGATAAGGATGGGTGGAGAAAGAGGTTTTAATCTGGACCTGTCGAAGGACAGAACATTCTTGATTGATTGAACGAAAGGGACAACAGTGAACAATGAGAGGTACACACAGAGCCTGGTTCGCCTCCGTGATGCTGTTCGCCGGAAACGTCCGGAACTCTGGAAAAGCAAGGTTGGGTACTGCAATATGACATTGCCCCCGCACATCAGTCTTTCCTGGCCAAAATGGAAACGTCATTAGCCTAAATGGGAATGTCAACTCTTCCACAACCTCCCTATTGGCCCGATCTCGCCCCATGCAACTTTTACCTGTTCTCCCGTCTGAAAAACGAACTCAAAAGACGCTGTTTCAAGAGTACATCTGAGGTTCAGGAAGCAGCGACGGCCGCCCTCAAGACCATCTCCTCCAAAGGCTTCCAGGAACGTTTTCAGCAATTGCGTTCACGTTGGCAGAAGTGCATAGCTGCAGAAGGGGAGTACTTTGAAGGTGGTTGTGTGTAACACGTGATAACAATACATCATATCCGTCAGGAAGGCCAGTCTTCGAACTTATTGATTGTATTAGTATATTATAAAAGATTTTCTCAACGTTAGATTTCGGTCTAAAATACCACATATACAGGGTGTTTCTAAATGGTAGGATAATAAGTACATAGTGTGATTCCATGCATCAATAGAAGCAAAAAGTTCCTTATCGAAATGTCGAAAACTCAAAATTTAAATTGCGTCGTTACGTCATTTATGAACTTTCTGCACCAACACTTCACATAATGAACTGCGCTATGCCACGAGAAAACTGTGGCAATTGTTCAGATTAAATGACGTTTCCGCTAGGTTTTAAGCTAACTTCGCGTGACGTTTAGACCCTTACAATTTGAGTTTTGAACATTTTGCCTCAGGAGCTTTAAGTTTGTTATGATGCAAAGGATCACGCTAGGTACTTATCGTCCTTCCATTTAGAAACACCCTGTATTTGTTCAAAATTTATTAAAAACAAGTTTCCTTACAATGATGCCCCATTCCAAATGAAGAAGGAATGCAACTATTTGTCAAATTTGTCACTGTCGTCATTGTTCAGCTTCAGGCCAAATTATAATAAGTTGGATGATGCGTTTTAGTCTCTTTTTTTCCTGCGACAAGTACCTCCCAGAGAGAGATACTAATTTAATTAATAATGTTAAAAAGTGTGTTGAAAACTGTGTTGTTCGTCATTAATTTGTTCACGAAAACGGAATTTTATTTGAAACAGCCAGCTAAGAACATAATGAATTAAATAGGCTTGTAATGTGTTGGCTAAAACTGAAGTAGACATAGG
>JAHWFO010047825.1:950792-974590 GCA_023313115.1 Rhysida immarginata | reverse complement strand
AGCGATTGTGCCGACCTCTACACAGCTCTTTGGGTGTTGACATTTGCTGCGGGGGATCCAGGTTAAGCCTTTGAGTAATTATTAAAAAGACTTCGCCAGTGGCGAATGTTTGGTTGCGGTCTTTGCGCACCGGGATTCGAACCACCGTTAGATAGGGGGGGGGGATAGGTGGAGGCTTAGTTTGTTGCACTTTGCGGTGAATTTTCTGTCGCTCGAGTGGTCTTAACGGAGCCACTCGGCTTTGGAGTCCAAGACAAACATCGGCGGAAGAGATCGAAATGATTTTCGAAAACACGGAGAGAGAACTAATTAAATAAATATAAACGAAAAGTTGAGTCAATAGAAGTCGTGTCGCGGCTCTTGGAAAAGTACGCATGCGCTGTCGGAAAGAGTGCGCCAAAGGTTGTGTTTGAGGAAGGTTCGAAAACTCTTTATCTAGTGGTTGTTGGGAATAAACTTGGGCGAGACATTTGGAAAATGTAGTCTTTTTAAAATTTGGTCGTAATGGTTTGTTTTGATTTTACGAGACAAGGAAACGTTAAGAATTAAATTATATTTAGTATTCTTGCTGAACCGCTTTCCTTCAAATGCACTGTATGTGAAGTTCATCCGAATCTGTCGATCAAATATTGAGCTTCATTAAAATCAGATGAAAATAAGGTCTCTTTTCCCGATTTTAAATTACACGCAGTCCAATGGCATTAGACAAGCGTGGAGAAGCGAGGTTACGAAAATACGAAACAAGAAAGAGTTTGTCTACGAGTTTAAACGCATTAACTTATTTAAAATGTATGATACTGTAGAATACTTTTTACAAAATTAATTAATAAAATAAAACAGAAGCATAAATAGGGCAGACTTAGCTGTCCGTATATTGACCTCGTACTCCAAAGGAATATAACTGGTCAACGAGCCCGTCTTCCAAGTTCAGACAACAAGAGAGAAGATTAATTATGTTGAACGCATGAAATAGGTGAAAGGAAACGTTCAGTTCAATTTCATCCTTGTTTCTTGTTGTTGAACGTGATAGAAAGGATATTTCTTTTGGTGTTTTTGACACGATTGCTATGAAATACTGGATTAGATCCCTGGTGTTGCGTGCTGTTTAGTTCGGTCTTTATTTTGTGTGGTTAAAATAATTTTCTCAGAAATGTGGTTTATGATTATATTAGTTTTTTTGTGATGTTTAATTTACTTTGCCAAGAGGGCATGGGGGTTTTCAGTTGACGACTCCATCTGTTTGCGAGTTCGAATCCCGCCGAGAGCATGGTTGTTTGTATTTGTCCCAGACTGTGCTAAGATATCAATAATGAACTTGTGGAAATAATTGTCATAAGAATAAGGTGCAAATGATCTAGACGTTGAGGCGCTCAAAATTTATAACGAACCAACCTAATTTAATTTCATTTTACGTATTTTCTAATAAACGGAAAATTATAATTTTCATATATAATTTACATATAATTCTATATGTTGTGGGTAAA
Source organism: Rhysida immarginata (assembly GCA_023313115.1). Taxonomy (NCBI): domain Eukaryota; kingdom Metazoa; phylum Arthropoda; class Chilopoda; order Scolopendromorpha; family Scolopendridae; genus Rhysida; species Rhysida immarginata. The sequence goes on along the minus strand of JAHWFO010047825.1, from coordinate 973,106 downwards.
GAGGATATATAACTTGGTATGCATTATCCAAATTATTATGTCCACATTAAGCCAATAGATTGTATTTTTTTTATTTTAAAATAATAATAGTAATTTTGAATACTTTTGATTGTAATCGCTGTGTTTTGTGTATTTGTTTCCATACCATTTTTGATATAATCTTTTCAGGTTTCATTTTCTCTAGAAACCTGGTGATGCACGGGGAAAAAAAAACCTTGTTTGGTCTTACCGAGTTTCATATTTTGAACATGGTGATCGGGCTTTGTATTGTTGGTAAATATGTAAAAGGAAAGAAAAGAATCAAAAGTGAACAATATACAGGAAATTGAAATCTTCCCATCCATGAATAATGGATAAGAGATAATAAATCTGATTGCATTCCGACCATTTAGATTCTCATGTACGCATATTAATTATTAATTACTACTACTGGCTCTGTAGATGAAGCATTCGCTTTGAAACGCGTCAGCCATCAATAAATTTTCTGGTAGTATAGTTCAGTTTTGATTTAGTTCATTTATTTCATTCCTCCGTGGATCGTTACTTCAAGAGTATATGAAAACGAAGGTAAAATGTACACCGGATATGGGTAACACGATGTTAAATTGAAAATTTTTATTTGATACAATGGAGGCTAGGTCACCAAACAAACGGGAGATCCCAGGACAGGTGACCCAGAAAAAGGACATCAAACCTTCATTAAAAGCCTAAATAATACAATAAAAAGCGTTACAATTATATCTAAATTCATCAGACAGTCGGTTTTATTTACGCAAATTACAACGACAATTAAAATTAAGTAACCTAAGTAAATAAGATGATTTAATTTCAGCATTAATAATCTTCTAAATTAATTTGAGACAATGTTCTTGATATAACTCATCTTTAAAAGATTGAACAACACGTAAGAATAAATTTCGTTTCAGTTCATATACTTCCAATAATAGCTTCGAGAAGCTCCATGAAAATGCAGAATGCAAAATTTCTTTGCATGATTTCGGGAGAATTCATGGTTTCCTCAATTCCATAGAGGAAACGCTGTGGCGAAAAGAAGCTTACGAAAACAGTCACCATCTTTCAAGTTTCTAGCAATCTTATTTATTAATCCGATGCGCTTAATGACTTTAGTATTTAGTTTAGATACATGTATTTTAAAGTTTAAACGAGCCTCAAGATAGATACCCAGATCTTTAATATAATCAACTCGTGAATCTGTTCACCTCCTAAATAGTATGTATGAAGAATTGTATTGGTCTTCCGGGAAAAAGAAATCGCTTGTGTTTTCTTGGTGTTCAGTCTAAGGCCAGCGTTAAAATACTATTCTTCGATCTCATAGTGATTTGCTTGAAGTGAGATCATAAATCTGATGAGACAGCTTATCATCATCAGCATACATTTGCATCATTCCAGGAAGGATATAGAATAGATCATTAATAAAAGTGTTAAGAATATAGGGGTCCGAGAGAACTGCCCTGCGGAACACCAGCAGAGCGGCTGATGTAATTGTCCAATTTTGAGGATACCAGAACGTTCAGAAAAATAAGACGCAAACCATTTCCAGTATTGTCCCATAATTCCACAGTGTGATAAAACCGAAAGAGAGAGTCAAAAGCTCTTGCAACATCTGTAGATAAACACACACACACACACACTTTGTTTTTGATTTTCAACTGAGAGTCCAATATTTTGGACAAATTCCAAAAAATTAGTAGTAATGGCTTTGCTCCTACGGACACCGTGTTGGCTGTCATTGAGACAAGCCTCGACGCACCATTGTAGATCATAATAAACCATCCTGGTTATCTTGGTTTGCTTATGAAATATGTTAAAAATCCTAAGTACCTTTTTGTAAAAATTGACTATTTATAAAATTATATTACTCCATGAAGAAAAAAAGATTGGCCCGTAGAAAGTTAACAGGGCAATCCAAAAAAATGTGATTGATGAACTTGTGATTGGATAAACTTCTTTATTAAAAAATCTTCCAAGCTTTTAGTCATTTGGCTAGTTAGAGTGCGTCCATTTTTCAGTCAGACTAATAGTATATCGAAGATATGGGATTTTTGATAAAAAGCTATTTAAAAAAAACATCGTCGTCAAAAAACGAGATTAAATTAACGAAATGATCTGCTTCTTCACTATTTTTATTCAATAAGGCGCTAACCCTTTGCTCTAACTGTTACCTTTTCCGCGTAGCCTGAAAAACATAAGAACAACGAAACAACTAGAGAGAAATGCCTTAAACACAAGAGGATGAAGATAACCGAAGGCCGTGATAATAAGTCCCGCGAGTGGCCCCAAATGGCGGTCACATGAAACGGTCCTCGGGGGTGCTTTCGATTACTCTCCCCGACGGAGACGGCAAAAATAGCACCCATCCCTCGCAAGATGCCCTCACATGGCACCCAAGGGGAATTCCTTGCGCACGCACGCGCACACGCACAGCACACATACACACAATCTACCTTTACGGCTTTCAGGGGAGAACTGAGTTGCGCTGAACACAGAAAGAGGTTGGGAGTGCGGGTGCAATAATAGCGTCGCCTTCTTTGACAAGTGAAAAAGACTTTGAAGAAAAGGAAAAGAATAAAAGAAAGAAAGTAGTAAGTAGGAGGGGGAAGGAGAAGGAGGCAAGGAAAGAAGAGTAAAGGCACGAAAGCCCGCCTTTTCTCTCTTTCTTCCAGTTGTTTTTTTTTTATACTCCTTTTCCCCCTTTGCACAATTCTCTGTTGCTTTTTCTCATTTTATCCCACTCCTCTTCTCGTTACTTTGCCACCAAGTTCTGAAGTAAACTTCCCATTCACAGGCTTCAAGAGGGGCCGAAAGGATATAAAATAAAATACTGACACCTTTAGCGAAAAGAATCATGGAATTGTTTGTTTTTTTTCCTATTTGGACGCAAAAAATACGCTCTTCTGTATTGTTCCTGGGCGAATGAAAAGGGTAGCCTTCGCCTTTGAAAGTCTTTTGCATAATTTACATTTAATAATGATGTTTCGAATAACGCTTCCATAAAGCTGTCTCAAAAGAATAAGAAATAGGGATTGAACATTTAGGTTGCAGTTTTCTGAGCTCGCGCACCGAATTCATGTGGAGTGTTAATAATGACACATAATTTAACGTCAGATTGCTTCCCGCAGTAATGTGAATAATCTGTACATTACTGATATTTTAAGTACCTTTTAATTACGGAGGGGTACGTGTCTGTCTGTCCGTCAGTAACTCCATCTTCTCAAAGCGCATGAAAGATTTTGAAAATCTTTTTTCCCCAATAGATAAATATGGTTCATCGGATGAACCATTTCGAAGATGGTCGAAATCGGTACATTGGTACGTGTTCTAATGTCACCATTATGATACCCCCTTAGAAATTTTCAATCCTAAGATATGGTAAGTAATACATCAAACAAATCGAAACTACCTGATATGAATGAAGATAACGACTAGTTAAGAAGCTACGAACATGGTCGAATTTGATTCAGTGGTACCTGTTCTAACGTTTTCAAAAACGCTTTAAAAAAATTGAAAATACTATTTCAAATGGTTAGTGTGACTGCAACTTGTTTAGTCTCTCGGTACTTTAATGGCTTATTGTCCTTGCAATGATAACAGAAATGTTAGCGAAATCGGAAGTGTATTTGTTAGCGGGTAGATCGTTTTTGCGCATGAGTCGTTGTAATGAATTTTTTCGACCATAATCAAGCGCGAGGGAGAATCAGCAGGGCCTAACGTGAAGAACCAGACGAAAACTAATAGAAAGACTGGGAGGAGCGGCGTGGAAGTCGTCCGCAGCAAACGGGCGATGCTGCGAGTTGTTAAATTCGATTGTCTTTTACGGCTTTTGGTGATGCCCACTGGTGTCTCTTCAGTCACCCGAGAACCGTCAATTTTTGCCCCACTTTCTTGTTTTATGTCCCTAATAAAAGCGCCTAAGAACAGCGTCGACAGCGTTGGTGGGTGCGCTTTCTGTAATTTCTAGTTGATTCATCAATGTAAAATGGACGATCTCTTGTACTTTTTGGTTATATGCTGCTTATGGCACTTTGATTTGGCCTGAGCTCAGTCGCTGCCGATGTTTCTGTAGATTTGCAAATTTAGCTGAGCTTTTTTCAAGAAATCATTGCACAGTTACTGCTAAAATGAAAATTAATTAATGAAATTTCATGTTTTACAATGCGTGTTGAGAATATAAAAAATATGCCTAACCCTTCACCATTGGCAGCAAGTCTTTTTCATTGTGCTTCTAGTCGAAGGAGAAGTAAACGTGCGTTGTGGTTGGTGCGCTCAAAACATTGGGTACAAAGGTGTGCGGTGCCACTGCAATTAGGAGTTAGATGTTTGTTAAAAAGGAATCAAGTGCTTGTATAAATTAATTTACTGGACTTTGTAGAGTTTATTACACTCCCAAGTAGATGATAAGAAATTTTAATTAAGTACATAAATATAATTTGTTTTTTATAAATGCTTAATTTTAGAAATGCTTAATTAACTAGTGGCTCTGAAAACTTATGGTCTTGAGGTTTATGGCGCAAAAGGAGGCGCTCGTGCTTGATAAACCGCCCCAGCCAATTAGCATTCGCCTCCTGTTGCTTTAATTTGAAGTTTTTCCCCTTTCTTCGTCGTCTGTTATTTTAAGGAGCCCTTATTGTTCACGATTTTTGAGCTTGCTCCAAAGCAATATGGAAGCGCAACAGTGACGTCACCTTTTGACGAGGCTGATTTGCATTCTGGGCGCCGTGAATAAGAATAATTAAGATTGTGAATAAGAATTTGCCGCAACGGCTAGGACAGATGATGATCTTGAAACGTTGGCTTGCTGTTCGTACCTGCGATGCATGCTGGGTAGAAAGATGGTTTCTTCAGTAAACGAAGTGAATTTGTATTCTGAAGGCGACACTTTTAAAGATTATCATTAGAACACGGGCTTCATTTGCATCGGTCGACGCAGTCTTTTTTGTTCTGGTTAAATGAAGCCTAATGTTTTACCTACATTACTTTTGGAGTCTTTGTCTCATTCTTGTATTGACGGCCGTAGCTCTAGACTTGATTCATTTTCTACTTAATAATAAATTTAAAAAGCATAAAACAATTGTCAACAAATAAGAATTTAATAACATACCTAAGGAAAAAGGTAAATTTTTTCCATCATTAAACCGTGATCATTGTTACCGTTTGTTTCTTCAGGATATATTCTATTGTTGTAAACTCAGTTGTTATACAGGGTGAATACAAAAGTCTGAACCCCCCTTTTTTATTTTTTGAACCGAAGCAGATATGTCATTTTGATGAATCCAATAAATAGGAAGTTGTGGGAGGCCTATCCCATGGTGCACTTTTCATCATCCCAAATATGCAAATTAGGACACATTCAAAATTTATCTCAAAAACCGTAAGGGATAGAGAAAAAACTTGTTCAGCATAAAAAAACAAACAAAACAAAAAAAAAATTCATCCAAATCGTACCAACCAATCACCCACAATCACGTGGTGAACTGTTTGTAGCTTACAAACAGTCACACTGCACAAACAAGTTACTTCAAACAGTTTAAAAAAAAAGTTAATCAACAAAATGCTCGATGTGACGACCGTGGGCACCATAACACAATTGGGCACGGAACCTAACTGACGCCAAAACATCGGCAAGCATGGCTGGTATCACTCCTCGGCCAATCCATTGTTGTCCAAACATCTCACTTAGACGCTCGCGAACGACCAACCCGTAATATGGAGGATCTCCATCATGCTGAAACCACGTGCGCTGATACGAGGCCAATGGCAAATTGTCAATGAAGTCTGTGACTATCACGTTGAGAATTTCAGCCCGGTAGCGTTCTGCAGTCAGTGTTCCATCGTAAAAATACGGTCCAACCACAGTGTCATTGTACAATCCACACCACACATTGATTCTCCAGTTCACTTGATGAGTTGCTTCTCGCAGACATCGTGGGTTTTCGTCTGCCCGATGACGATGGTTGTGCCTGTTGATAAGTCCATCCCTGGTGAACTGGGCTTCATCTGTCCACAACACCTCATGAATGAAGTTTGGATTGTCATCCAGGCAGGTAAGTAACCAGTTGCAGAAGGCGGCCATAGCAACATAATCCAATGGCAGTAACTCCTGGTGACAATGAATATGGGTAAAAATGAGTTTGGGTGAAAATGATGTGCGTGTAGAATGTTGAGAACAGTTCTCTGATGGCACCCAACATCTGCAGCAATTGCTCTGCTGCTTGTGTGGGGGTTTGCAGCAACTGCAGCCAGAACTAGTGTTGTTGTATCCTCGTCGCCTTGTGCCCTTGGTCGTCCTCGTTCTGCATTAACATTCCCTGTAGCCTCGAATCTTTGAATAATGTGACGCATTGTTTGACGAGATGGATGGCGTTCGTTACGGTATCTGTCTCGATACAACCTAACTGCAGCATGTAGGTTTCTCCTTGCCTCTCCGAAGCAGAAGATCATGTTGACCACTTCCGGAACAGTGTAGCTTGCCATCCTGGAATTGTTCTGTCTTGTGTGTGCTGAAACATGCCTTTTATTTGTTTTTCCGCATCAAAGTGAATGTGAGTATGGTAATTTATGTTAATTTTTTGATTTGCATGCTTTACATGGTGGAAATATCGACATTCAGTTTTCCTTGTGCAGTGTGACTGTTTGTAAGCTACAAACAATTCACCCACGTGATTGTGGTTGATTGGTTGGTCCCATTTGGATGATTTTTTTTGTTTTGTTTGTTTTTGTATGCTGAACAAGTTTGCAATTGGGTTTTTTTTCTGTATCCCTTACGGTTTTTGAGATAAATTTTGAATGTGTCCTAATTTGCATATAAAATAAAAGGGGGGTTCAAAAAATAAAAGGGGGGTTCAGACTTTTGTATTCACCCTATAGAGAGAGAGAGAGAGAGAGAGAGAGACCTACAATATGGCTGTTTTCTTTCTTCAATACATTAATCCCATCCCGTCAACCCATTATGTGATTGAGGGCTCTCGCTCAGAACTGCCTTTTCCACCTGAAACTGCTCTACCACTAACATCCGGATTATTAAGACAAAAAAGCTTTTACTCCATCTTTACTATCTTGTGCTGCAGCCTTTGGCTCTTAAGACTGCGTTCTATCATCGTGGCATACTCTCCACTATATTTTATGAACAACAGACGATTTCGACCTATAACGCAGCCATCATTGGCCTTGAACCCGAAGAATATAGTTTAGATCAGGACTCAGGGCGGTCAAGCCAACTTTTTTCATATTCATATCCTCAAACCCAAGCTGTCTTACACGGTGCGATTACTTGCCGAAATCTTTCCCAAAATACTGCCATAAACCTTGAAACGCACGAGGGTCCAGGAAAATCCGGACATTGCGCAGGACTCGTGGTTTTGTCGATTACAACTAATGGACCAACACCAAACATGAAAAGTCTGGAGGATACGATTTGGATGGAACTGTTCTTCGGGCATGCGCCACCTCCAGCACCAGCCATCAAAAAGTAGTACTCTTTTTCCACTTCTCTGGTCCAATTCTGTCTTAGGACAATAGCGAAGTGGGATTTGCACCCGCAATTCTTCGCAAGATTCTTTTCTCGTTCTCATTGGAATATGAATCTTGTATTGCACACTTGGAAACAAATAAATGGCTGGATTTTTCTCTATTTTAAAAAAAATTCAAATACAGTATTTGTAATCTCTTGACTTTGAAAATGGCAAAATAGCATAAATGATCGTCACTCGTTGAATTAAATATTACGTATTGCAAGAGAGATTCAACCATTTATTTATTTTCTTGACATGTTGGATTCTTTTCCTCCTCCATTAGCAAATGAAGTTCCTAATTCCGCTGAACTTGCCAGTTTGCGTTTTAACTGAAGCAGTGGTCTTCTGAAAGTCTAGGGTGCGGTTTTATCGTAGATTTTGTGAAGTTTTACATGCAACTAGACCTCCTTTTACCATCTAGGAGAAAATATTTTTCTTTGTATTGACTTCTGGAGATTTAGAAGCTCAGTTTTCATTTCATGACGCGTGCGGAACTCAACTTTTCGCAGGAGTTGAGGTGCAAACAGGTTATTTGCACTCCCTTCCCTCTGGATGAGTATCGACAGCATTATGATAGTTATAATATTCGTGAAAATTTTGGCTTCCCTTCCTGAAAAAGTTTCTGCAGACGCTCATGCCTGTTCGTTAATCGAATTCGTTACTTAAAAATTTCATGAGAATAGCTTAGTAAGACGTAGGTAAAATTCAGTTAAAAACATCTTTCTCAAAAGTTTTCCGTATCTTCATCTTTTTGGGTATGTTTGCGTATCTACTACGGTAAAAAGTGGAGAATTCCGTGTTTATATCCTTTGAATAAATTAAACCTTTGTAAAACTTCAGACTCATGAAAATGCCTGTTGGGACAAATTTGTTACATTTCAAAATAATATATTAAAATAAATATAAAATACGTTTTGTGCTACTCTTTTTGTGAGGACTAGTGTGATATTTCATCGATTTATTCCCTGACGGGTCTATACAGATTAAATGATTCCGTCCATAAAGGATTAAAAATTTTTAAATGTAATTTGTTCAAAATATTCAGTGTTTCCGACCATCTAACTGTAAACTATTTGCTCACATTGTAAAGTATGTCATCCCCGTATTCCTTGTTAATTGTACTTAGTTTCGTTCTTTCTAATCGCGGAAATCTCGTCTCAATTTATGTACCAGGCCTCTTTTTCTTTTTAGCATTCCAATGAACCATTTACTTTTCATGTCAGTGTTAATAAGATTTTCCAGAAAAACACCCTTTGATGATGTTGAAAAGGCTTTTTCCACATTTTTTCCCCTTTACTTTTTTTTCTTTTGACATCGTGTTTAAATTAAGTATTGATTAGGACGATGGCTTAATCTCCTTGCTGTTGACTTTGTCGCTGTAATTAAGCTCTTCGGTGAATTTATATGGATTTTTAATGACATGGGGAGTTTAATTTTATATCCCTTTGATGATTTTACAGAAAAATTGAGGTCTTGCTCTTTCTTGAAGTTAAGAAGAGCGTTGCTGGAATTTTGTTATTCTATGTTATTGGGTGCGATTTCTGTTTAGCACTCGAATTTTCAGTGAATTTTACAGAAATGCAAAAGTTAATACGAATAAATAATAATTTTTTAAGCTAAATATATAGATACAATTCCAATTCAGAACAGTTTTCCGGATGCTTAATGAACTAGGAGCCCACAATCATTTTAGGGAGTTTCTGTAATATTTCTTTCCTTTTTTTTTTAATTGTATTTTTTTTATGAATTCGTTTTTCATTGTTTACGTGGTATAGATAATAAATGTCGGTTTGCTTTGAATACGAGGTTTTTATAAATGTAATAAAAATGTTTTTGTTTTTTTTGTTTTTAATGAAACGTTTCCTTCCATTTTTTATAAAGTGAAAAACTGCAAGAAATTAAAAAGTCTCCGAGCGTTTTCCCTCTTTTACGTAAGCGGGGTTTGTTTTTTTTTTTTATCTATTTTTGTTTATTAAAAAACGAAACAGAACAACTGGCCCCAAGGATGGTGGTTTCTAGCCTTTTTTTTTTTTCTCTCGGTTAGACTGAAATAAATTGAAATCGATGCGGCTCTACAGAGGAAAAAACTGCTTACAAGCATTTAAAAAGTAAACAAGAAAATTTTTAATCAAAGATTTTTATTCTCTTTTCCCCCCAGGTTGTTTTCATTTAATTCCATTTCTAAGTAAAACGCTATTTGCGTTTATGTCTGCTTTATACACATACAGAAGTAGATTCAAAGATAGTGCGTATTAGCAACGCTATTTTGGTTTGTGTTGGGTTTTTTTTCTTTTTTTCGTGGCCATGATGAAAATTAACGTTCCCTTTTAATGGTTTTTATCGAACAATCAGTTTTCAGTCTAATGGCATTACGAAACGGCAAACAGCAATTATAGTCAGGACTGCAGATCGGATTTTGAGCCCCCTTTTCAACCTATTTCTGCGCACGACGTCATGTTTGATCATCGAGTATGTCTTTCAGGCTCTTTCCCACGCTTGGCGAGTGGTCAAGTGATATGTATACAAGGTGATTCAAATCGCGTGCAAAACAATTTAAGAGGATATTACAGAGGTCAAGGTAAACACAAAAAGTCCTATGGACATGGGTCTGAATTTGAACGATAACTGAGATATGAACAGAAATCAAAATGCCGCCACCACGATCAACAGGTTAATAACTATGGTTCTGTAAAGCCTAAATTAATGAAATTTTGAGGAATAACAGTGTACATAAAGCTGTGTATACCGTTAAAATTTGATCGGATTCCAACAAGAAGTTTCCGAGTTACTCATTCAACATCATAACAGGTGTTCACTTGTGAGTATTAACCAACACTTGTTACAATTTTGACTGGATAACTCGGAAACTTCTCGTTGGAATTCGATCAAATTGTAACGGTATACAGAGTCTTATGTACCCTGTTATTCCTCCAAATTTCATTAATTTAGGCTTTACAGAACCTTAGTTATTAACTTGTTGATCTTGGTGGCGGCATTTTTATTTCTGTTCATATCTCAGTTATCGTTCAAATTCGGACCCATGTTCATAGGACTCTTTGTGTTTACCTTGACCTCTATGATACCCCCTTAAATTGTTTTACACACGATTTGAATCACCCTGTATTATACTATATATGACAACCATGGCGGACGCCTATGCAGAAGCAATTAAAGAATATTAACAAGAAATTAATCCTCCCTTGGAAAGTATAGGAAAGTAGCGGAAGTGCTGAGGTCACCTATTTTTACTCTTTTATCTGCAATTTTTGGGGGGGGGCGGGGCGGGGGGGGATGGGGGGGGGGGTTTGGGCGAAGGTAGTAATTAGAAAATGAAAAACAGCTCTATCTTCTTTCGTTTCTCATCATTTCCGATCGAATGATATTTTACATGCTATATGTTGCCATAGTTCTAAAGACCAAGTGATTGCCACCCCCACCCCTACAATTTCGACCCTATTGGGCCAATTTGGCCCAAACTTTACAGTAATGTTGATCTTGCTTAGAGGAATCTGCGTAGCGAATTTCACTCCTTTATATGCATAAATACGCGTAGACCTTTTGGTCCCTCTAATTTCCGCCCCCGAAATTCCGACCCCAGTGGGCCAATCAAAACCAAACTAAATAGTGAAGTTGTGGGGGGTATATGCCCATAGTAAGCTACATTCCGAATTTCAACCTTCTACCTCAAAAAATGCGGAAAATATGAAGGAGATGGACGGACAGACAGACAAACAAACAGACAGACGGACATTGTGAAAACAATAAGTAGCTCCATTCTTCCGCTACTTAATAATCGGCGATAATAATAAAGTATTAACATACAGAAGCCATATAATTATAAAAAATGAATTATTTATTAAATTTATTTTATGTAATAGCTATTATTTTTGTATTATTCGCAGCTGTTATATTTAGCTATGTATTTACTATCAATAGCTATTATTTACATTATTATAGCTATTTTAAAATAGCTGTTTTTTTATATAATTATATCAATATAAAAGTTAAGTTTTGTACGCTTCTATGCCAGCTATCTCCACGAAAATTGAGCGGCTTTTGGGGAGTACATAGCCCATTAATCGTTCTAATTTATGCGCATGTACAGTCGGATACGTAGGAACTGAGCTTATCGGGTGTTGATCGGTTGCAAAATCAGGTATTTTCCTGAGAGTCAAGGCAGATTAGACTGGACCTGTTCCTTCTGCATGAAAATAGGGTAGCAGGTATACGCTTGGGATGTGCTATTCACGTGCTCAAGTATTAAACTTTTTTTCCCTAGACTGTACGTCCATTAGTTTCGGAGATAGGCGCTCGATGTGGGACTTAGTCATAGCCTAAGAATAACTTATTCTTATTATTTCTCTTATTCTTAGGCTATGACTTAGTTCATATCCGGTAGTGCAGTTGGTAAGTCCCGGCTTGAGCGTTTTCACTTAGGTGAATGATGTTCGGCGTCCTTACAATACATTAAACAAGTGAAATTATTCGATTCAGGCAAGAAGTCGAGTATGAATCACGCTTTTGGAACAGACTGTACATGAGCATAAATTGGAATGATTAATTGCATAGTGATGCTAATATAATAATAATAAAACCTTAAGAATTAATAATGAAGAGATTTATTAAAAAAATATTACGGGTTCTGTTTGAATCGATAATAAACCTGAATGCCATTAAATGTTAAATTGAAATCCCAAGCAAGGCGAATAGTTCTGCTGCTGATTTTACTTTAATACGAGTAATAGGGGAAAAAACGACGGTGAGCGTTTATACGAAAACCCATTCTTTTCTGAAGACGTTATTCCTTAAAATAATCAACGGTTATTGGAGTCAAATGAACCAATAAAGCGGCATCGACGAAAGGGAGAAGTCTTGAACTCCCCATCGCCTTGGAATTGTTTGTCATTTTGTTTTGTCGAAAACAGGGCGACAACAAAAGGCGAGACGAGATGGGAGAGGAGGTGGAGGAGGTTAATATGGGTGGGTTGATGTAAGGAGGAGAGGGGTGGGTATTAATCCTCTTATAGGCGATGCCTTCGAATAAGTTTTAAGTAAGAAGGCATCGTCGATGGACCCCTTGAAGTAACAAAGGCCGGGAATAAGTGCTCGCGGGACTTTTAATAAAGCTCGTTTAATCCTCCCTCCTCTCTATCCCCCATCCCCCTTCATCGTCTTCTATTGAACTAACGATAATAATAATAATTATCACTGGCATCATTATTATCGTCGTAATGATAATGAGAAGAGCACGTCGTCACGGATTTCGACGATGCTGCCGCCGACGCCATTTTGTTCACTTTACCCTTCAACGAAACGCATTAGATGTTCAAGTTAGCATTCATCTAAAAAGCTTGCTTTACATGTCTAAATATGTTAAATTTAAATCGAATTTCTTTCTCAGTTATAATACAGAGTCAAAAAATGTATACACACTTCAGCAAAAGAAAAAAACGGTATAAAATTTATAGCACTAGATTCATATAGGCATCAAGCGATGAATTTAAGTCTGTTTGACTTGTACAATTACGAGAGGTGTTCAAAGTAATTATCATAAACGTTGGGATACTTTTGAATACGGCGAATAGTTGCTCCTATGCATTTTCCTAGCAAACTCTTATCAAGTAATCTCCTATGTCTAGGTGGCAGTTGTGATCTTCTTTTATCGGGATCGTCTTTATTCAGTGCATGGAATAATATTGGGATATAAGCTTTGATTTTGCTGTTGCAGAAAAAAATTATAGATGAAATCTAATAAAGTGTGTATACATTTTTATGGCGGACTCTGTAGTTGTAATTTAAATGCAATCGAATGATGCCAGTAATCTCTTGTGTGCTTTACTTAACTGAAAGATAATGTAAAGGCAAGTGAATTGGGTAGACAGACCGTATTCTTTTCATTCTATATTTTGAATACTTTCAAATGTAAGTTATGAGGAAGGGGGGGGGGGGATTACGTGTTTGAAATTGCTTTTAAAGAACAAATTCGCAGTTTCTGTTGCCATACAACCGAATGGTTAAAGCATCCCCTTAAAAGTCTTGCAGAGAAGCCAAATGACTTTTAGGGACGTCATATAATTTTTAATTTAATTTAATCAGATCAGAATGTACAAGCAAATACAAACTGCCCCTACAGGTGGTAAAACCCAAGCGGGGGAAGGAATTAAAAGAAAAAGATTACATTTAGGAACAAATAAATCAAAATCAGATATTTAAAATCTTAAAAATAGAATTGGTTGGGTCATTAAAAATGTCTACATCTTTATGAGAAAGGTTTTTATTATACAAAGTAACAAGTTTATACGAAGGAGTAATCTCACCAATATTTGTCCTCGTACTAGGAGTTATTAAAGTAAGACACTTATGACGACTTTTTCTAGGATAGATGACAGAAGCTCGGGCATCCAAACAGCCCCAGAAACAATCCTCTTAAGGGCATTAAGAAAAATATTACCAATGATATTGGAAAGAGTAAACACATTTATAAATTCCATATTTAGATCATGCTTGTTATAATATTTTGAGACAAAATTTAAAAATGCAAGAAATTTCTTTTATAGGAGTAAAGTTTTGAGTGTGATGAGTAAACCAAATTAACACACCATATGTAACTTTAGGAACTACAATAGAAATAAATAACTTTACGATAGTTAATGGATTTTTGAAAACTGCGGTAAGCCTTTTCAAGAGGTCAATTCTACGGGAGACATCTCTTATGATGTTATCAATATGCGGGGTAAAAGATAAGTTATAATTAAATAAAATGCCTAAATCTTTAAGTTCATCTTTTTTCCCAATGATATCATGACCAATCTTGTAATCAAAAATAAAATTTGTTACTTTCCTGGAGAAAGAAACTACGTGTGATTTGCTCGAGTTAAGACTTAATCCGTTCAATTTAGACCAGGAGAGAATTGAGTCCAACGTTTCTTGCATTTTAATACAGTCTTGCCAACTGTCAATGCACGAAAAAATTTTAAGATCGTCCGCATACATTAGAATTTGAACATCATTAGTTGGTAAAGAAGCTATTAGGTCTGCAGAGTAGATATTTAATAGCAGCGGTCCCAGGGGAGAACCCTGAGGAACACCACTATTGATTTTCAGGATAAAGCATAAAATTTCCAGAAATTATTTCAAATTATATCAAATTTCCAGAAATTATTTACAGGATAAAGCATAAAATATCTATCAGTTAAAAAGGAGCGCATCCAGGATAGCATATTTAATTGGAATCCCATAATCTCTAGTTTCTGGAGAAGAAGGTCAATATGAACCTTATCGAAGGCTTTAGAATAATCCAAGTAAATTACATCCACTTGATGACGAGTATCAATAGCTTTCGAGAGGTAAGAAGTTAACACAGCAAGATTAGTTTCGGTCGATCTGGCCTTGCGGAAGCCGTGCTGAATATCAGGAAGATAAGGATCAACAAATTTTGAAAGATGAGTAGCAACTAAGGTTTCGAGAATCTTTGCAGGAAAAGAGATAAGTGCAATAGGTCTATAATCTTTCGGTGTGTTCGGTTTCACAATTTTAGGGATAGGAAGAATAAAAATAGTCTTCCAATCGGTAGGATAAGTACCTTGCGACAGAGAGAGGTTTAAAAGGTCACATAAAGGGTTGCAAATCGCGTGAAGACAGCCCTTGAAAATATAGTCAGGAAAACATTTGGAGGCAGACAGGGAGTTCCCAATAGAGAGTAATTCAGAAGTTGTCAAAGCGGGTGCATTAAATTTCACCTGCACTCTATCCCAGTATTTCGGAAGATTCTGAATGGTAACCTCAGTTATCTCATTACCTGCAAAATTCGACTGAAAATAGTCCAAAATATCTGTTTTCGATACTAATTCACCATTGTAACCTTGACGGAAGCCGTTACCCAAAAGCTTCTTGGTCACGCTCCAGAATGAGGCCGGAGAAGAGTTCAAAGAATTCTCGACACTTCTATAGTAAAGGTCATAATCAACTTTACAAGCATGTTTATAATTTTTTCTGCGTGTTTTAAATTCATTACAAATAATGGGGATCTTCAGTCTTTTTCCAAAGCCTATGCTTCGCAGTCATCAAGTGCCATAATTTGATAGTGTCTTGGCGAATCCAGATTGGGAATCTGTGTAATTTATCATTTATGCCAGTTTTGTTCGACTTTGGGACAAAAATGTTAATCGCAACCAAAATGGTATGAATAAGAAAATTCCATTTGTCATCCATCCCATCTAAGGAGTAAAAATCATCCCAGTCATAAGTAGCAGAAGAATTCCTGGAGTTGTCTGAATTGCTCAATCTCGGTAAGTGAGGAAAACACACTTCAACAGGAGGAGGGTGCCGCTGCTTCGTTACCTATTCATTCTCTTGTGGACGAGAAAGCGCCTGTTTCTTTGGATGTGCTATTTGCCTTGATTAATTAATTGGTGAGTTCCTTCCATTATTTCATGAAATTCACACGCAACATTCTAGACGAACTTTTGAAGATTTCGCGCAAAACTGAAAAAATAATTGCAACATTTTCCAACTCCACCCCCCCCCCCCCCCTAAAGCTAATTGTGTCAATTCCGAACCCTCATTGAAGGCGCCTTTTGCCGAGGCTGTTAAAACAATAAATAATAATATTTTGAGTCCTGAGATTGATCTCTGTAAGAATTCTGTTTTAAATAGTATACAAGATAAGGATTTTGATATCTTAGAATCGGGTCTTCAAACTGAACCCTCCATAGAACGAAAGACTCGAGCTAATAAAAATAAAACAAAAAAGAAAATTTTGATCGGCAACTTAAAGGATAACACTAATCTTACAGCAATCTCTTCCTTACCCAGCAGTTCAGTTAATAATAATTTAAGAATTTTCATCAGTCGTTTAAGCCCCAGGACAACATCAGGGGGCATAGTTAAACATTGCCATACTCATTTGTTAGAAGAGCCATCTCGTTGCGTTAAGATTAAAACAAAGTATCCTCATTATTCTTCGTTTTATCTTGAATTTCCAAATTCTGCAGAGCAACTGGTCTTTTCTAAATCAGTCTGGCCAAGCGGAACTTTCATCTCACAATTTTTTGGCAGATTGTACAGTGATCAAATAGTTTCTGAAGCAGCGGATACTACAACTCCTAATCTGCCGACCAAAGAAGGTTCTCAAACTTCTTTAAATATAGATTCACAAGATTCATCTCATTTAAGAATTTCAAATAACGAATCTTCAGCATCAAACATCTCCACGTAAATTTAAGCTGAATTTATATTATCAGAATGTTCGTGGCCTCAGAACTAAATTTACATCTTTAAACGAAGAACTAACTAATCTGGAGTATGATGCCTTCTGTATCACAGAAACATGGCTCAATGGCTCTTTTCTGAACTTCCTATTAGCCCTAGATTCTTTCTCGGTCTTTCGTAAAGATCGCAGTTGCCCGATTCGTGGTGGTGGAGTTCTTACTCTAGTTAGAAAAGACTTTAGAGCACAAGAAATACCAGTAGAGTGGTCGGAGGATGATATAGATTGCGTGTCCATAAAAATTGGCTTTCCCTGCAGGCAACCTCACAATAATATTTTTATTTTCAATATATATATATTCCTCCTCATTCACCTATCAGTGCGGTGAATGAATTCGTTCAAAAGTTATCCGACTTCTGTTCGGAGACTGATGGGAATTTTCTTTGTATTGGTGATTTCAATTATCATAACTCTTCGGACTCATATGTTCCCAACCGGATACATCAACTTCGTGCTGAGCTGTTCTCAGAACTTTTCCATAGTATTGGAGTGACAAGCGAGAATAAAATTAAGAACTCTAGTGGTCAAATTTTAGACAAAGTTGCTTCAAATTTACCTCTATCCATAGCTCATGCCTCTCATCCATTGGTTAGGGAGGATAATTACCACCCTGCTTTATCTATAGAAACTATCGTGGAACTTTGCAAAAATAATTTACCTTCTCCTACATATTCATTAGATTTGACTAAAGGAGATTATTTTGGATTATACTGCTATCTTGCTGGATTATCTTATACAGAAGTCAACATCCATGAAGACGTGAATTTAGCTATTAACCAGTTAGATTCGATAGTTAAATCGGCGGTATACAAATATGTACAGGGTGTCTACAGGTCACGAAAGTCCCGAAAAAGTCACGAAATTAGAAAATGGTCACGAAAGTCACGAAAAAGTAGCGAAATTAGAAAATGGGTCACGAAAATTTCAAGTCGCAGAAATAGAATTTGGTCATGGAAAAAATCTGCTCACTCCAGTCTGGGAAAAATTCTTAAAAAGGTTTTTTATGACATTAAAATAATTAAATTAGGTCATGAAAGTTTTTCAAGAGGTCCCCAAAAAGTCACTAAAAAGTCACTAAATTGACTTTCAGAAACTCTGTAGACACCCTGATGTACCCGAAAAAGTGTCCAACAATAGTAAACATAGTAAGCGTAGTTTTCCCAGTTGGTTCTCCAGAGTTACAATTTCCTTATGGTTTAAGAAACAGTACATCCATAAGAAATGGAAAACTACGCATCGGCAATTATTTTTTAATAAATTTTCAACATTGAGATCGAAAAGAAAAGACTGGCATGCTTATTTACGCAATTTAGAGGATTCAGTAGCTTCAAATAACAAGTTTTTCTGGCATCACACAAATAACATCTTGATTAGAAACAAAGTTAGTAGTGCTGAGCATTTTTTAACAGACCATGACAACATTGAAAAAAATTGCCTGTTTTTTTCAAGAGACCATGTCTCATTCTTCTCCTATTGATCAGAGCGTCTGTTCTGCAACTTTCCTGGAAGAAAGAGCTCGAGTGATTCCTGGGAAATTGCACTTACCCTCCTTTACTCACTCAGAAATATTATCTGTTGCTTCCTCTACTAAATGCCATCGTGGACTGGAGATTTCTGGCATACCTGGCTTTGTATATAAGGGATGCTTTGCTATCCTCTTAAATCCGATTACTCATATTTTTAACTTAGTTTTAAAGACCGGTTTGTATCCGGAGTCATGGAAGAAAGTATACTGCGTCCCCATTCCTAAATGCGCTCGCCCTAAGGAAACTTCAGACTTTAGACCTATCTCTTTAATTTGTTTCCTAGCGAAAGTTTTTGAGTCGTTAATCGCCAAACATATATATTCTTATCTCTCACCGGTTCTTCCTGGGTGGCAGTTTGGATTCACTAAGCGTAAATCCACAATTTTAAATGTGGGCATTACTGTATCTACGATTGCCGAAACTTTGGATAATAAACAGCAGATGGATCTAGTTTTCTTTGATTTTAGTAAGGCCTTTGACAATGTTTCGCATAACCGTCTACTACAGAATTTGCCTTATTTAGGTTTCGCTGTTCCACTGTTAAATGTAACTCGCAGTATGCTTGATAGTAGGTCAATTAGGATAAAATATAAGGATAAATCTTCCTCGAAAAAAAAAAAATCACCAGTGGCATTCCTCAAGGTTCCCCGCTGGGCCCTTTATTTTTTATTATTTATCTTATTGATCTGGATTATTACTTGAACTTGAGTGGCGGGACAGGGGGGGGGGGGGGGGTTGAAGGCAGCCTAATCAAAAGCAACCGTATCGGATCAAAATCGTAAAATCTATGAACATTAATCAGCCACACAGAGAAACAAATATTAATCAGCCACACAGTCAGTTCTTGAACTTTTTTGAGGTTGAGCCGTCTTTGAAATCTCTCCATTCTCTACGGATTTAACTTAATGTGTGCCGTCTCAGCCTCATGCTGATTGTTTCCCGAACATGTCCCCACGCGGCGCTGTGCAAAAATGCACGGAGGTAAAAGATAGAATCCCGAAACTGTCATGGCCAAAAGCGAGAGATGACGCTAAAAACATTTTGACTATTTGTCAGTTTTGTTCGACTTTGATTTTTCAGGTTACTTCATGATACTTCACGATATCAAGGTTTCATGAGACCGATGAGATTTCATTATGGACAAACAATTCATTTTTGAGTAGAAAGTAAAATAACTGAGAAAACTTGGAATTTTGCTAGCGGCCTTACCGAGCGGACAAACACTGATCTACAACCGGTCATAAATTCGGATGATAAAATAAGGAACCATCTCGACTGGTCCCATTTCCCGTCGCCAAAACCATTTCGAAGGATTTTTATACGGAAAGTAAATAATGTTCGTGTTGCCTTCTTTCCTCTTATCCTCCATCCACCCGCCAACAATCCCCTGCCATAAAACACTTTAAATATATTTTTAATAGTAAAACA
Source organism: Rhysida immarginata (assembly GCA_023313115.1). Classification (NCBI taxonomy): domain Eukaryota; kingdom Metazoa; phylum Arthropoda; class Chilopoda; order Scolopendromorpha; family Scolopendridae; genus Rhysida; species Rhysida immarginata. The sequence goes on along the minus strand of JAHWFO010047825.1, from coordinate 953,355 downwards.
TAAATACTTAAGCATGCGGGATGGGGAGACATGTGCAGTATATTTCAGAAATTGTGAAAAATTCTCCTAAAATTTCAAATCTATTTATCACTATGTGAAGTTTTTCAAGAATTTTTTCCCTTGATTTATTTGACGTTATAGTTCCATCAATGGACCCAGTTAAGAAAAGATTATCATTGCCTTAATAGGATAATATTTTATCAACTAAATAAAATAAAAAAAGAAGCGCATTTGTTTGTACATTAGATCATTGAGTTTTGAAACCATCTAAGGGAAGGGGGAGGAGCTTTCTTTGTAAAAAAAAAAAAAAAAAAAAAAAAAATTGGTTATGGTCGACCGCTTTGTAAATATTAAGTATCCGAGGACAAGCTCGGTTAAGCAGGAATCGAATGCGATATGGGCCTTTATGAAGATGCATCGGGAAATTAAAGAAAAAAAGAGAGAGAGTTAAACGATTTTAAATTAGAGAACTGTTTTGTGGTGTTAAGAGTTGGAGAAGAAAATGATTTAAATAAAGCAGATAAAAAATATTAGTCATTGGCGATAGATGTTGTAGCATTGGTCTATTAATGGGTGAAAATTTCCTTCTTCTACCTAAACTGTTATTAATGTTTCCGTGATTTATGTAATTTTGGTTGAATTCCACGGTGTGAATCGCTTTTTCGAGATAAAGGTTTATAGTTATTTTTCTCTGGTTCAAGTGGTTCACCGAAGCCGAAATCGCTTCACCCTCTTTCCAACGAAGACTATAATTTACGGTCTGGGAACATTAAAGTTTCTATTAAAAATGATAGCTCTCCCCTTCTTTATTTCCGGGTGGCATGGTTTTACAACTTAGAAACACGACCTTCGGTTGCCTGATAACAAATTCTTTTTTTTTTATACATCTTTTCCTTTGCTTGGCAAAGCTTTGGGTGTTTTATTAGACTTTCGAATGGCCCATATTTCTAAGCTTTTGCTTTGTTTTGCCTATTAAATCTGTCGCGTGTGCACAAGATTCTGTTTGTGTGTATGGGTGTATCTTGTTTTATAACGCTTGGTTTAGTTCAGCGAAAGCACGTAAGCAGTCGGATTGGTATTCCTGGATATAGAAAATTACGGCGAAGATAAAATCAAGTTGGAAATTAGGGTGAATGCGTTGTTTTCATCCGAAGCTTTTCATTCTCTCAAAACTCTGCGCCGTCTGCAAATAAGTCAAGCTATCTTCGGTTGCCATTTCATTTCTAGAGAAGTAAGTGGATTATTCATAATATCCATATAATTTATATGGCTAAAACTAATAAAAAGACAACACGATTCTGAAATAATTAACATGGTAAACACTTTGTTTTAATTTGCGTTTTGTTTATGTTTTGCTATATTTTATATTGTAGACCTATATTTATTATGATTCACGAGGATGTAATTTGCCTTATGTTCCTGTTTATGCTGTAAAGCCGTTCTGACTGTTCATCCTCTATATTTTGTGTTTAGGCTTGTAATAATGGTGGTTCACCGAAAAAATATTTTATAAACATTTTCTTTTTATAAACATTTTAGCCTTATATGTCGTGTTCAATTATTTAACTAACACATTGATAATAACTGATTTGTGCGTGGGAAAAAGATATTTAAAATGGCTAATCAAACATCGCCGCTTTCGTCCGGTCAACTTTACCCCCTCATCGAATGTTAATGAATTCATTTTGAAGAAAAAAATTAATTTGTGTTTTTCTAATTTGTGAACATATTTCCTAATTTTCCGGACACTCGTACAAATAATCACTAAATATAAAAACAAGGACCAGTGATCGCATACACTTCAAAATCTGCTTCGATGTTGTTTCTGTTTGTAGCTCTTCAGAATATTCCGGACTAGTGATTCTTCCTTATCGTTTTTATCGCTGTCTGAAACTCATTGCTGACGTGGCAAAATGTCTGCCGACGATGGGAATAATTAATTATTAGGACCGATAGGTACTTGTGTTTTCACAACGTGTGTCCGTCTGTCCGTCCGTCTGTTGGTGCTCTAGCTTTCGAACGCTTCCGAATTTTTGACTTCCGTTTTCGTCATTCGACAACTTAGGGAAATCGGAAGACTGAGTTCGTTGGTGGAAAAAATCGGTGAACTACTTCCGGTTCAAAAGGTCACAAATAATATAGGGGACCACGTTTTTCACTATACAATTCCATGTATAAATGGCCTGTGTACTGCCAAATGCTGTTCTCTCTTTGGCATTCCATAGCTAAAGCAGAGAAAAGGATTGTGAATTAATAATTTTTCAATTGAAAAATGGAAGGAAAAATTCTGCGACCCGGACTCGAACCAGGAACCTCGACTATCATGGCCGATGCCTCTACCAATTGGGCTATCGCAGACACCACGGACAGCCAAGCTGTCTCAAGGTGTCTTAAAGACAACCAAATTGTCACGGTTGAAAGCCCAATTGGAGACGGGAACCTGGCCCGCAGATCGAGAATTTCTCCACTCCAAACCATTAGAAAGTTGATGAACTCACATGTGAATAATAATAATTATTAACTGGAGATACGTCTCCAAGCGTAGGTAATGATTTTTCAATTG
>JAHWFO010047825.1:918543-946861 GCA_023313115.1 Rhysida immarginata | reverse complement strand
GGAACTTTCAATGCTAAAATATGGCATGTAATATATCAAACGACTTGAAATGATGTGTCATGAATGAATATAACGTAAAATTAGAAAATCTAATTTGGTTCCATGATTCATGCTTTAATGATACCATTATGAAACCATTGGAAACTTTCAATGCTAAGATATGGCATGTAATTACTTATACCTAATATTATCAATAGTTAGTTTGCGTTAGGCAAATTTTAACAATAGCTAGTAGCTAATCATTCCTTCAATGGTACTTCTTGCGTAGAAAAGCTTTGGCAATAGTTTATGAAGAAAGAATTGACCCTTACACAGAACGCTTCAACAATTAACGCTTATTTCATTAAATAGGAATGCTTACAAATTAAAGGATTCGTATATGTTCTAATCTATAGAGAATTGTTACTTTCTCCATTTAACTTTTCAGGTAGTTTTATTCAGTTTGAACTATACATTTCCCTTAGAAGTACGGCTTGTTTAGCAACCAGATGCTTCCTTAGCAACCTCATCTAATTCTTAACAACGAAAGGCTTTTTTATAAATCAAATGCTTTCCTTTTCGTTCTCGAATGCTTTAAAATCCTATCTGTCCTGGGCATTTCGGTTGCCTGACTTGTTATTTATATCATATTGATGATTAATAAATAAAACACTCGTAGATTTTTCATTCTTTCTATAAATAAAATTTGATGATTTCATGTTATTCCTAAAATTCGTCGTCTTATCTGGATTAGAAAGAGGAGGAAAAACTGCCCTACGGTCAGTCCTATACGTTTATCCTTTTTCATATCGGCTTTTTTAACATTTAAAAGCATTTACAATTGCGAATTTTCGTTTTAGCCTTCCCTAAGGTTTTTCGATCTCTTGAAAAAATATTTATTCAGCTTTGCTCTTGATTTCCAAAACAAAAAAACAGCCACAGATAAAAAGTAGATGGCGCTGGATGCTTTCGGCTGAAGGGGAAACGATTGAAATAGACCAGAAGATAAAAATGATTTGCTTTTCTAGTTGAAATACCTTCCGCTTTGTTTGGTGCTCTCTCTCTCTCTCTCTCTCTCTCTCTCTCCTGTTTCTATTTTGTTTTGTAGTTTTATTTTTAGTGTATGGATCACATTTATATTAAAAGATGAAAAACCTCTCCCCTTTTATCATTGTGGTTCAGAGTCTTACCACCCTGTGTTTAATTTTTATTATTTATTATTTTTATTCAAGAGCTCTCGTGTCTCGTCCATCTTTTCTTCTACATCCGTCACTTTCGTCATTGAATAATTTTCATTTAGTAATTCTTGGTAATAACTTAAAAGGGAAAACGACCTGGGTAGTTAATCCTTTAAAAATAGCTTGAAAGGTGAAGAAATTATTTTTCTCGTTAAAACGAAGCCAGGAAAGTTTCTTGAGGAAGGCCTTCTTTTAACCCCGCAAATGATTAGGAGGAGTAATAATCAAACCAGATTATGATGATGAAGGCGAAGCAACTTGACCATGTTGTTTTTTCTTATGTTTGGAAAGTAACAACAGTAAACTTCCACTTGAGAAAAGGAAGACTGTTAAATGAGAAATGTTCTAATTTCATCTGTTTCGTTATAAAACTTGGTGGAGGGTGGGAATCTAACTAAACTGTATCACTTCAGTCACAATAACCGAGGAGGAAAATAAGACGTCAATTACTCGTCGCTTTTATAACGCAATTGTTGCTCGATTTTCAGAACCATTTAGTGAGGCTTGAATATAGTCGATAATTTACCGGATTACGCAGATACGTATGTCGAGTTTGGAAAAAATCGATTCAATAGGAGTAGATTGTTTCAGTAGGTTGTTAGTTCCCATAACAGTCTTACAATCCCACTTGTATATGTAAATTTCCAAAAGAGAAACAGAAAATAAAAACTGCAGGGATATTTTATTTCATTAGGCCAGAGAGGTTTTTCTTTGTGTAAAAAAATTTTTTTCTGCTTTTGTCTTAAGCAGAGAGGAATTTTTCCATTGGCGTCGACGTTTGTCTCGCCGACATTTCGCGATGCTTCCGTCGCCATGGTAACGCGTGTCTTGCGTCCGACCATAAAATGCATTTAAAGAGGGCCGTCCAATAGCGACAACCCCTGTGGCCCTTTAAGTGGCCACTCCTCAAAATGGGGCTTCTCTTTTACACTTTTTAAGGTTTATTGGTACGTTACGGGAAAATGAAATTATCGTGTGACGCTTTAAAATATCTACACTGTTGTTGTTGTTGTTGTTGTTGTTGTCGTCGTCGTCGTTGTTTTTATCAAGTTTTCGTTTTGAAAAGGACATTTGAAAAATGATGCCCTCTCAAAATGCAATTAGCTTGCGCGCATGGATATTACAATTTAGCACTTTTTCGATATATTTTCTTAACTGGAGATGAAAAGAGTGGTATTGTTTCTATTTGAAAAAATCGCCCGAGTTAAATAGGTGGCGTTAGAAGTTTCTCCCTTCTCATTCTTTTCTTTGTCGTGTCTATATCGCATGGTTCTGACAAATATGCTTTAAATGATCTTGCAGTAGCATTACTCAAAATAATTAGTTCATCCTTTTTTGGATGCTTATAATTTGAAGATTTCCACTCTGCGAAATGCGCTGTTTGAAAACAATTTAAGCATAGTAAAAATATACACGTTTTGTAAAAAAAAAATGCCTATATACCTAATTGACAGTTGATTTAATGAAATCTACAATTAGTTGAGCATTCCAATTTTGATCACAATTGTTAACAGTAATTCAAAATTGGAACGTTATATTTTAAAGCCGAACTTTGAAAAGTGCTCACAGAGCGCCCTCATAATAGGACAGCGTTTCTATTTAAAAGGGCTATTTTATTCTAATTCTTAAAAACTTAAAATGCCTTTTACGAAATTTTAAACTTTATAGAAAATTTTGGAGCGAGAAAAATTTGAAAATCCATTTTATTTGGAGCAAGAAAAATTTTTGTTTTGTTTTGATCTGAAATACTTGGCCATGATCTTTAATTTCCACAATAAGAGAAAAATTCGCTCTTATTTTCCAAGGGAAATTTTGTTATCGTTAAATAAAGAAATAATAAATTGCATGTAAAATGAAACTTTTTTTTTTTTTGTGAGTAAATTGTGTTAAGCAGCAGCCCATTCAGCAGGATGGTGCAAATGCTGGAATTATTACAAGGCCGTGTTTGCATATCATTCGAGGGCATAACTAGATTAGAAACGAAGACGAAAAGGGAAACAAAAGAAAGATCACTAGTAGTAACACTGGGCTCCCGAATAATTTAAAGGGGACTGTGAGAAGCTCTTCATTGACTTGGACGACCTTTCTGGTCATTTCCTGTGGAAGAGGTTTATTGTTTCTGACGTCAATTTTGAATGGGAGGGAGTGAATCTACCAACCTCTTGACGGGAGCACAAAATGACAAAAAAAAATCCATTTCTGCCTTAGCTAAAATATAACTTTCATTCTCTTTGAATAAGCTACAGTGTCGACCGATATCGACCTCGTCGACACAATATTTCATTAATTTTGTCTCCGTTGCCAAAAACTCCTACGGGTCGATAACGTCGCTGTCCAATTTCCCCTTAGTTCTCACTTAAGAAAACGATTTATGTACTGAACTCGAGTCCATTTTCTGTTCATTTTAAACATGATTGTTGTTGAACTAAAGCGAGCTGCAGAGGGGAAGAAATGACCAAGAGCCTCCAATTATCTCTCGACCCTTAGCATTAGCATTCAACGATCGATTGAAATACTCTACTCCAAAACATTCCCTTAAACCACTTATTTTGTGTATGTGTACATTTATGCATAATTCATCGACCGATGATTGCAAATGGCATTAAATGAATATCCCTAAGTATTTGAATATCTTATTTGTAGGGTGCTTAGTGAACAAGCGATTAGTCAGTCTGTCATGAGTCTCGCACAGCCACATAGCTAGAGTTTGGTTTTTCAGTTTGCTCCCCCCCCCCCCCTCTCTCCAATCCCTTTCAAGATAAAATCCATGAAAAAGCGGCTGATATGGATGCTCTCTCGCAAAGATATGATTGGCCACGGCAGTTTTATCTCAGTCTTCAACAGTTCTACGAATTTTAAATTTAAATGTGGTCAGTCTCCTTTTAATGGGGAAAAATCGTAAAATTAATAAAAACAAAAAAATAAATAATAAATAAAGTCACCAATCTTGAAAAACGATGAAGAAACTTGTGAGATGGAAGAAAACTCAAAGGATGTAGTCTATTGAAGATGTTGTTGATAGCAGAAATAAACCCAGTCTATTGAGGATGTAGATGAAGTCTTGTGAAGATAATGTTGATAGTGGAAAACGGTAATCTTAAAGGAAGTGTTGGTTTTGAAATACAGATGAAATTTTGAAGAGGGTGATCCAAATATTTGGGATAAAATTTATATAAAACGTTTTCAAAATTTCATCTGTATTTCAAATCCAACACTTCCTTCAAGATTATCGTTTTCCACTATCAACATTATCTTCACAAGACTTCATCTACATCCTCAATAGACTGGGTTTATTTTTGCTATCAACAACATCTTCAATAGACTACATCCTTTGAGTTTTCTTCCATCTCACAAGTTTCTTCATCGTTTTTCAAGATTAGTGACTTTATTTATTATTTATTTTTTGTTTTTATTAATTTTACGATTTTTCCCCATTAAAAGGAGACTGACCACATTTAAATTTAAAATTAATCATTTAAACTCCTTAGATCAATAATATTCAGTTCTACGAATTATTCTTCGTGAATTTCCATGTCAAGCAGTTTACAATCAGAAAGCGCCAAAATCTTGTCACGTAGACCAATGTCTAATTTATATGCTTCTTTTTCTTGTGCTTTGCGAAATTTTTAATATTTTTCTTCGTTCCTCGTGTTTATTCTCAACGGAGAGCTCAAGACTGTTCTTTAAAAATGGTGTCTTTTCTCTTTCCTTAATGTGGCGTAATTTTTAAATTACTCTCGGCATTAACTTTGATTACCCCTTTCCACTATTCATTTTCCTTGATATTCGAGGGGTAGGGGGCAAAAAAGAGTAAGAAAGTGGCTTTCCTTCTCCTATCTCTCGCATTTTGCTCGGCTTTTTGTTGTTTTTCACTCGTCATTACCCTTAACTAAGTGAGCTGAGTTTCACCGGATTTAAACTCGTCGCTTATTATTATTATTATTATTATTATTATTATTATTATTATTACTATTATCTTTTTTCCAAGAGAGTCCATCTTTTTAATTTCTCTCTGACATTTACATCGTCTCTGCCTCGAAGATAATTTTTCTTTTTACTCTACCCTTCTTCCCTCCGTCTTCACAGCAGTTTTCTTCGTTCGTTTCTTTTTATTTTGTTTTTAGCTGCATCCATCCCAAGGCACTTATTGTCCCTAATTCCGCTCCCAATTTACTTCCAGAACTTCTTCGCTTTTACTGTTTTGTTTGCCTTCTTGACAATCATTTCTCCTCTCTCTCTCTCGCTCTCCCTCTCCCTCCCTCTCTCCCTCCCTCCTCCTTTCCTCCTCCTCTATATTAGACCATCTTTATATTCGTTGTTGCGGATAATTTCTGTTCCATGCTGAGGCTGTACAGAGGTTGTTTCACGTTCATCTGAACGAAATTGGAATGTGTTTTTTTTCTTCTATTGAAACCCAATGCGCCACCATCTTTTGTGCTCTACACAGTATGTATTGGTCTTGCATCTATGACATCGAAGTCTCCACTTCAACAGTGCGCGCTGAAGGATGGTGCTATGCTTCATTGCAAACTTTCCATAGACTATCTACTGTGCGAGATCTTCGATTTCCCAGAGCCGTTTTGAATAGACGAAAAGCACAGTAGTCCGTAGGAGTAGCATGTTGCGACTTCGCCGGGAATGTTACTAAAGTCGATAGCCTTGATTGCTCTTTCTACGGCCATCCTATTCGTCTACCAAACTTTTTTTACCTTACGGCATACTGGGCGAGGAGAATTAATTTTGAGGTACCTAACATGTTTGAAAGGTATTTTTATTGACTTGGCGGTTGATTTGAGCAGTTGCTCATATTGTGCAACACAACGTCGAAGTTCATTATGCTGTTTGCTTTCACAAATGAAGCATATGCGGACATTCATTTTAGTTTTGATTTGTAGTTCGATGTGATGTTCTCTCAGTATGCAGAATAAAAGTGAACTGCACTCTCAAGTGTTTTATTTATTTGCTTTAACTCTACAAGAAAAAGGACAAACGTCGATATCTTACACACGATCGAAACTAGATGGGATGTTTATAGGACATTTTTTGTTCCTTTTGAACCATACACAATGTTCCTCAACAATTATGCTGGATAAGTTTGGGTCACCCTGTATATGTGCATAACTTGGAAACGTGACTTGATAGAAGAAACTTAAAAGCACATTCGGATTCAGCACACTAAAAACTACAAGAATAAGACAAATTCATTCTAGATGATTTTTCATTGCTGGCCTGTGTAATCTACTTACAATTGCCTGTGATACTCCGACAGAAGAAGTAATGCGGCGCTGGGTTTTGACATTTACGGTTTCGATGCTGGACTTTCAGTAATGCGCTTTGGTGTAGGGTACTTCTTAAATGGTAGCGCTGAGTTTGGTTCTTCTCCCAGCGCACCACATTTGTTAATGCAGTAATGTTATGCATGGCTGCCTTAATTATACGAGGGGATATTAGAAAGTAACGCCATTTATTTTTTAATGGAGAAAATATAATCGCTGTGTAAAAATTAACATAGCCAAAAAGAAGGCTGGGTATATGCACAGACTTTGTATAGCAAGAATTGTTCCTGCGCACCCGCACTAGGTGTGGGTTTGTTTAAGCCGTTTTACAAATAGCCGCCGGTGTCACATCGTCTATAGAGGACGAACAGCGAGTTGTTATAAGGTTTCTTTTCGCAAAAAGTAAGAAGCCTGCTGAAATTCATGGGGAAATGGTAGAAGTTTACGGTGCCGACTGTCTGGACTATTCCAATGTGTGCAAATGGTGTAAAATGTTTCGGGAAGGAAGAGTTAGCCTTGCCGATAGACAGCGTTCTGGCAGTCTGCGTCAGCGGCAACACCAGCCATTATCGAGGACATTAACAATACAATCAGAGAAAATCGTCGCATTTGCTTGAAAAATGGATCTGCATGGGATTTGGTGTGTGAGAAGCGTGGATACCGCAAAGTCTGTTCGCGGTGGATTCCAAAAAGTCTGACACCTGCAACAGAATGGCGGTGCAGTCCGCAACATCTGCAGCGGTACAAGCAGGAGAAAATGCATTTCTGAATGTCATTGTCACAGGAAATGAGCCTTGGGTCTTGCAGGCATGGTGTGGAAACATCCACATTCTCCAGTTCGCAAAAAATTCAAAGTTTCTCCTTCAGCTCGGAAGATTATGCTTATAGTTTTACAATCAACATCTGCAGAAATGAAACGTATTCTTCTTGCCAACTGGTTAATTTTTTAAGAGATGCTGTCGCGATTGTGCGTGCGTGCGTGCGTGCGTGCGTGCGTGCATATGTGTGTGTGTGTGAGTTTGTTTGTGTGTAAAATGGATTTTGTGATAATTTAGAAATCGGCTATACTATGGCACAAAGGCTTTATCTCAAATAGGATAACTCCAGGACATTACCAGTTAATTCAAACATGTGATGAAATGATCATGTTATTTTCCCCAAGTTTATCATGGTCGGCTCGGTGGCCGAGAGGGTTAAGGTGCAGGTCTTATCGCTCTCGGACCCAGCGAGTCGCGAGTTCGAATCCCGCCGAGGGCATAGTTATTTGTGTTTGTCCCCTTTTCTAAAATTTCCTCTAGGGAGGTTGGTATCGGGCCGTAAAAATCATTGCTTCAACCAAAATATTAACACAGCGACCCCAGGAAAAGGGAAAAAGCTGAAGAAAGAGAGTATGTTAATCATTCACAGATATATATAAACAACATGAAAATGCAAATAAACGTGGCAAATCCATGCTGATTTTATTGCTTTTTTATAGACGTGAATTAGATGATACAAAACGTTGTTTCCAGAAGCATTTAACAACGAATAAGGAATCAAATGCAAATTAACAGTCATTATGCCAACCTACCCTCTTGCAAGGTAGAAAAAAGTTTAGAGTCGTCCACTTTCTTGCATATTTTTTTAGTTGAAAGGATTATTTAAGGTGATGAAAGTACAAGATGCCAAAAGGGCAACATCTTTCAGAGTATGAAAGAGGGCAAATTGTTGCTCTTAAGGGATGCAGAAAGACTGGATCTGAAATTGCGAAAGAAATTGGACGTTCCAAGTCGGCTGTTAACAAATTTCTCCAAAATCCAGATAAACATGGAATGGCACCCAGATCTGGCAGACCAAGTATACTTTTCGCTCGCCAGACATCAAGAATAAGAAGCAATGCTCGTCATCAGCACCTCTCTTCTTCGCAGATTGCTGCCGAACTAGACCTCCCGTGCACTAGTAGAACCGTACGAAATATGTTGCATTCTTCTCCAAATCTGCATTACTCAAAAATGGAAGGAAGACCACCTCTACAGCAGCTCATTGTGAAGCGCGTGTGGTGTTTGCTAAAAAAAACACGTTACGTACGGTGACAAGTGGAAGAATGTTGTGTTCTCAGACGAGAAGAAGTTCAACATGGACGGACCAGATGGGTTCAAGTACTATTGGCATGATATTCGAGATGAAAAGGAATTCTTCTCAAAGAGACAGTTTGGAGGTGGCTCAGTAATGACTTGGGGAGGGTTTGCTGCTGGCGGAACTACACCTATTGCATTCGTATCACACCCGATGACTTCCACTGCATATCAAGATATTCTGGCGGATAATCTGCTTCCATACGGTCCGCTCATAACGGAGGGTTAATGGATTTTCCAGCAGGACAATGCTGCGATTCACAGCTCGACCTCAACCAAGAACTGGTTTGACGCTAACTCTGTGATTGCTCTAGACTGGCCATCCCGGAGTCCAGATCTCAACCCAGTGGAGAACATTTGGGGGATCTTAGTGCGTTCTCTATACAGCAATTTACGTCAGTACAGTAATAAAGAAGAATTGGTGAATAGTATCACTGCAGCATGGCAAAACCTTGATCCAGGAGTGTTAGTGAAACTCAGTGAACCAGTAATAAACAGATCAATAAAGGGTGCATTTATCGGCTATTAAACGTGAGACTCCAGTAGCGGATTTAAGGGGGTGGCTACAGGGGCTATAGCCCTCCCCATTGGTCCTAAACTTATACCAGTAAGATAAATTGTAAATTTTTTAATACTGCAATAATTTTACAAATTTACATTTACAAACTTCAGTATAGGAAAGACTCCAGGACCATCACTTCCCTGGGGAGGGGGGTTATTTGAAATAACTTATAACATATCAGCCAAACTAACCACCTGATTAGCTCCCCCCCCCCCCCGGCGCCCCCCTGGACCAAGTACTGGATCCGCCACTGAGACTCTAATCTTTTTTCCAACTTGCAAGTGGCTAGGTTGGGATAATGGCTGTTAATTTGCATTTGATTACTTATTCGTTGTTAAATGCTCCTGGCAACAACGTTTTGTATCATCTAATTCACTTCTATAAAAAAGGCAACAAAATCAGCATGGATTTTGCCACGTTTATTTGCATTTTCATCCCGGCTCTAGAGTTTTTTCCAGCACCTAATTGCTACAGGCAAATAATTCCAATTGCTTTCTCGCAAGTTTTTGTGAATAACTTTTTTTTAGGTCGAATTGTCTCTTAGTTCTCAACGTTGCTGCTTCACTGTGGCACGATGAATTGCAGCATTTAAATAAAAACTTCAAGCAGGCTAGGTTGTCTTGTCGCTCTCGAAACTAGTGAGTCGCGAGTTTAAATTCCGCTGAGGGCATGGATGTTTGTGTTTGTCTCTTACTATCAAGCTTAGAAGACCAAACTGATCTCAGGCTAGGCTAAATTTCCTATAGATCCAATGGTTATTTAACATCCTCGACACCCAAAAGGTAAAATAATCCTATAGATTGAATAGAGAAAGAAGAGAACACTTCAAAAAACTTTTTTTTATCTATAGGATTATTTAAATAACTTGTTTAAGAAAAGATAATTTCTGCAATTGATTAATTAACTCAAGGCTCTCAAAGTCGCATTTTTTTGGCTTTTTGTTCTCCTTTTTCATTTTCCTTTATGAGGGTATGCATATTCTTCACAATGTCTGGTTAAGATTTTTTTTCCCATCCCGTAATTTTATCTTCACCTTAATTCGCTCCCATTTTCGCCATGCTTTCTGGTAAGCGGAGCCCTGGTGGCAACGAAGTAAAGTGAAGGGGAACGGTGAAATGTAATGGTGGTAGTCTCGTTTCGCGTGTCACCGAGCGGGAGGAGGATGATGTCATTGTCGCTTGTGACAAGAGAGAATATCGTAGGCGATTTTTCGTGCTTTCGTTTCATTTTATTCGGGGTTTTTTTCTTTTTCTTTTTTTATTTTGGAATTGTCGTCGTGGTTGTTGTCGTCAACGTTGCGATTTACTTTTGGACGATTTCGCGTGGGTTGAGATTGTTTGCTTTTAAAAATGGAGACGCGAGTTCGTTAAAAAAAGATAAGTTTATTTTTTTTTCCATTTATTTACTAAAGCGATTCGTATTGTCGTTTGTTTAAATGAACAGTCGGTGAAGCTGAGTTGTTCTCATTAGTTAAAGGAGACGCAGAAGAAAATTGTTATTAGAGGAGAAGAGTGAAATTCCATAAGAGAAAAGGAGAAAGTTGGGAATCGAGAGATATCTCCAGCTCCACTCTTCTTTAGCGCTCACTTTTATACTGTGAAAATAGGATAATAGTTTTGAAGCATACGTATTACTCGATTTATGTGGAGACTGTTTTCTCTCCTTTAAAGTTAAATGTAGCAAAGGAAGACTTTTATAGAATCATCATGGACCAAAAATTGTTCATTTAATAATTGTTGTTTTTGAAAATACCGATTAATCCAGAGCAGTTTGCATTTTTATACTTAATTTCTGAACAAATTCTCCCGTGGCATGTTTCACGATCGTTAAATTACACTGCATGCCTCGTATATGCGCACTTGTACGAATGAATTAGTGAACCGTACGGTCATTTAATTAGTTAATCTAAAATGGCCATTAAACCTATTGCAATGAAAGAGAGACGGAGGATTTTGATCTCGCTGTACTTTTTAATGACTGTGAACAGATAGAGCCATCGATCGTTCTGAACCACTTGGCGACGACAAATTCAGAAAGATGAACAAATGAAATGTGTATGACATATTCAATTATTTCATGACTGATTTAAGTAAGGGAAAAAAATAATAAAAACTTCGTCGTTCGGCTCCGCGTATGCATGAATATTTACTGCGGCTTAGTTAGTCGAAAATGCTCATGCTGGAAAAAGGGCTCTGTTTAATCTCTTGAAAACGTAGGTCGAACTATCGTCGGTTTAAGAAAACTGTAAAGTAGCATGATTTTTTACAACTTATTTTACTCACAAGTAAATCATCTTTTGAAAATGCTATTGATTGGTTGATTCCGCGCTTGTTGCGAATGGTTATTTATTGAAAGCAAGTTTATTATGCACGAAAATGCTTTGTCTAACATCGAAAAGTAGGTCGCTTTTGAAGTGAAATTTTATTACAGATTTTTTTTTATGCCCTCATTTTAAGTTCGAATTGTTAACTCTTAGTTAAGTAAGAAACTTGTTTAGCAAATTAACTGCAAAATATGACTCCATTAGTCGAACCTAGACACTTACTTCAATTATTTATGCTAATAGCTTTTACTTTTATACTCTAATATCCCGAAGACAAATTTGCGTAAACGAGGAGAGACAGCTTCTAAAAGATGATTTCCCATCATTCATATACAGGGTGGGTCAAAAGTCTATACCCCTCGTACAATTTCAAAACGAATGGAGATACAACAGGCAACATATAGGAAGTTAGGTAGAGGCTAAACAATGGTGGTGTCAAATTTGGCCTTTGAGAGACCTCGAATGTTGCACCTTGCAATTTGTAACTTTGTAACCGTTACAGGTAGAGAAAAATTTCCAATTGTACAGTTGTAAAACTCAAAACGCTGATTTTAACAAAAAAAAAAGATTAAAAATAAGCGTAAAAATAAACCCACTACAACAAAATGAAACTTCAGTGCTCAAGCTGTGGTGTGGACAATGGAATGACATCTTGGTGGGACCTGTTTTCTACAACGGTTGCTTTCCAGGAGTAAGGTACACAGAAATGATTTTAGAAATTATTTAAACATTTGAGGTTTGGCGTGTAAAAATCCTCATAAGACCATTCACTATTTTACTCTTTAGTGGTATCATAGTCTGATACAAGAATCAGTGCCTTAAAATTTCTAGGCACACTAATGGCAATACGACAGTCCCTAAGATATTAGGTGTACTACTCGATAACCAACTCTAATTTAAACTATTATCGAGAACCTTATTATCCACATGACTCGTTGTGAAACGGCTGAGAAAAACGGCTAAGAAAAAAATAGATACAATAATAAAAACTCTAGTTGCCCCAAAGTAGGATTACGGCATTGTACAGTCATCAACAGGAAATAATCCACACGAGTTTAATACTTAATATTACATTTCATGCTAATGTGTTTTTTAATAGCTTTTTTAATTATAATTATTTAAATTTAATAATCTTAATAATGTTAACTCTAAATGTATTATTAAATTATTAAAAATAAATTAATATTGAAACGGTAAAACTTAGAGTAAAATTCAAGTGTGGATTATTTCCCGTTTATGACTGTACTATGGTGGGCAGTTTCTGCCTGTTCCTTTTAATATGGCTCACAACGATATAGCGCGTACTGCTTTTTTTCTTTTCCACGGTATAGTTCACTTATTTAAGCTTGCAACTTCATAGGATTAGTCTACTAATTGTAGATACTGTAATTAGTTTCAGAAAAATGAAAGATCTTTACAATTCCTCAGTGAATGTTATCGCAAAGTGATTAACTCTCGTATAAATAATAAATAGCTATAATGCTTAGCAAACCTTTCCGATTAATAGCTATAACGGTTGGTTAGAGCATCAAGCATTTTCAACTAGACTCAAATAGTGACTCAAAACATAAATGCGAGGCCTTTTTGGGGATTTCTTTTTATCATATTCTACGAATAGTTCCAGGTTTAATTTGATTTGTTTTTCGAAGATGTTCAGATTTTCTCGTGTACGCCTCCGTTTATTTAGAGCAATTAAAAGTAGACCTTATTCGAAATCCTTCGTTTCGCTTCCATTAGGAAGTGGTAATTGCCGTTTAGATGAAATATTTATCATGAGGTTGAGTTGAATACTGTGGCCTTGGCCATCCGCCTTGTCTTTGGCAAACGTGACGTAGTGAGAAGACGCTTGCAATTCTGTGAGAAAAGAAGATATATAAACAGGTAAGCCGTAGGATGAGTCATGTGATTTGGGCTTTAAATATTTCCCAGATAAACACGCGTTTCTATTTTGTCATGAAATTAAAAGGAGTTTCCGTCGGCGTGTTTGCCGGAAATGTAAAGGGAGTTCGTGAAGATTTACTTAGGCGTAATTAATAACATCATAGCGAGGGTTTAATTAAAAATGATTAATTATTAACTTGTTGTCAAGCTTTTTTTTTTTCCTTTTTTAGTTTTCTTCGTTAAATGTACCTAATTTGAATGTGCATTCGTTGATCTAGAATGCGCAACCAACGAATTCGGCTTTCGGAATGATCTGTTGACAATGCTCTATAAACTTATAAAAAATAAAGTTAAAGTAAATTTGACATCTTCTTTAAAGTTTATACTTAATGAACTCGAATGGCATTTAGCACTCAAAATATGGTGATCGGAACTGGAGAGAGAATCAAATTTTAAAATGGCACTTCAACTTTGAAAGGCCTTTATGTTTTTAATGTTCAGAATGTTTAATAATGCATGGATTTTATATTGAAATATAATCTGGTAAATGCCTCTAATGGTGAAATGGAGTAATATTTTTCAGAATTATTAAAAATGTCAAAAGCTGAGAGCAACGTAAGATGAATACTTTATCCGTTTTAAAGATCGAAGGAGCTTACTGAACTTCATAAAATTTGTGGCACTTTAAAATATTAAAAGGATAACCCATGATATTCGTCGCGCAGCAGTTCACAAACAATCGGATTATCGACAAATGCTGGATGGCGATTGACATAAGTAGAGCGCCGAAAAGACTCCTGCGAACAGGTTAACACTCTACCTCATTTGCTCATCGTCTGACAGAACGGCACATCCCCGAACGCTTCACCAACGCCAGAAAACTTTACGAACGTTATCTTGCACGTGACAGATGGAAATGAATGATCACCCTAGATGAAGTTTGCTATATTCCGATGACACCAATAAGCCGCGACCTATTCATTACCATCACAAAGACAGCAAAGGACGGGCTACTTTGATCAACAACTGCAGGGAGTTTTCCAAAGGGTTTATGGTTGCAGCTGCATTTTCTGCTCGTGGTAAGCTCATGCTACACAAGGTGGCTAGTAACGTTAAAGTCAACTCGACCTACTTCCAACAGAAAGTAATGGACTCAATTTACCATCAAGAAATTCCCTATCTCTATGATACATATCCACATGGATAAGCCGTCGAGCCATACCTCATGCTTTACTATACAGAAAAAGAAACAGGAATCAGGATCAAATCCCCAGCACGGTATTCTTGCAGAAGTGGAAGTCTGGCTAGAGGGATTCGTGCCCGCAGTCTTGCAGCTAGCAAACGGTTACTCATGGTCCATCTTGACAAAGCTGTGCCACAAGGGCCCTTACCTCTGCTGTGGATGCCGTACGGTTGCTCAAAGCCAAAGGATCACGAAGAGGTATGTCCCGCCGATTATTGTGCGGACTCATGGTGTGCCGTTTAAGACTATTTTAACTGAGCTCGAGAAGTATATTCCAGTGGAAAAGATCACTGTTCATACGGGCAGAGCTGAAACCGTCAAAGTTAAATGTGTAGACGAAGAAACTCACAACAGGTTCGAATTAAGTCTGACAATACTCTAAAAATTCAGCATCATCAACAGAAGTCCGAGAAGGTTATGAAGTTCGGCATTCGAAATGTGGATGTAACGTATGATCTAGATGACTTCCAAGAAGACCTAAGAAGAGCCAACTACTTCCCGGAAAATCTATCAATGCCTCGTGTTGTAAAGGCTGGTGTCCTCGGGCCCGTGCTATTTAATTATTTTGTGCATGATTTCCCGAAACCCGAAAATTTAAGCTATATTTCTATACTGAAGATACTGCCATTATGACACGGGCACACAAGCCGGCTCACGTTATCACTCGTCTGCAGTACGCCTTGAAGATGTTCGAAGACTGGTTTAACTGCTGGAAGCTGAACCTTAACGTCGGAAAGTGCAAGGGTATGTACTTCAACAGAAAGTTCAAGCGTCCCCCAAATTCTCTTGTTCTATTCAATAAGAAACTGGACTGGGTAGACAACTACAAATACCTTGGCGTTATCATCGACTCTCGTGGAATCGTCACGTGACCTACGCTCTGAACAAAGCAAAGAGAGCTAAGTATAGTCTCATAGCTCTCCTGGGTCGCAACAGCACCCTCAGCATCGACAATAAGTTACTTCTGCACAAGTCGATTATTCGGATCATAATCCTCTATGGCATGCCTGCGTGGGCGACTATCTCTAGAAGCAGATGTAGCGAGCTACAGTCGTTCCAGAATGTTACACTGAGGACCATTGCCCAGCTTGGCAGAAGGACTGTGAAAAACCAATCCATCCACTCAGATTTAAGCATGGCCCATATCGGAAAGTTCATACAGGACCTTCTTTTGATTATGGTGCAGAAGATGAAGATTCACGACAATGACCTAGTGACTGGAGTATTGAAGAACTCAATGGATATGAAGTATCGAAAACCGAGGTATATTCTTGACGTCAACTTTGAAGGTATCAGCAACGTTTCTTTCCCGGACTACTGGAAGATGTGATAATCTTCTTTTTCGTTGTATTTTTATTTCGTTTATATTTTCTTTCTGACAATCTTCAATCTTTTTTTTTTTTTGTATAATATGGAAGACCGCTTGGGTTGGTCAGGCTTCTTGACTACCTCAGTATATTTCATTTGGAATTTATTCTGGTTCGATGAGCTTTGTGTAAGCGCTGCTTTCATCCCATTTGCAAAAATGTACACTTCACTGTTCGACTGTCGATTGATCGATTGATTGTCAATATACTCTTTTCATAACTTCAGGATAATGCTCTAATATTCTATTTGCTTTTAGAGAATTATCCTTTTTGCTTTGATATCCTTTTTGATTTTATTTATTATTTATTTATTATTTTTAATTATTATTTATTTATTTTTAATTAATAACTATTATCCATCCATTTCTGAAAAAAATATGAATGAGAGAAAATTTGTTTTTCTTTCACTTGCTTCCTCTGATAGAATTTATTGGGGCTTTGCAATTCTCCAGTCTTTCTCTCTCTCTCTCTCTCTCTCTCTCTCTCTCTCTCCGCTCAAATTTTCATTTTATTTCTCCTTGAAAAATAATACACATGTAGCTGCGATCCAAATATTCAGATTTGTGACGATTAAAAAACAGGAAGAAATTGAAATCAAAACATTTAAATCTGATATCTGTGGAAGCTGATTCGTTAACCGCGGTTGGTTTAAAATGTTCAAGGAAGGTGGACACGGCGCTCAAGTTAGTGCTCCAACGGAAGAAAGCATTAACACCGCCGCTGTAATTGTGAGAGAGGATCATCGAATAACATTAAGAACACTTTCAGAAATGCTGAACATTTTACTGGGTGCCACCCAGACGATGGTAGCTGAAAATCTGCTCATGAGACGTCCTTGTGCACGATGGCTTCCAAGACTGTTGATTCCAGAACAGAAGGACGTTCGCGTGCAGTTGAAGACGATGTTCCAGGAAGAGGCGGGGTTTAATTTAAAGATACTCACTGCTGACGAAACCTGACTACATCATTTCCATCCTGACAGTAAAAAGCAAAGCTTAGTGTGGAAATCTCCGTCATCACCAAAGTGGTTGCTTCTGCTGGTAAAATTATGGTCATCTTCTTTTTTGATATTGAAGGTATGGTTTACTTGCATACGCAACACTAACTGGGCAATGTTACAAAGATGTCCTGAAAATTCTGCAAGGCCATATCACGAGAAAAAGGCCGCATTTCCGTGAAAGAACCTAGATGCACGATAATGCAGGCCAGACGTCGCAAATGTAGTTGCTGAATATCTCGCTAACATTAATGTTAAGTGTGTCCCTCGCCCTTCCTATAGCACAGACTTATCCCCGTGCGACTTCTTACGTTTCCCCTCTGTGAAGAAACCTTTCGTGGGAGGCATTTTCCATCATCAGAAGCAGTAGTGAAGGCTGCGGAGGTGATTCTGAAGGACCTATCCAAAAATGGTTTCCAGCATATCTTTGAAGAGTGGCAGAATCGCTGGGACAAGTGCATTGCATCCAGTGGAGACTACTTTGAGAAGGACCATCACAAAAATGAGGATAAAGGTGTGTTTTCAGAAAAAACATTTGCTCATTCTTTATTGAACAATCCTCGCATAAAACCCTTTTTGTATAAAAGCGGTAAGAATTGAGAGTTCAATCAGTAAATGGAAGGATTTTTGAGCCGCTACTAATAGAATTTTCTGTTTGTTTTCTATTTTGCTCGTTTTTCTTCCTCCGCAATAAATTTATATCTTTACCGTTTAGAAAATCTTTTTTCATACTTTTAACTTTTTTTGCGCGCTTCAAATTTCATTGGGAGGAGTGGGTGGCCTTTGCCATGTTTTTTACTTAGAAAATAATTTTTTTTCTCTTACTTTCGCTCTCTTTTTGTTTTATTTCTTTATTTTTTGTTGTATCAACAGAGTTTTTTGTGTTATATAGAGAAGGCTTTTAAAAAGAAGCGACGATCGACGCTCCATTACGAACAGCTTATTTTCTCATGTTTTGTTGTTAGTAGATTCGTTCGTTACTGTTCTGTAGGCTTTTTTTTTCTTTCACGCAGGTTTGAATGCAATGAAATCTTTAAACGTTTCTTCATTGTTTTTAGTCGCTGTCTAAAAATGTTTACAAAACTCACGATAATTTTTAGGGCAAATCCGAGTTTTATTGAAATTGAATGAAAAATAAACTGCCTGTACGGATTTCAGAAATCACTCGACAAGCAGTCCAAATATATAGGGGGTGATCAAATGAAACGTAGTCGGAGGTTATAAAAGTCGTGATCTCGTAAAACTTGTGTAGCGCCGAGCAAGAATGTGGGGCGTAGTGTTTGTCACACGCGACTGATTTCCGGGTCAATGAAGCAATAAACAGGTCGGCTAGAAGGGGTAAAGAATAGATGAAATGGAGGGCTTCCGCTGCTTTCCTGTGCCTTCCTCGGGAAGATTAATTTCTTGTTTGAATTGCCGCCGTAATTACACTTGTCACGCTTGAAATTAGCAATACTTGAAATCATGTTTGTAACTGATCAGTTATCTATGGACACATTGGCCAGACTTTGGAAAAAATCGGACTGCAGGTTCGGTGTGAGCAAGAAATAATTGACACTTGATGCGAGCACCTCCAATTTTGCGCACACAAGGTCCCTCCGCCATTGAAATTTCGTAGTTTATCAAAAACTCTTTAGCCTGGGATGCTCCGCAATGAAGTGTATTTTCACGATTACACGCGTTTGCATGTTACTGATTAGAAACAAGAAGTGTTTGACGAAATTAGGTTGGGAAAACTTGCAACCTACCCATCCTACAGTCTAAAAACCTCTCTCAGTATGACTTCCATTGAGAAAAGGCTCTGCGATACAGAAAAGATTTCTTTGGTCTGTCTGGTTGTAGGCTTCCAGCATAGAAATAGAAGGGTCTAGGGGACTATCACGTAATGGTTTCTCTCACAGTTGAAAGAGTCGTATTATGAGTAAATCTAACAGCTAGTGGTATAGGGGATAAATGGCTTCTCAGTACCTAGGAGTTTACTTTGGAGTGAACGTGCGCAGCTAAGTTTCATTTGCCGATCCTTTATATTTTTCAAGCGATGTCACGGACTGTTATTGTGATGACTGCGTGATGTCTGTTCGGCCGACAATTGGTGTATTTGAGACGCAATAACGTTTATTTGCCTCGACTTCCTTGACTTTCCTTCCCTCACCTCCTCCACCAATTAACTCGTACGTCGAAAAAATGATAAATTTTGTTACCCGTTCATACTACTACCAAATCTTTTATTATCATAAGAAAAACAAATGAATTTATCTAGAAACGGTAGGGAATAGTACTCCATAGAAGAAAGTGGGAGACAGATAGACAGACAGACAGACAGACAGACAGAAAGAAAGAAAGAAAGAAAGAAAGGTGAAAATGGATTATATAGTCTCCCTCCCCCCCCCCCTCCCCCCCGCCCTCTTTCAATCAGCTAAAAGATAAACCCGCGAGGGTGGGGAGTGGGTGGTGTGTGCGCGTGCAAGAAATGGAAGCGAGAGTAGCGTTTTATTGACTCATTCCTGTCTTTGTTGAGAAAGAAATTGCGCTAATAAAATAGGGAGCGAATGAGGCGCTATTGATTCGTCTAACTGACGCTGGGAGGCGTTGGTTGTTTTCCCTTAAGGAAATCGCAGCCAACGTTGGGCTTTGGTTACTAGTGCATAAAGGGGTTGTAAATAAGAGATAAAGCTGTAAATGGTGCCGGAGAGAGAGAGGGGGGAGCGCAAAGTCAGGTGATTGATGGCGGAATGATTGTGATAAAAATAGAGGACGAGAAAAGATTTGTGTATCTGTGTATATATGTGTGTGCGCGTATGTGTGTTTGGTTGTGGGTGTGTGGTTCTGTGTGTCTGTCTGTCTTAGCGTGCGTGACTGTCTCTGGGGCGATTATACAGTATATGGCCTGAGGCCGACGAGTTGGGTCTCTGGATGGACCTGGATTAACGACTGCTGTATGATGGTCACAGCAGCCGGGGGGGGGGGGGGGGGTGAACATAGTGAGTCGCCCATCCAGTGACTAGCAGTGTTTCTTAACTTCAGTGAAGTTGTGCTTTTCAGTGAAAGCCCACCAGGCCACGGCCTCCCCCGTATTATATACAATTGAATATATTTCAGAAAAGCAAAAACAGCACGAATGGCTACGGACTTCGATGATGTAGAGTTTTAAAATAATAGTATATTGTTTTTTTGCTATATGATAGTAAGATATTACAAAGAACGTGGGTGCTGTTTATATCCATCCGCGAGATTGAGTCATACCTGCCTTGCATAGCTCTGGAGAAAGTCCACACATTCCAGGAATATTTCATTACCACTAGGGCCCCACATTAGTGAAATTGGGCGATCATGATTCCTTCTACTTGACATCAGACTGGTTGTTAAATGAAATGAGCTTATATTTTCGAACGATGAAACTTTCTCTTTAATAATTCCTGCTCCTTAAATGATAAGCTGCGCTACAGATTGGTCCAATCCAAGTTAGGAAGGGAAATTAGACGCGTGATTTATATGGGTGACTTTTCTAAAATACCACAAATCGAATAGATTTCTAGTACTTAAGATTAACTTGCGATTGTTTTTCTTATTTCTCTTTTAAGTACCTTGTTTCTAAAGTTGTATATTCGTTAAAATTTCGAGGATTTCAATCCTGAGCAGCCTATATTCACTAAATTTATTTTTCTCAAATGTTCGTAATTTGATGATATTACTACTTTACCAATGCTGTGCTTTTGTAATAATATAATCTCATTCCCGCCTCTATAACAACTTACGTTTGTTATATTGACCTTTTAATAAATCATATTTGTCGTATATTAAAGTAGGTAAACTTGGCATTGTCGGGGACCCCCAAGTGTATCTAGAATAACAAATGAGTCTTCCTTAACTTGTTTTTATTTAGGTGAAAAAGGTACCTGATGACATTATGAGAGCGAAGTGCAGAATGGGGTATCATGATTTACCGTTGTGACTGAAAAACAAGAATGTTTGTGAAGTCTTCGCTTGAACGATTCATTTTCCATGCTTTTAAGTTTCTAATTCACAAGATATCGAAACGCGTTTCAATGTTTGTAATGCGCGCCTGTATTGGGTCATGTGTACGGTAGGTGCGTCTTTGTGTTCTCATTGAATCTCTGCTGAATTGATTTAATCTCGAGCTACGGTAGCCACTTTTTTTTAATTTTTAATTTGTATATTATAATCCAATACGTCCATCCAGGGCCTGTATGGCCAGAGGTCGACGAGTTGGGTCCCTGGATTAACGACTGCTGTATGATGGTCGCAGCAGCCGGGGGGGGGGGGGGGGTTAGGATCATGTCTCACTGATGGTCGCCCATCCAGTGACTAGCCGTGCCTGATGTTGCTTAACTTCCCTGAATGAATCTGACTGAAGTAACAAATAGACAATTCCCAGAGAGTTTTCTAATGGAATATAAGAAGAGTAACTCAACTTAAACATGTTGTCGTTAGGCCGTACGATTCAAACAATGGCACTTTTTTAATGAATGAGACCAATTCGCCATTTGCGCAAACGTAATTTAGTGTTGTTGCTAATTTTTTTTCCTTTCTTCTCCAGACTATTAATTTATTTAACGTTGTGGTGGTTTCGACGTCGAATTTATTACGCTGGGTGACCTGAGGCTTTAAATTTTCTGTGAAAGAGAAATGACTGAAGAAGGAAGACATGTTTCTTCGCTCTGGGCAACATATTCGGTTTATTCAAGTCAACCACTCAGAGTTTTATGAAAACGTCGACCCCTGTAGATATAGTCGTTACAGATGTTGTCTTCTGTGTCACCATGACATGTCCACGCTTCTTGTAGCCCTCTATATGGCGAGCATTCGCTGTATGGATCGTTAAGCCTCAATCTCCATAGCAAAACATCCTTAAGCTATATCGTCCTTACTTGTACGATATAACATTTTATATGGAGGATGATGCCCACACTATGATGAAAGGAGATTTAAATTTGAAATTTGCTAAACTCCGAAGATAAAGTATTGCTTAACCACTCTTCGACACTCCACCTATCACTGAGTTTCATGCAAGATTTACTACACAGTAGAGTCATGTTATTATGACCATCTCTTACTTTGCCGTAGCAATAAAAAAGGGCACGTGGCGCAAGCTTGCTTGGTAGGCATCTGTTTAAGGCCCCAACCCTCGGAAGACGGAATGCTAAATCACCAAAAAGGGAACCCTAACTCTATAAACTGCCTAGGAGCCACTGGGTCTCTAAGTCCGACCCTGTTGTTGGGTTATAAAAAGTTAGGTGTCTGCGATGAGTAAAACGAGCGATTTATCAGATCTTCAAAAGGTGATGATCATTAGATTTCGGGGCAAATGTGGTAGCATTTCCGAAACCGCGCAGTTGAAATAAAGTGTACTGTGACAGGGCAAACGGCACCATCGTGAATAAACGGCGTGGCAACCGTTGAGCACCGCGCGATTGATATAAGGGGAACCATCGACTGCGAAGATGTGTGCAGGCCAAACGACACGCAATAGTTGAGCAACTCATTTTCAGAGGAACCAGGAGCAGAGCCCGCTCTAGAAGCGGCAAATATAAAGGACGGCATTTTGGCTAAGAATGTGACAAAATATTGATAAATTAAATATCCAAATTGAATAGGTATCCCGTGACTTTTGGCACTTCAGTGCATATAAAGCTGTTTAGTTGAGAGATGCAATTTTTTTAATTACTCTAAATTTATTATTTATTTAATTTAACTAATATTTAATTTAAGTTTAAGTTTAAAGTTGTTTTGTTAAATTCTCTCTACTTTTTAAAAAACAGAACAATTTTTTTACCGAGTGATCTGTTTAAGGCGGTGTTACTCGTCGAAAAAGATGACGTGATTTCAAATAACTTTTTTTCTTAAATGTCAAATAAAATTAAGCTCTGCTGTTTGTTAATTGAAGGATAGTTCTACACTGAGTGGCCAAGAAATTAGAGACGCCCCTTATTTGAAAGTAAACCAGCCCGAAAGTGACGTAAAGTGACAAAACAACGCAGAGCTGCTTATATAAGGAACGCTCAGCTTCGGACGACGGAAGTTAATGTGAAAATGGGCAAGACGAAAAATTTAAGTCAGTTTGAAAGAGAGAAGGATGGTCGTCGGTGCAAGCATCTCTGAAACGACACTCTTTTACGATTTTCTCGCCCAAAAGATCTCGGCTGTTTAGAGAGTGGCAGTTGAGGAAAAAAAATACTTCAAGCGATAAGGACTCTTCTGATCGAAAAAGGCCGGTGAACGAGAGAGGTGAAACACGAATAGCACGCATAGTCCGCAGTAACACGTCAAATTACATCTGAATTCAATGCAGGTGCAACACAAAGCATATCCCAACGCACAACAAGACGGGCCTTGCAAAAGATGGACTGTAGCAGCAGGAGACCATCAAGAGCGCTTTTGGTATCACATAACAATAGGAAAAGGCGCCTATTGTGGGCTTTGGAACTAGTTTGGAACGACGTGATGGGTCATTTGAGGAGTGGGAAAAAAGTAGCCTGGTCCGATGAATCTCGTTTCCTGCTCCATCATGCAAATGGCAGGATCAGATTATGGCGAAAATAGCACGAGTTCATGGACCCCTCCTGCCAAATGACAACTCTTCAGGCTGTGGCGATGGAATTATTGTGTGGAGAATGTTTTCCTGGAGTACACTGGGTCCCTTGATATCTGTGGAGACAACTCTGAAAGGCACAGCTTACCTCAACATCATTGCCGATCACGTGCACTTGTCTGTGGCTATGATGTTCCCTTCTGGAGAGGGTCACTTTCAGCAGGACAATGCACCTTGCCACCGTGCTCGATCGGTAGCAAATTGGTTTCAGAAACGTCAATCAGAGTTTAGTCTAACAAGGGAACCCCACATAGCTTATCCGCTTTAACAATGGAGTTCTTGTATGGTTATGTATGCTCAAATTTTTTCGTTTTCGCGGTTTATTTTGAAAGAAACAAAATTTCGCACTCTCTTATTTTGCAAGCATCTATAGTAGCTTCAGATGAGTAACATATTTCAATTTGGTGGAAATCTGTGACATACATGTTCGAGGGATTCCCTTGTAAGTAAGAACTAAAATTTATGTGGATAACTGTGATATAAGAATAAATGAATGACTCTTTTGCCACAACAATGAAAAAATAGAAAAATACAACCTTATATTTTGGAAGATCTTTTCGGAAGCGATTGCTACCATCGTTCAGCAGTCCAAGAGTCCCCTAGTTCGAAAACCGACGAGTGAACTGCCTGTTTAGTGGAAACTAAACGTATTTATAAGGAACACTAACCAATCCAGACAATTATCGAAAGACTGTAAGAAGTCAAATTCGTTGGTTGATTATTCGGGTTAGCCATTGAATTAACGAGGTATCATTAATCGGCCCCATATCTAGGTTAAGGATCGATGTTTTCTCTGCCTGATGTATCGCAATGCTTTCAAAAGGGTCCAGGAGTTGCCTTTTATTTTCGCTGCTTTGGTCCCATCCTAACAAATGTACACTTCACTGTTCGATTATTGATTGTCGTACAACTTTCATAACTTCAGGATAATTCTCTAATATTTTATTTGCTTTTAGAGAATTATCCTTTTTTGCTTTGATAAAGGATAGTCTCTATCCGAAACGTCAGCTTTTTATTTTGATTTTGATTAATTATTTTTGTTTATTATATTTTATTTTTTATTTAATTTGTATTTTTAATTAATAACTATTATTTATTGTATTCCAGGGTTCTTGTGTCTCGTCCTTCTCTTAATATATATCCGTTCATTGAAAATCTTGATAATTTTAATGAAACCTTTGTGAGGGAAGTCTATAAAATTCGGCAACCATTCAAGGAAACCAGTGGGGAAATCAGAAATGTAACAAACATGTTAAATTCATTT
This sequence comes from Rhysida immarginata, assembly GCA_023313115.1. Taxonomy (NCBI): domain Eukaryota; kingdom Metazoa; phylum Arthropoda; class Chilopoda; order Scolopendromorpha; family Scolopendridae; genus Rhysida; species Rhysida immarginata. The sequence continues at coordinate 922,007 of JAHWFO010047825.1, read as the reverse complement.
GTAATTAATAATTTTGAAGAAACAGATATAAAAAATATTATTAAGAAATTATCTCCTAACAAAGGCCCTGGATATGATAACATAAGAATAAAAGATATAAAAGAAAATTTACAATGTTTACTGAAACCTCTTACATACTTTTATAACAAAATCTTAGATTCTGGAATTATTCCAGTGCAAATGAAAGTTGCCAAAGTTAGACCCATTCATAAAAACTTGAGTACAAAAATTATAGACCAATTGCAATTTCCTCATCACTAATGAAAATCTTAGAAGGTTTATTATTAGAGAAATTGGAGGCTTTTATCACAAGATATACTATAATACATCCGCAACATTTTGGTTATGTGAAACAAAAAGGGACGCAAATGTTGCTAACCCAAATGGGCGGATGACCTTTATGACGCTTTTCACCATAATTTATGTGCGACAGTGGTGTTCTTTGATTTAAGCAAAGCTTACGATACTGTAGATCACGATCTACTATTAGCCAAACTTTATGAATGCGGCATTCGAGGCAATATTCATAAGTTACTAAAAAACTTTTTAAATTCTCGAAACCAAAGAGTCTGTATAAAAAAATAAATACAGTAACAGTCAGTCATTAGAGTGTGGAGTCTTTCAAGGATCTTTATTAAGTCCTCTACTCTTTAATTTATTTATGAATGATTTACCCCTACATATTAACAGTAACTACGGAAAGATTTTTATATATGCTTATGATATTGCTCTGCTTACTATACACAAGGATGAGACGAGATTACTTGCAGAATGTCAAAGAAACGTTTCACCTATTGTTGAATGGATTAAAAATAACAAATTAGGTTTAAATAGAACGAAAACAAGTTTGATGAAATTGAGAATTCCGAATAAAAAATATGAATTCATGTTCAATTCTAAAATAAAAATACATAATACTAAATGTAAGGAAAAACTGAATATTTGGGGAAGCTGTAACTATTGCACAACTATAAATGAGTCTACAGAAATGAAATACCTTGGATTAATTTTTGACTCCAACTTAAGTTGGAAAAGTCACATCGATGATATTTGTAATAAATGTCGGAAAATCTTATTCAAATGGTTTTATATAACTTGGTATTGTCCTATTGAAACTAAAAAATTATTTTATAATGCCTTTTTTGAGGCAAGAATCAGGTATGGCTTATCAATTTTTAGAATTGCCACAGGCATAAAAAAAATTGAAAAATTACAAATTAGGATAAAAAAATTAATGTGTAAAAATTCCAAACTGGATGGTGTAGACAATGATATCAAATTTAAAAAATTAAAAATCGTGAAAATTCAACAATTAGGATATTATATGATTTTATTGCAAAATTGTCATAAAAGTAGTTTTTTAAGTGAAAAGACGAGTATGCGAAAATTAGGCAATTTACCAGCATTTAAAATACCCAGAATCATGAATAACTATGGAAGTAAACAAAGGATATATTACATTGCAAAGTTTTTTAATACAGTTCCAAAATGGATATTGGTTTTAAAAACTTTTAAATTAATTAAGGCATCATATTTTACATGGTGAGGGTATGTATAATTATGTTGTTGGTTTGTTTTTCTGGTGGTTATGTTTATCTTGTAGTTTTATTTTTCATCCTGTTAATTTTGTCATCCTTTTAATGTATATGTGAATTTTTATGCTACTCTGATAAGTTACAATTTTTTGGTCCCATACAAGCCATTCACGAGGCTTCGGGACTTTTTTTTGTTATTTGATGTTTATTTCAGATTTGTTTGTTTATTATTGAATAAAGAATTATTGAATTAAAAAAAATTTTTAAAATTATTGAATTAAACATTTAAAAAAAATATATGCGGCTATATTGTCACGTAATCTTATAAGTTTTTAAGTTATTAAGAATTTTTCAACGCTGTGCATTCTCTTATAAGTTTTATTTAGTTTTATCAATGCATATTTCTATATTTAATGTTGCTTTAAATGTTAATGTAATTTCTGATAAAGCAATAAAAATTGAAGTGCTACATCAAAACCGCACACTATGGGTTAAGACGAATGCTTTTGAAACGTTTAAACTTCACTTCACTATATTTAGGCTTTTTCTTTGTGGTGAAAGCTGGTGTTTCTCTCATCTGTCATAATACATTTAAGCCTCTTCCTCTAATTAAATCTAATTCGATTGGGCTTGTACATGGTGTACCTGAAATTTTGTCATAATTCCCCTTGTCCGAGCCGATTGCGGGGCATTCATTGTCATCTGATTAGCGGCGGAACCTGAATCGTCCGCTTGTCCGATTAATTCAATTTTCATCTCTCTCTACACACACGCACCGTGATCTTCCTGTTCTTCAGTTTCCGTTAATAATGTCACGTGATACTGAAGCGATGAATTGCGACGTTCTTCACTCGACCTCCTCTCATCTACCATTACTCGGTCTATCGATGAGCCCTCGACATTTTGATTTCATTTTAATTTGTCTCTATACTATGAAGCGTCACTACCATGGGTTATAATAAAATTCAATATTGCTTTCTAATAGTTTGAAGATATGAATCGTTAAATATTACAGATTTTTTATGAATACAGGGAACCATCTTAATCCTCCCCCCTCCCCTACTCCTCAGTTCGGTCCGGAATTTCTGGAATCTTATGAAGCTGCACGTAAATTAATAATTAATAGACTAAATTGAACTTTTTATTAAAAATAAACCCTGTTTTATATTTTTAACATTCAATCATCCCTGAACCGAAATGGCATCATGGAAGAGATGAGCGATTTGTGTCCTCACTGATTGTTCTGAGGAGCATATTCATATTCATTTGCCATTCCATTTTCAAATTTATATTTACATCGAAACGCTTGCGCACGTATACATATTGGATCACTACTATTTTTTTTTCACATTGTAAGCGTTAAAATAATCGACGAGTAACGTGGAATGCCATTTCTTCTTCTTTATATGTAAGATTGTGCGAAGTTTCCAATGTTCAAGAACAGAATGAAAGTTCTTTTCCAAGGTTCCCCTACCAGAAGTGATGAGGGAGGAATAGTTTCTCCAAGAAGTCGTCTGAAGCGTGTTCGAAAGTGGTTAAATTCCTTTGACTCCGCTTCTTGAAATCGATCGCGAAAAGCCAATAGAATAAGAGTCTCGAAGAGCGCATAAAGCAATAGGTGGTGAGATGGAGAGTGGATTAGCTGAACTTTTGGTTCAAATTTCATTAACTCTTTCTCCGCGAATATTCACAGAGAAAAGCCGTTTCCCATTCCTCGGTGGGTTATTCAACAGCCTCATTAGCCTCTTTATGACAGGAGCCCTCGATCCCCACCTGCCGAGAGAAGTCGGTGTTTCTCGGCAAGAGAAGCGAAATGTCGTTCCCTTTTGCCAGGGCCAATTCCTTTGATCGTACTGCCCTCAATCTGTGGAGAATAGTCATCGACAGTTTCGAAATTGTGGAGAAAGAGTGCCTGTGTAAGGAAAGTAG
>JAHWFO010047825.1:894122-918443 GCA_023313115.1 Rhysida immarginata | reverse complement strand
GGGGGGGAATCCCGTTTCCAAAGTGTTGGTCCAGCATTCCTTAGAACCGCTTTTGACGTTTTCTTCCAGAAGTTTGGCCTTTGCTTGATGTCTTTGGCACATTGAATTCGAGGCGAATGGTGGTCTTCTGGAGTTTGGATTGTATCTTATTAAGTTTGGAATTAAAGAATTTCTTAAAAGTGGAATTATTCTTATTATAAAGACTTTCTCGACTTAGAATAAATATTAAACGGCTAGTTTCAAAACTTCTTGTAATAATTGAAAAGTTTTTTTTATTAGTTTCCATATTATTAAATGCAAGCTGAACAATAATGCCATTGCTTCAAGACTTTAAGTAACAATACTTTTTTATCATTGAATTAATAAATGCATCTCTTTTTTTTAATTTTAATAAAATAATTAAAAACACAATTAAAAGAAAACGAAAGTGCATATCGAAATAAAGATAAAAACACGCACCTAATAAACCATTACCTTAATCAGAATCATATTGGAACAAAACAAAATTATTAGTAAAGAAGAAAATTATAAAAAAAAATAATAAAAGAAACTATAAACATCAATATACCATAAACCATAAATATACCATCATTAGCAATAAATGGAAAATATTATTAAAACAAATAAATACAAGAAATTAATCCCCCCGAGGAAGATATAGGAAAGGAGCGGAAGCCTTGAGATCATCTATTTTTACTCTTTTATCTGCACTTTTAACTACCCCCTCCAATTTTTGTTAATCGAAAAATTGATTAATCTCGAAGGTAATATTTAGAAAATGTAAAAGAGCACTATCTTCTTTCGTTTCTCATCATTTCCGATCGAATGATATATCACATGGCATATGTTTTGCCATATTCTAAAGACCAAGTGACTGCCAATTCATGTACTACATTGGGGGAGATCGTGGCCTGGTGGGCTTTCACTGAAGGCACAACTTCAGTGAAGTTAAGAAACATCAGGCACGGCTAGTCACTGGATGGGCGGCTCATCAGTGATTCATGATCTTCACCCCCCCCCCCTCCGGCTGCTGTGACTATCATACGGCAGTCGTTAATCCAGGTCCATCCAGAGACCCAACTCGTTGGCCTCAGGCCATACAGTCTCTGGATGGACGTAGTGGATTACAATGAATAAAAAAAAATAAATTTGCAGACTTCTTTTCCATTTTTTTATATAGCTGAAGTTTACGCTAATTTTTCTACTACCTACTTGTAAGTAATTAAATTCGGCCGAAAATTTACCGACTGAATTTTTTTTTTGACTTCAAGGGCAATAATGATCATTATCAAGGCTTTTTTTCCCCATTATTTAATAGGTGCACTGATAAGGATTCTATATTGGTACCCATTCGTATATACACATTTATAGCGTTGATTGAATAGAAATACTATTTTTAATAAAAACCAGTTGAGAATACGTGGTACAGTATTGTCAGAACGATGTTAAAAACAAGCCAGTTAAAAATACCATTACGGTAATTTAGAAGTTAGTCGTTCTGTTGCTATTTTTTTTCTTTTTCGAATTTTTTGATTTTGACTTCTATTCTATTCGGATAGAGCATCAAAAAGTAAGTAAAAGTTTTACAGGCACATGTGTCCTATTTATTCGAGAACATACCTAACATGGCGATCGAAGAATAGATAGGATATGTATGCCTATTATAACTTTTACTTACTCTTTGATGTTCTATCCGAATCTGAAATCAAAATCAAAAAGTTCGAAAAAACTTGGCGACAGAAATTGACTTCGAAAATTCAGTAATGATTTAACACTATTGAAAATTTCTACTTTCATAAATTCAAGTTTCATGAATTCTTATAAAACTTCGAGGACGTTTTCAACCTTACCGTGAGCTTGCACTAATTTTTTTCCTGCAAAATTTCTGAAAATACTTTAGTTTGCCTTGAGCAGTAATTTTAATAAAAAAAATTAAAAGTTAAGAGGGAGAAATTTTTCTCATATGTTCCAGTTTTGCTTATGCACGCTCAAATTCATTAATGGAGTGGAAGTTGGTTTTTAGGGTACGTCAAGAAGTCCATAATAGACTTTGTTCGTAAGTTTCTTTTTTGTTGCCCAGCGGCTTTTTTTGCCTTCTTCTTCGACTGAGGAGAGGTTTTTTCCACCTACTTTTTTCCCCCTTTTTTGTGAGACAGCAAAAGAGAGTTTAGTTCTGAGGTTGTCTTGGTAATTACCTTTTTCCTAATTGGACCCCGTGTTTAATGTGGTGGCGCTGTTGTTTTGCCTTGTTCTTCTGTTGTTGTTCTTTTTCTTTTTTTTTCTTTTTTTTTTTTTAACTTACAACCTTTCGTGACTTGTTTTCTTTTCTAACCCTCGTCTATATCCCTACTCCATTCGCACCCCCCTCCCCTTTTGGCCTCTTCTGTGTCAATTCGCCATTACCTATGGACCTCAGTCTTAATCTGTTAACAATGAATGGCTCCATTGCCAATCACTCCCTTGTGGATGGAACCCCGAAAGAGGATCGTTAAAATAAATCTCGGAACTCCCTTTTTAACCTCCCCCACCCTCCCTCATATAGTCCTCCATTCTTTCTTTTCTAGGCTTCTTGAATGCGGAAACCAGCTTCCCTTGGAATGCTTCAAGCAAATGGAACGACTTGAAGACTATCAACAAGAATTGCCTCAAAAAAAGGCAAATAGAAATGTAAAATAATGATGCGATGATGTAATTAATGGGTTAATGATGGAGTTTTTAAAAGTTTAGAATGTTAATTAGTACGATGACTTAATTAAACGTAGAAAAACTTCCTCAAAGAAAAGTATGGTAAGTAAACTCTGGATAACTTAACATTGGAATTTGTTTGCTTTGTGAATTAACCTTGAAATGAGGTTATATTGGAGCATTTTGAAAATATTAGGCGTAAAAATTAATAATCTTGACACCTAATCTAATTCTAAAGTTCCAATTAATCTGTTAAGTTTTTTAAAGACTTTTCTCATATGGTTTAGAGAGGTGGCATTTTTTTACATAGTTAAAAATCAAAAAGAATAATTATATTTAATATTAAAAAATTTTCTCTTATTAGTTTATTATAGTATATAAAAGGGATAATTTTTATGGACCTCCATTGTTCAAAGGATATCTCCATAACCGAAGAATGGAACCACGCGATAGACAAGTATTTGGTTTCTCTGCCGGGTTTTTTTTTTTTTAAACCATGTCATACCGTTGATGTGAGCCTTGAAAACTAGTCTATCTTCCCACTGAATTTCAACAGCGGAATAAATGAAGTTTGTTTTAAGCGTTAAAACACTTAAATTGCGCGTTGCACGTTTACTAAGTGACGATTCTTTTCTAGCAAATGGCGTCGGTTGGGAGCGATGGTCATTTGGTAAGACCGAAAGTACGTTCTTGGACACGGTTTGAGAGTAGGAAATCTGAGCGATGTTCACTTTGATCAGCACTTTGCTCTTCCTTCCTCAATCTTCATCGTCCCTCCTGTTGTAGTAAATCCTTAATTGATTGGCGGAGCGTTGAAGATCACGTGCAACGTGTACAGCAACCTTATCTTGGCAGCATTTCCACCTTTTGGAAGGAGGAGATCTTTTCCAAGGAACGAGTGTGGGATCTTGACAGATGTTATTCACTTGCACGCACACTCTCACTTCAATGCTATTTGCTCATTAGCGATGTTTTTCTGATGCTTCACTCCTCGCGCCTAGAAGATTTCTAGAGATTTCGCCATGGAATCTGGGCGGCACATGTTCTCCTGAAGAACCACCAAGAGACCCAACAGAAATGGTGTGGATGGGATTTGCCATTATCGGTAAACATTAATGAAAGTTATTGATTCGTGGCTTTGAGCAACTGACCTTAGAGTAGCCTATTTCATAAAATGTAAGCAGCAGTGTCGTCGATTCGGCCTTTCGTCCGTAGATAATTTTTATTGGCTAAACGACCGTTTCCGTCAAACTTAGAAAATTCGATCATAAGGATCCCTTTTTTTGGCCAAGAGGAAAATTTCACCCGAATCGTTTGTGATGTTAAGGTGTGTTTGCTTAATAAAGGTTGAGTATCGAACTGTGAACAGCAGCCATCACAGTGCTATGATTAAAAAAAAAACCGCTTTGCTTTCCAATTTAATGGTGATGACTTCGATAAGAGAACTTAATGCAAAAACAAAATATTACTTCGCAAAATGGAAAGTAATATTTCAACTTTCTCTAACTTAACCTTCCTTAAGTAAATTTTCACATTTAATATCTCTATGTACAACATCTTTCTGGTGGCAATAATCGATAACCCAGGTTACAAGAAATTGCGTGAGGTATACTATTTTTCTTGTGCAAGATCCAAGTTTAAAAAATCGAAATTTTATGTTTTGTTTTTTATATTTTGCTTACTTCATCGTTTTATGTAGTGCTCAACTGTTTAATCACTATACAATCGCTATGGTCTACACTATGAATGTATAAAGTGAGATTGTTTATGCTCGCATTGTGAGTCGTATATGCACAGTTCGTGAGAGTTCAGAATGTGTTGTTGTAGATGAATAATCAGTCGTTGTTCCTGGAAGTATGATAATTGTAAAAGTCCAGTTTAGCCTATCTTAACCTGAAATGATTTTAATGAGTTTTTTTTTTCTTACGGGCGTACCTAACACAGAGTAATATTCACGATTTTCTGAAGTGTCAAACTTTACGTATTAAGTAGAGCGCAATAAAAAAAATTTCTTGCAAACTTTCATAAAATAAATTGCAATCGTCATGAATTTCAGAGATAAAAATATTATAATGTCGCCATGAAAGTGTCAAAATTCGCATATTTTTTTTCTTTCTACTTTCTACTCGATAATAGTTGGCTCTTTTCCAACAAAGAAATCTTTTTTTTTTTTTTTTTTAGCCACTGTTAGCTCGTAATTCCTCAACGAATATCCGCTTATTGTAACTTAAGAAAATCTTATTTCAACTACCTTCAAAAATTGTAATTTTGTGTCGTTTAAAAATGTGTGCCATATTGGTACGAGTAAAACGAAAATGATCAAAAAGGACTAATTTGGATTTAAGAGAAATCGATAGACTTTTCTAAAAATTGGAGAAGGGCTTTTGAACTGCATAATTATCATGATTGTTACTATTTAGTGCTTAGTTAAATAAATACCCTAACTATTTGAAGCAGCTATACTTGAACATAAAAAGCGCTAACTAGGAAAAAGCCAACGTACAGACGAAGGCAATATGACAACGACCAAAGACAAGACGAAGGCAATTTGAATGGAATGATGAATAAGGTGTTTTATCATATTAATGCAAAAAAATAAAATAAAAATTAGGTGATAAACTAGCCGGTGAAAATACCAAAAAAACAACAAAAAAAAACAGTTGAACAAGGTTAAAATAGGACAGCCAATTAAAAATTATTAAGATCATGGAAATCTCTAAACTCTAGAAGCTATCGAAAAAATTTATAGGATTATCTTTGTTAATGAGATAATCAACAAATGTAACAAAAACTGTGGATATTACCAAAGAGAAGAAATAGAGAACGACCTCCCATTTGGCCACAATGAAGTTTGGACAAGTGAAAGGTCGTTTCCTATTTCTTCTCTTTTGTCAATGAGCTTGTCGCTGTTAATATAGAAAACACTGGAGGGGGGGGGGGTATTTTAAAAAAAATATGTTATCCTCTTTTAATATATTTGAGAGAAAGCTCCTCTTCCACTTAGCAATGCTTTGAGTCTTATATACCAATTCATTAAGAGGGCCTAATGAATATGTATATTGATTTCTGAACACTGTTTGTTCTGTCAAAGTTGCTTTCGTAAGTAGCCTATATAATGATGATCACCTTGTTGCATAATGTTTTAATAGTGCAAAGGGATTTGTTCCCTCAAGTTGTTCTCGAGGCGTTTACAATCACTAAACTTCTTGATAAAGAATTAAGACTCTCTTGTTGTATTTCAAAGCAAATTGGCTGCTAAGTGTCTTACCAATTGGCCATAGAATTTAAGGACGAGTTCCCGTTTGTGACTTTCTAGGCTCTTTTCAGGCAATAATTAGTGTAAACGCTTTTGAGGTCCATCTGTTCGTCCTTCCGTCATTCTGTAGGCATGAAAAAAAATTCGACTCTGACTGAATCGATTCTCTTCAAATTTGCTCTGTTTAAAGTTCATTGAAATCGGATGAAAAGTAAAATCAATTAGCCTGCAATCCAACGACGATATGTAAAGGAGGAGCAATTAGCGACGGCAATGGTTGCCATTGTGGCTCGGAAGCAACGACGATTGTGTGCGTGTCACTGCTTGCTTTGACGATCGTTGCCGTAACGTCATAACGTTTGTTTGCCATTTCTTCTTTTCCCGATTAACACAAACCCGAAGCATGAGTACTTACAGCTACTTTTCAAAAATAGCATTTTTATCACAGCTGCAAATACTCGATATTATAATTGACTTCTGCAGTTCTATTCCTTATCCTAAATCTAAATTAAGCAGCTCGGTCAATAGAGAAACGTTTTGTATTTGGAAATGTATTAAGTATTCATCTGAGTATCATTAAATAAAAAGTTTGCTGATGTTTCAAAATACACTGAGTGAGCATATTATTATGACCACCCTGTCAGTATCTCGTTGGGCCACCTTTTGCCTTTAATACTGCAGTGATTCTTCATGGCATTGATTCCACGAGATGTTGGAAGGTGGTGGGAGGAATCTGACACCATGCCTGATGGATAGCACTGTCAAGTTGTGCTAGATTGGACGGTGGTGGATCCAGCCGTCTGATGGTTCTTTCGACTTCGTCCCACAAATGCTCAATTGGAGTGAGATCTGGGGATTGTGGGGACCACCGAAGTAAGGTAAAGTCCCCCTCATGTTCCTGGAACCACTCCTGCACAATACGAGCTCTGCGCATTGTCTTGCTGGAAGTAGCCATCTCCATTGGGGTACGCCATCAACATGACAGGGTGGACTTGATCGGTCACGATACGGAGGTATGCTGTGCCATCCAGACGTTGTTCAACACTTATTAACGGACCCAACGCATGCCAGGAAAACATTCCCCAGGCCATAACACTGCTCGCACCGGCCTGAAGGGTTGTACTCGTGCATGCGGGGTCCATGCTTACGTGCTGTTTCCGCCAGATTCTCACGCGGCCATCTGCATGATGTAACTGGAATCGTGACTCGTCAGACGACATGATTTGTTTCCACTGCTCGTTAGTCCAGTCCTTGTGCTCCTGAGTGAATTGGAGTCGTTTCCGCTTGTTGGCTACAGACAGCAAAGGTGTGCGGACAGGTCTTCGGCTTCCGTATCCCATGCGATGCAGTGTGCGGCGAACAGTGCATTCAGAGACCGTTTTGGAGGACCCCTGATTAAGGTCAGCAGTGATTTGATGCACAGTTGCCCTTCTGTTATCCTTTACCAGTCGTGACAGTCTCCATTCTGTCCGATCATCAACCATCCGCAGGCAGCCACAACGCGAACGTTCAGACCCCGTCTTCCGGCTAACCGTCCAGTTTTTAAATACTTTAACGACGGCTGCTCTTGAGCACCCCACGAATACTGCTGTTTCGCTGATACTCGCTCCATAGCTCCGAGGACCTACAATCATCCCGCGTTCGAAGGCTGTTAAATCGCGTCGTTTACCCATAGCTGAAGAATGGAACACGTCTACTGTTGTCGGCAACACTCAGCTTCCCTTTTTATATTGGTCCGGCCCGCTAGCAACATTGTGGCGACGTCCGTGCGCGCATTTGCATAAACATGTCAGGTGGTTATAATAATATGCTCACTCAGTGTATAGCTTAAGTCAAAGTCTGCATCAAAAACTTGTATATTTTAGTTTAATTTACATTTAAATCGTTACAATCATACTTCTGATTGAAATGAGTTTCAGAAAACATCAAACAAATATTTGATAGCAAATAGGTCCTCCTTTTTTTTCTTCAAAACAGCTCGAATTCTGCCAGGCATTAATTCAGTTAATATTTCACACCCTATCTGAGTAAGCTTTGTCCAAACGTCTTTCAGCCATGATTTCAGTTCATCTTTGGTTTCTGGGACTTTCTCACGTAACCTTTCCTTCGTTATAGCCAAGATACTCAATCGGATGAGTTCTGGGCTATTGGCTGGCCATTTTCGAACAGTAATGCTGCTTTTTTGAAATCAAACAGCCACAGTTTTGCATGAGTACGCCGGTACCAAATCTTCATGTGCTGATGGAATCACTTAATATTCCGAAGTTTCTTCACACACTTCAAAATTCACAGTTCTGTTGATGAAGGCAAGCTTTCCGGAACCAGCAGCACTGATGCATCCCCAAAACATGATGCTGGCTGGATGCTTGACAGATCCCTGGAGTGCCTCTTCTTTTTCCCGCTATACATGTGGCCCCTTATCACTAAAGACCGAATTTGGATTCATCACTGAGAAGGATCTTACGCCATTGATCCTTGGTCCAACCTGAAAATTTCCAGCACCACTGCATTCTAATGGTTTCCTTTTTGAAACTCTGCAGCTGTATCCCATACTCTTCAATTTGGCGTAACACTGTATTAGGGAAAGTAGAGTCTCCATTCTTCATCCATACTTTTGCTAGGTTCGAGATGACATGAAGCAATTCTTTTTGACAATGTTTCGTAATGTTTCATCAGTACGTGGTGTCGTTTTTCGTGTTCTTCCGTTCATTTTTAACTGCACCTTGTTCCTTATATTTTTTTCAATGTTTGGCTCACTGCAGATTGACTACAGTCCAACAATTTGGCGATTTCAATCTGTTCTTCCCATCTTGATAATATTTCACCATCGACTCCGATGTCATTCACTTCCCTATATGTGTGATCATCAAGTCCTGAAATATATCCAAAAGTTGAATAAAGAGAAATTAAATTCCACTATGCTATTTTTTTTGAAGCAGACTTTGATGGATGCTTTTATTTTTGAAACTGCAACAAACTTTTTAATTTAATGACTCTAGATGAATATTTTTTTTCACTTAACAGAAAATTCATGAATTGTAACTGAGACGTTTCTTTGTTGACAGAAGTTCATGATTTAGATGTACGTTAAGGTAAAAAACTGCAGGAGCCAATTATAGTTGACAAATATATTATTTTATTTGAAGAGAAATTGTATTGATATGGTCTTGTATTCTTTCTACTTGAATGAACCAAGTATGCGGAAGCGGATATAGGCCGGCTGGATAATTTTTCAACGGAGTTACTTTCCTCTAACAAGAAACTCTCTTTCTCTTCATTGGCACTCGGTTGTCGGACTTCATTTTTAATATTTTTAATAAATTGACTTTTATTATATTGTGTGGCAAGAAAGACTGCGAGGAGTGCACGTGATGATTTGAAGAAAAATTTTAAAACCGACAATGATTGAGGGGAGAGGAATAACGCATTGGGGAAAATGGGGAAAAAAATAAAAAATAAAAAGAAAAGCGCGAGAATAAAAGAAAATGCTCTTTGAGTGATTGTCAGGGGAGACATAAAAAAGAAGAGGATGACGGAGGTGGAAAGAAGAGGGAGAAAAAAAGCAGACTCGAGTCATTTAATATTCAAGAGCGGGGGGAAAAATATAAAACAGGGAACCCGAAGATCTTCACCTCCGTTTCTTGAAATGTCGCTTCAATTCAAAATGTAATTAATTCTTCTTTTTTTCATCATTTTCTTTTACTCCATGCTGTCTTTTCGGAAATGACAATCATTTTGTTAAAAAAAAAATAAGTTTTTTTTCTTACCAATTCGTTTCCCATTAAATTCCGTGTGGAAGGAACACGAAAACGTACTTCCTTTTTAAAAAAAAAATTCTTGGTTGATTTTTTTTTAAAATTCTTTTTCAAAAAAATGAACTCTAGTTCATTTCCACGAATCCCTGCTACTTATAAATTTCTTTTAAGCGGATTGTGTTGTTGCTTAAAATTTTTATTAATGCTTGTATTTTGTTTCTGCAAATCTTCGCTAAACGATCTTAAACAAATAGACGATGAAAAAGGTCTCCTTATTCCGGGAGCTTAAAAGCTTTCTCCAAAATAAACCTCCTTCCTACCATTATCCCCCCCCCCCTCCACCTCCCTTTCCTCCTCCTCCTTTAATCTCAACCCCTCCTCTCCTTTGCTTTGTCTTCTATGACGAATGGAGGTGGCGCTCTTTTTGGAAGCGAAGCCGAAAATTTACTACCATGTGATAGACGCTAAGATGCTAAAGTAAGTTTGAATCTAAGTTGCTCTCAACTGTTATTATTATTATTATTATTATTATTATTTTCTAGAATTAAAGTTCTCGAAAATTCAAAAAAAGAAAGAAAGAAATGAGGTTGTAGTCTGCTGATGCCACCTGTTGAGGCTCTGTGATGGCAAAGCAATTTTCTGTACTTTAGTATAACAAAAACCTCAACAGGAGAGTGTAACAGTCATCGGCCTCGTTTCCATATGACTATCAGAGCCACGACTCACAAATTTGAATAGATATATTTTTCCACAGTGTCAATTAACTCACCAGCAAGTTTATCTGCATATCTGTTTTGTGTATGGTACAAATCTTGCAATCAGTATTAAATCATTCCCGACATGCTAAAGATCCGAAACTTAGTATACATACTCAATGCCGAAGACAAATCATGTTAACGGAGAAAAATTTTTTTCAAATGGTTCGTGTTCTAATGGTACTAATTCATTAATACGAATTATATGTTTAATTGCTACAATAATTTTGCTACAATGTTACCACTTCTGGAAGCACTCCTGGAAGTTCCCGCGTGTTTAACATCAGCTGCGATTCCGCTTGGATCACTTCAATAGAGTCAAATCGCCGCCCTTTTAACCGCAATTTTAAATTTCGGAAGCGGTAGAAATCGCAGGGTGCCAGGGGACAGTGATCCTGTTGCTTTTGTTGAGGAAGTCCCTCACAGCGAGCGGTGTGTGCGCCGGAGCATTGTCATGATGGAGCAGCCAGTCTTTCTTCTTCCACATCTCTGGCCTTTTGCGCCTCACGTTTTCCCTCAATCGTCTCAAAACGTCCAAGGCGATCACAAACATCGTGGATGGTCTGACTTCGGTCCTCTCGGATCATGTCACGCACTTTCGTGATCATTTCCAGAGTTGTTGTTGTTGGTGGTCGACCAGAATACTTGTCGTTTTCCACAGACTCCCGACCATTTGTGAAACGTTTAAACCACTCAAATATTTGGGTTTGGCCTAAAGCTTGTTCACCAAAAGCCTCCTTCAACAGTCTGTGGGTTTCAGCCGCAGTTTTCTTCAGCTTTAATATCAAGAATCGCAACACGACCACTACAGAGTGACAAAAACAGCTCATACTCAAAATCAGTGAACATAGGTTGACACTGCTTGGCACAATTACAGCTGAGACGTACCCAAACACCATCTATGAGCAAAACTTCGTACCTCTTACGGTTCGATCAAAATAAAACAATTTCGGGAAATTTTGGGTAGCATCTCGTATAACAGATGCTGTGGACCGAATAAGAGAACATTATCAAAGAATTGAAACGTGTATCGAAGCACGGAATATTCGAAAATTTGTTTTGATAAATTTGTTAAAATGTTAATGCAGTAAAATAAAAACGATGTATCGCAGAAATCATTAATAAAAGACTACATGTTTATATAATTTTTTTGACTTGCAATAACTCATTCTACAGGGTGATTCAGAAAGGTAGGTCAAGAATGAAATACCATGTACAGTTTGTAGCGGGGAACAATATTTTTCCTATAAACATGGTTCCGGAAATGCATCCTTACAGAGATAATGCAACTTGTACGAGGTAGGAATGGATGTGCGTTACCCGGACGGCAATGATAGGGTCCATGTAAATTAGGATCTAAACATTGTTCGTGTTCTCTCCTTTAAAAGAAAGGAAACGAAACATGTAACTCCATTGTCGTACAATGGATCGCTTGACTAATGCTTAGCTGGCGGACATGCATCTCGTCTACGGCGAGACACAGGGTAATGCTACTGAAGCGGAAAGGATTTACCAACAGCGTTTTCCAGACCGTGATCTTCACCAGAGTTCGCGAGAATCTCGTCCGCAGACTAAACACCTTCATCGAGGCTCAGGGTCGGCATTTTGAACACCTACTGTAATGCCTTTCCTACCTCGTACAAGTTGCATTATCTCTGTAAGGATGCATTTCCGGACCCATGTTTATAAGAAATATATTGTTCCCCGCTTCAAACTGTACGTGGTATTTCATTCTTGACCTACCTTTCTGAATCACCCTGTATAGTCACACGAAATATTGACCTTTCCTCCCGGGACATCATTCTAAAACTTTCTATTAATATTTAAATGTTTTATTATTAATACCCCTTGGAGAATGCATATATTACTGTTATTATTACAATAAGCTGATAAGCATAATTTGTCTTCAAAAATTTATTAGGTTGGTGCAAAATTAATGGCCGATGTATAGTGACTACTTTAAAATGCAATAACTCGTTTCAAGTAACGGTTTATTAGACACAAGCTTATTTATTCCGGTGGCGTAGAATTCTGCACTTCTGGAGGCGACGAACTCGTTGAGAGCAATAAAGTGAATAAGCCAGAAACTGTGGACAAGATAAGCTAACAAAGACAAAGGAAACCACTGTTCCACAAAAAAATAATCTAATAACATTAACAAACAATAGTAATATACAAAATAACAACAACAATAATAATAATATAAACACGTATGTACATTTCGAGAGCCAAGCCCTCTTCTTCAGCGTGTACAGACGGGAACCGAATCGGGAGAATGCAATCGGTCATTAATTTTGCGCCAATCTAATAATTTACTAGCTTCTCTGAAAGTTGTTCTGGGAGTATTATCTCTGATTCTGTGTCGACTTTAGCGCCTTCTGTTAAACGGATCGTTGTTTATATTGTGATAAATATATTGAATTTTTTATAACTTTAGAAAGCAAGCATCGTTCCAACTTAACGAGAAATTGTTTTGATGTAAAGGTTTTTACTCTTTTCTTTACTTTTCCCCTCTCCCATATTGTTTTTATTTTGTTCTTCTTTTGGTCTCTTCTTAATGCACCTCTCTTGGCTTTGCTGTGTGTTTATGTACGTATGAGAGGGCGCTCTGTTTTCGCCGAGTCTTCGCCTCCAGAGACAAGGAAAGTGGGGGAGAAAGGGAAAAAAATTAAATAGAAAAAAAGAAGAAGAAACAAGCCAAAGAAGGGGGAGAGGGGGTAAAAGAAAGTGATTAGGTGGATTACATCCTCGATGCAAGCGCCATTATTAATATCATTAATGGGAAGGAGAAGCTCAACCGCCATCCTTAAAAGAAATGATACAAGGGTTTTATTTAATTATCATATCTTTAAGAGAAATTAGAACTCGGGAGACATAAAGATAATAAGATGGGGGTAAGGGGAAGAAGAAGAAGAAGAAGAAGACTTCATCTCGGTGTTAAATTAGGGGAAATTAAGAGCGAGGAAAAAAGATTTGGAACGAGATGGAAAGGAAAAACCTCACTTTCAACGCACTTTCTTTAATTATTTTTACTATTATCATTGGTGATAGTATAAAATTGTAATTTTACTCCTTTAAATCGTTCTTTATCTCGCTATGGATTTCCTAAAAGAGAAACGAAAAAAAGGAAGGAAGGAGGGAAAAGTCTCGTTTGTTCACTTTCATTCATTATTGATGCTTGCAATTTTCCTTTGCTCATGAGAAATTTAAAGCATTGAAAAGCTTTCAGAGTGACGCATGAATGTTTCAGTGTTATTTTTATAATGTTTCTATTTTTTCGTGAATTTTTCATCTTACATATGAATCGCTATACGTTGATTTCGAGTGCCTTAGTAAAAATGTATTAGTACATAACACTGAAGCCATCTCGTTTCCTGCGTGGTTCGTCAATTTTACATTCATTGTGCATTTAGACTGACTAGAATGAGCAGAGCGAGTTTGAGCGTTTAAAAAAAGGAACCACAGGGGTAGTTTGTTCCTTTTTCGGTTAAGATTTTCAAACGCGGAAAGCGTGTGGATTCCATTCCCCTTCGTAAGTGCAGTATGCGCTTTTCTTAAAATTGCCGGTTGATCTCCAAGAATTTGGACTAGGCAGGAAAGAGTAAAACTCTCTTTCCTCTCTGATTTAGACTTCTCTAGACAACACACGCTGTCTGGGGTGAATTCTAGGTGGTTAAAAGCAGTGATTTAGCAAAAAAAAAAAAAAAAGGGGGGAGGGAGGCAAACTCAAACCTCTAGTTTCACAATTAAAAGTGCACAGTTCAACGCTTGCCGACTACAAGAGTAGCGCCATACCAGTGCGAGATAGGACACACATTGCTTAATAAAAAAAATGTTTGTTCTAGTACCCACTATACCATATTCTTCTGTAACATACGTTCTGAAATATCCTGTATTATGTAAAATGGAATGCAGTGCAGGATACAAGACTTTATTTTTTATGTTTAATATAGCCTATACAAGGTGTTCCATTTTAACCAGTACACGACTAATGTCTGGTGAAATTTGTATCCTATGAAATAAAATGCTTCAGATTAAATTTGAACTGTTACAGGGGAGAGAAGGGGGACATGGTGCAGTAGGTTTCTCCACCGCAGTTCAAGTGTCTGCTGCAGCTACATTACTCCAGGTAGGCCATTCTATGCGTTATTTAGCAAATAAGCTGCGTGTTAGCCCTTTTATCATCTGCCGACTTGGAAACAGTTCCAAGAGTAGGTCAATATTCCAGGAGGTGGCACAAATATCTGTGGTGTCACCAAACAAACTTTATTTCTTCAAATTGAAACCTCCATCTTTTATTAATATATTCCTATAAGACCAGACAATAATTAGAAAAAAATCTAATAACAAGGTCCGGAGTAATGCAATATCGAAGAAGTTTGACAAACGACTTGTGGAATATAACTAACGGGCATCAGAGAAAAACGAACAGTGGAGTGTACATTTGTTCGGGTGGGACCAAAACTCTGCTTCCAAAAAATTTCGTCCTTTCTCAACATATACCAAAGGAAATCGTACTGAGATATGTATAAGAAGCCTAATGGACACAAGAAGTCATCCACTAAATGCAAGAAGAAAAGCAATATTGACGACTGTCAGCCAATAAACGAAGACACCAAAGAAAAAAGCAAATAATAATAATAATTATAAAGAAGTATATTAGATAATAATTTTTCCATTGAAAAATGGAAGGAAAAATTCTGCGACCCGGATTCGAACCAGGAACCTCGACTATCATGGCCGACGCCTCTACCAATTGGGCTATCGAATTTTTCCTTCCATTTTTCAATCGAAAAATTATTACCTGTGTTTGGAGACAATCTCCAGTTTATAATTATTATTATTATTATTATTATTATTATTATTATTATTATTATTATCTGTGAGTTCATCAAACTTTCTGATGGTTTGGATAGGAGAAATTCTCGATCTGAGAGCCAGTAGCCCGCCTCCCATTGGGCTTTCAACCGTGACAACTTGGTTGTCTTTAAGACACCTTGTGACAGCTTGGCTGTCCGGGTGTCTGCGACAGCCCAATTGGTAGAGGCGTCGGCCATGATAGTCGAGGTTCCTGGTTCGAATCCGGGTCGCAGAATTTTTCCTTCCATTTTTCAATCGAAAAAATTATTACCTATGTTTGGAGACAATCTCCAGTTTATAATTATTATTATTATAACGATATCAGACTTTCCAGCATTCGGGGAAGAAAACTTTGTTGATGTTTTCACATATGACATCCATAATGTGCCTTGGTTTCCGATACTTCGCGTGCCACTTCAAATTTCCTGGCACAAAACATTACTAAGTCATTGTCTCCAGCATATTCTTCAGGAGGTCTTAGACAAATGCGCCGATGTGGATGGGCTGATTCTTCGCAGTGCTCCTGTCGAGTTGGGCAGTAGTCCTTAGTGCAACATTCTGAAACGATTGAAGCTCACTCCATATACGTTTGCATATAATCGTCAACACTGGCAAGCCAGCAAATAGAAACAAAGAGGACATATCTTGGATTGGGAATGTGGTAGGATTTATTTTCGACGACGCGTTTCGATCTCGCCGCTATCATTACGGCCAACAAAACCTAAACATATGGCTAAACAAAGAAGCAGTATCCACCGACCAGGTACCAAGTGGAAGATAAACAAAAATAAGGGAATAATATCCTCCAATTAAGGAAGTACGTTGATAGGAGGATTTATAAAGCCTAAGAAAAATAAATGAAATAAAAAGAATATTAATAAAAAAAATTAAACAAATGAAGGATGAAAGAACGAAAAACGGAGCATAGAATTAAAAATAGAATAATAAGAATAAAATATTAAAGTAAATATTAAAATAAAACTAAAATTGGGGTCAAACAAATTAGAGACAATTTTCTTATTCTTATTTGTCCATTGGTTCTTAATTATAGCTTTGGTGAAATTATTAAAATTCTTTTCTATTAATTTTGATTATTTCAAGTTGAGACATTCCTTCAGTTGGTCAAAACAATGTTAACACCTCGTCAATACTGTATGTCTTAATGAGTAAAGTGTTGGGAATGCAGTTTTCTATTAATGCAGGATCTGTCCTTTCTGAAGGAGATTCCTACAATTTTTGAAAATTCTCTAGTAGAACTGTCCTCGACGTGATTGTGCAGATGATATTCAGTATTCGGATAATTGTGCTAGCCAGGGAAGATGTTGAAAATCACCGTGGTGTCTCTCAAATCAAAACCGTCTGTGAGTGCCTTATTATCTTGAAGAAGTGCATCTTTGTGGTGAAATGCGTGGAATACAGGGAGAAACTGGATCACCCAAATTGTCCAAGTAATCCTGACAGTAAGAAACGAAGACAGTAATGGGGCTAGTTAAATACCAAGCAATTAGCTGACCCACCCCCATATTTGGCAGTTGAAGCCAGGAAGTCCGCGGTGTAGACTTCTTTGGAGAGTCTTCAACATATTAATGTAATATAAAAACAGGTTTTGCAATAAAAGTTTTTCCTTGGATGTTAGCTTTGTGCATCGTCTCTACGGACCATTTCTGTGGAGATTAAGTTCTGTTGTCACTTTTGCTGCTGTAGTTATGTACTGTTTGGACACCGTCCTTGTTAATGTTAAATGGCCCTTATTCGTTTTTGGTTTTCGGTCACCGGTCATCTTCTTGGATGCAATCTTTCCATACTTTGTGGTATGTCAGCTGGAAATGAAAAGCCTTTGTAGTGGTTATGGAAAATGGACGCAAACGATCTGACAGACAGGTGAGCCATTTAATCTAGATCCTCATCCTAAGCGTTTTGTGCACACATCTACAGAGGGAACGGGTTACTTAGGCGTTCCGGATAAACGAACTTTAACATAATTCTGTTGCCGTTTCTCTCTCTTTACTTTGAAGCAATTTCAAATTGATCTCTAAGGAGACTTAGAGACTGTTTTTTTGACTTCGGTGCTTCCATTTTCACTTTTTCTCTAAACATCATGAGGATTCTTCTCTGAAGACCGATTATAGCTGCAAAATGTTTAGAATGTAATAATATCTTTTTTCTTCTTTTTCAATCCGGTAATAGTGAATTGAAAGTGGGAACGCTGAATTTAACAGTGTTCTCCTTTTCTTCCTTGCTCCGCTTTTCTCTCCATATATATATATATATCTTTCATCCATTTTTCCGATCACGTTTCGGGTCCTCATGTGCTGTAAGAGTCGGCCCCAACATGGAGCCTGTAATTTCTCGTTGAAGACCAGCTCCATTAACCTCCTGACCTCGTTGGCAAAAATAACGTCTCGCCCGAAGAGAAAGAGAATTGTTCGTGGAACCCCTTGCTTGCTGTTCCTGTCACGTGATCGATGGTGGCAAACGAGAAAGAAGAGAAACCTGTGTTATTAGGAAAGCGCATTAAGGTCTTTTTGACGTCTTGCAAATGGTTAATTAAGAATTCCCTTCCCTTTAAGAGTAGAAGCCCCATAATAAAGGGGAGGAGAGGGGGAAGGGCTTTAAAGGAGGATGGGGCCTCCAAAAGAGAGTAAAGTCGTTTTTATCGCTCTTCGTCTTTCTCTCACAGCACTTTTGCCTCATGGAAAACTGTTTTCTCTCTCTCCCCAACATCCGGTTGAACTTTTGGAGGGCCTATCAAGCTATGCTTATCTTTTTTAAAGATTTACAAAATTGTACTTGTAGAAAATTTTTATAGGAATATAGCTGCCGAACGATTCAGTGAGTTTTTGTAAATACTGTATATCTTCAATATCTAAAAGCTGCTTCATTTTGTTTTAGTCTTCAGATAAGGCCTTTCTAGGGTTTGTTTGTTTTTTTTACTTTAGGATTATTATTATATATAAGAACTGCTCCTTGTGTGTATACAGGGTGATTCAAACAGGACTCTACAACTTCTTTAGAAGCAAATAGAAATTGATTCAGATAACGTATAGAATATGTCGAGGTGTCAGTTTAGGGCAAAACACCACGTTTTTCATCAAACACTCATTTTGGTTCGATATGACTTCCATTCGTGATACGGCAGACATCCAACCTGCAGTCAATTTCATTCCAAACTCGAGCCAGTACGTCGGGCGTCACCTCTGCAACTGCGGTGTAAAGCACAGCAAGATCAGCAGATAAAGGTGGATCCTATAAGAGGGGTAAAATCAGGGCAGTGAAGTGGCCATGCAATTCACCGATTCTAGAATCCGTTGGATCAAGGAAATGTTGGACTTCGAAGCTAGAGTGAAGTGGTGCCCCGTCTTGCTGATAGCAATTTTCTAGAGTGGAATTTTCTAGCATGTCCAGATAGTACACGATGCCATTTATGGTTTGCTCATGTATAAAGAACGGACCACACTTTAAAATATTCACTTTTGAGCTGTCACGAACATGCTCGAAAGTTTCACGTAGATTTTCGGTATCCCAGATTCTCCAGTTATGTGTTTTTCCTTGCCACTGATGTGAAATGTTGACGCATTGCTGAAGATTACGTTGTCCAGAAATGTCTCATCGTATCCCATTTGAGTCCACATTACCGCACAGAATTGCTGATGAGCCACGTTATCTTCATCAGTAATTGCTTGTAATTGCTTCAGGTGTAAAAGTTGATGTAATACGCGCCAAACGACCGGTTGTGGTATGCCAGTCTCGCCGAAGCGCTGATTTAATAGGGCTTCGGGCAAATCTCTCAGACGGGCGACTTGCTGATTTTGCATGTCGTAGTAAACAAACAGTCTGAACAAAAGTATATATAGTGCGAAGAGTAAATTGTAAGTATCTAATACAGTGAGAAGTGGGAATATACTGTGGATAAAGACATGATGCAAAAAACGAACCTCTTGTCCACGTTTGTGGACAAGAGGTTCGTTTTTTGCATCATCTAATACAGTATCTAATATAAGAAAAAAGCATATATTTATGCAATATATTTTATACCGTTTACTATATAGTATATCGTAATGGTTTTCATTATCTTATAAAATATAAGCATAATATATGGCGGCGTGAACAATTTCGATTTCAAAATATTACAGAATTTAAAAAGTAATTAGTAAAAATATCCATCTTCAAAATAAATATTTATTGCTTTGTTTTTAATAAGTGCGTTAAATATTTCATCTGCAAAGACTATCTTACTGAAATAGAAAACAGCGATTAATCTGTTCGGTTAAAAGCACTGTAATAAGCCCACACCATTCAACCCTGATCTCTATTTCCACTCTGAACGGCCAAGTCCATTTTAAACTTTTACGATGTTCGTTCAAACTACTAGACTTTATAACCGATCAACTTTCGGTAGCTCAATCCCTGCCAAGCTAGTGAAAACGCTTTTGGAATAGACTTGTACATTACCAAGAATGGCAGAGTCGACTTATGGTCACTGGTTAAAGGCACTAGTGTAAGAAACTCTTTAAGTCTTGAACCAGCACTGTTTAAAGCTTACCTCCTTTGGTGTGATAATCCCAACCATACTTTACCTTGTACTCCGATAGTATCCTGCTGTATTATCAACCACAGGTTCTCTACTTTACATCTGTCTCACCGACTGATGTTAGAATTGCAATTCGCAGATTGAAACCATCCTCTGCGATTCCTACTGATATAGTCACGGGCAAGCAACTGAAAATGTTTAAATGATGCTTTCTGGGCCCTTTCATGTTATCTGGCCAATTTAATCATCGCTTCTTCAAAATATCCAGTTGCATGGAAGATTGCTTTTATTACTCCAGTGTACAAGAACAAAGCATCCCGTTTACATCCTTTGACTAAAGTCATAGAATACATACCTTTTTCGCCAACTGAAATTATACGTCCAACCGCTACTACATCGTAATCAGTTTGGATGCGGAGCCAATGGTAGTGCCAGCTCACTCATTATGAAAATATATCAACAAATCATTGAAGCAGATAAGAAAAAAAGCCCCAATTAAAATATTATGTACCCACATCACTGCTACATCTATGAAACTCGTATTTTTCTTTCTACTATTCATTATGGAGGCTCATATAAAACTCATATTAAAAAACCTAGAGGGATATCAAAATGCTATTTTGAGAATTTTATTTGTCAATGATTATCAATTACATTTCCTTACCATAAGAAAAATTGTTATATTAAAAATTACAAATGATGTAATTTTACTGAATAATTCTACGCTTTGTTCGCACAATTATTACAAGACCAGATATATGTTATCATACCCAATACAAATACCTCGTTAATCCATACCTTTGCCTCACGCCAATATTATTTTCTTCCTAAAAAATTTGTGCAACAATGCTTATCAACAATCTCATTCCTACATACAGTATATCAAATGTAGACCTTTGACATAGTCTTTACTTCTATAGACCGTGCCTTTGATTAGAAATTGATGTACTGAACTCAAGAAATGAATTTTCTCATTAACTAATATTGAACACTTTTTGTCATTTTCCAGTCTAAATATCTTTGTAAATTTTATAAGCTTTATAGATCGGCCTCGGTGGCTCAGGGGTTGCGTGATCGCCTCTGATGCCCGAGGACGCGGGTTCGACCCCGGCCGAGGACGACGAGGATTTTGTCAGGGGGGAAAATCCTGACATCACGCACTTCCTTCGGAAGGGAAGTAAAGCCGTTGGTCCCGTGTAGTCGTTTGCCGGCTGCACGTTAAAGAACCCTTGCGAGGCAAAATTTGCGGCCCCTATAATGACCATGGCAGTTGAAAAGGACGTTAATACCAAACAAAACAAACCAAACCTAAGCTTTATAGATTTTATAAATTATAATTTTACTTTCCTTATTCTTATCTTTTATTTATAACATATCCAATATGAGCTTCGGCTCTTGGCTAATTTTCTTTTCTTGGCCCTTGGCACATTATTCTATATTTTGACAAACTTTGTATTTACTTTGTATAATTTATTTTTAAATTACTTAAAATCATAAACATTTTACGATTAAACTCTCAGATTTCATTGTAGGTTACTTATACAAGCATTATTAATATATTACCAAATGTATCCAAGAATAACCAAAATAAATAAATAAATAAATAAATAAATAAATTTTGCCAAAAACAGACGTATCGAAAGCTTTTGATACCGTTCCTCGTCGTCAACTCGCACACGATTTGAATCACGACCGCTGTCCCTACATTGTAACTTATTATCATACGTTGATGATAATTTTTTTGTTCTTTCAATATGACTGCGACGATATCGAACAAGGGAAGACATTTTTACAAGCAGATTTGAATAGCATAGAAATTGGTATCGTGAACGTGCCATGTTATTAAATACACAAAAAACTAACATAATATTTTTCATCATCCTAATACGCCCGCCACCAATAAATCTATCGGTGTTTTAGTCATAGATTTTGATACTCATTTGACTTTTCAAGATCATATTCAAAACCTACTTCGAAGAATTACAAAAAAATGCTATTTGTTTTATCGTCTTAGTAAACTTTTCAATTCTAAAGAGCTAGCCATTCTAATACGATCACAAATATATGCTATCATTGAATATGGCATTTGCTTTGGTCATGCGCTTATACTTTTCGACTAAAGATGTTAAAAACTCCAGTGAACCAATGCATTAGAGTAGCCTTTAGACTTAACAGTTATCAATTTCTATTACAAAATCGGTCTGTCGCCCTTTGGGACCTTTGTTATTTATTGTAGATTGAAATCTCCGGCTAACTCTTTACGTTATTAAGAAGATCCAAATCATTTTTTTTCGACAATATTTTAATATCCTATTTTGATATTCGTCAACCTCAACGGTTTGTCACTTAAGGTTATCTAATTTTTAAACGTAGAATGTATCCTTATATTAACTTCTGTTTTGGAATGACTTGCGAAATCGCCTTTTTGTTTGTTCTCGTTTTAAATGTATCCATAGTTCCACACATTTTAATAATGTCCTAAAACCATATATTTAAAAAAAACCGTAACAAAAAACTTATAAAGAATTTAGTTGTACAAAATTTGGTTACATGTAATTCGTGTAAACGGGGATTTTGTCGCAAAATTTCAATATATCTTCGCGACCGGTCGCGAAGAGGGGGGGGGGGGGGGGGCCAGCAATAAAAAAATTAATAACTCCTGAATGGCTCATCTGAACCAAACAATTTATTTACAAAAATACCTCAAGGAACGGTTTAAGGAACCCTATAAGTGAATAATTTTTCGAATCATGAGACTTTTAAGTCTATTCTAGTAAAAAAAATTTGAGTTGGGATGGCGAAAAATTACTTGAACGTAATTGATAAATATTTTGTTATGGATTATCTTCTATGGAGCTAAAGTTAAATAGTTAGCAAGGCTTTTGATGACACTTTGCCGAGGTTTGCAGAGAATTTTTTTCCCTTTTTATTCTTTTTTCTCCTCTTTTCTTTTTCCTTTCCTGATCGACCTAATATATATTCTGACCACGTATTTTAAGGTGAAGTAAAGGTTACGGGTATGACCAAAAGTTGATGTCGAGGATTTTACGAGGATCGCCGGTTCGAATCGCCGAAAGAATGTTTAAATCCGTCAAGGTTATATTAAGGATGGCTATTGAGTAATTTCGTCTTTTCTGTTTCTGGCTCTACCAAGCCACGGTTCGCATCTAAAATTACATTAGAAGACAGTTTTCCGGATCTCTAAATGACGACTAAACAAATGAAAATGTTCTTTCGGCTTTCCTTTAGTCATCTTTCTAATCTCCATAAAGCACAACTCTTGTTTTGATAAATACGTGTTTTTTATGCCACTGCTTCAATGACGCCATCCTATTAATCGTATATACGAGGATTGGAAATGATGATATATGCGATCTCATGGGGAATGATGATATATGCGATCCTAATTATATTGGCACATGCAAGACCATGCCTTCTCCTCCCCACGATGTAATGGGCATTGTCTTACTATCGTTTCACATTCTGTTCAGAACAGAAAATCGGTGGAGAAATATGTTTTCCAAATTGGAGCAGCGTTCCTGGCTTAATATTGAAACTGCAAGAGGCCGTACTGCAAAGGAGTGCTATCAGGGACTTATAGAGGCCTGTGGAGCGGATTACCTGACAGGCCTGTGACCTGTACTGCATTACAGCTCAGTACAGTAGAGAAGTGGCTGAAAGCATTCAAGCTGTTGCCTACGATTGCGATGGTGTTATCCTTACTTACGAAGTTCTTAACGGACAAAGTGTAAATGCTGCAAGATATTCATACATGTCTTTCTTTCAACACAATCTTCGTGAAGCTTCCGGAGGAAACGGCGTCACTTTTTCACCACTCCATCCTTCATACTGTCCAGATTTTTAACCTCCTGTGACTTTGATTTATTTCCAAAACTTAAGGAACCCCTGTGCGGCATTCGTTTCCACACGGTTCCGACGTTATGCGTACGTCGGAACCGCTCCATTCGTGACATCAAATATCTAGAGCTGCTGAAGGAATTAGGCTGTCACAGTGATGGAAAATGGCCATGGACAATGCTGGGGAATATATTGAAGGATTGTAAAAGGGAATCTGTGGTCAATGTTAAATTTCCAACCCTCGTATTTACCATGTTAACAAAAACTCTGCTAAGTTCCGAATAGTTTGGAATCTGCCCTAAAAGATTACCCTAAAACGTTAACTCTGATAAACCATATTTTGAAAATTGATAAAGGGGTTTTGGAAGAATGACCTCGCGCATTTTATTCTAATTAATAATATGTGAAATGAAATCATCCATCTTCGACTGCATTTAAAAAAAAACGGGATACGGGTAGAGACTGTTTATCACTCCCTGTGGAATTTAAACAAACCATTAAAGTGAATTTCATTTTAGTACTGTCAAATCCAACCGTATTAAAGTAATTTTCCTCTTAATTTTTTCTTGCATCAGTAATTCAAAATGCATGGTTCATTGTAGCATTCCAACTTAAAATTTA
>JAHWFO010047825.1:830647-894022 GCA_023313115.1 Rhysida immarginata | reverse complement strand
TGCAAATTTTCGTTATGACACGCTGCCCTCTCGTTTGCCGCTTGACCTTTTGAAAATTAATTTTACCAGTTAACATTCACACACAACGTTGCCGTCGACGCCCTCTCGTCAGCGCCCTCCTGTCGGCACACTCTGTCGGGAGGGCACAACACTAATGCCTTTGAAGAATTCGTTTGTCGAGTGTCAGATCGGATATCGTTCACTCTTCAAACGAGATGTCAGCTTGTCATTTCGAGAATTTGCATAAGCCATTCAACCTGTTCGTGGCTGGGATGTTTACGCTACTAAGCTTTAGTGAAGAAGTCGTCGTCGTTATTGAGAATTTTTCACGTGATTCTTCAGCCTTTCAACCTTAAATGTGGCCCACTTTTAAAGTAAGTGACGAGATGTCAGCATGCCGAAAACATTCATAAGAGAAAATTAAACAGAAATTTCCGTTTCGGAAAGGCCTCTGTTCTCATGCATATCTATGAACGGGAAGAAGACGGAATTTTTGCAGATCAGTTTTCATTAATGAGGTCCCATTCGTTAAAGTTTCTGACCATGAGCAAACATTGATATTACTAACTATTTTTCTTTTGCTTAATTACGTTGGGCTACGCGTTAGTTAATTTTTAAAATCGGTTTAGAGGCCTTAACTCTCATCCGTTTGTAAAACGTAAATGTGATCGACAAATTTATAATATAACGAATTTGAAGAAAATCGATCAAGCAGGAGTCGAATTTTCAGAAAAATACGGAATAAAGGTGGCTAATCTTTAAAAGTCTGCTTCATTTTAGAGAAAATCTTGTTTATTTCAATTTTCCTTCTTATCTAATAGAACCTACTTTTAATTCTTTAAATTAAAAGATGGGTAATCTTCTCAACACATTGGAAGGAAGGAATAGCCAAAAAGGAAAAAAAAATAATAATGAGAGTTAGACATAAAAAAAAGGCATTTTAAAAAGAAATTCCTTCCGATAAGAGGATCTTAAATCTTTCAGAATCCCCAAAATTTAAAGATCACCCTAAAAGCGGATTAAGTCCCTTTCAGAGTGAGCAAAAAGAACGATAGGAAAAAACACATTTTCAAAGGGATTTAAAGTTTAGAAGTGAATCAATTCGTGATGATGGCGGTGCTAAATTGGAAAAAAAAGATATAAAAACACTTAGAACTACAGCAGGTAAAGAAGAAACTTCAAAAAAAGATTACAATTAAAATTTAAACTTAAAATGATTTGAACGCAAAGTAAATCCATGGAAATGTTACAGAGGTTAGATATAACCCGAGAAACATTGTTTATTGAAAAAAAGAAACCTCAAAAAATATTAAACATGTTTTCACTAGCGTTTTGGACCATCGCCAAATTCTTTATTTCTGTTGTTGCTTCTATTTATTTTCATTTCTTAAAGGAAGGTAACACTTTATTTAGCTCTATCTGTTTTTCTCTCTCTCTCGCAGTCGTAGTTAGAGTACTATCATAAGTACAAAAACATTGCTAAACTTAGGCAACACGTAACCGGAGTTGTAGGCTTTCGCGGCCATTTTGAAAAGCATTTCTTTCGCCTTTCTTCTTTTCCGCTATTCTTTGATCGGTCATTCGGCATTTCAAACGACGCTCTAATTGAAGGACGACCTCGATGGACGTCCTCGGTGGAGGAGGAGCAAGCTCTGAATTTTTCTTTACTTCGGTGCAATATTCTGTATATATAGAATGGATGAGATTTTCTGTCTAGTCTCTTTTCTTATCAATTATCCAAACATCTTCCTTTCTTAGTATAGTCCATCCAGGCTTAGTTTGCGCGAAATGTGATGGACATGTTAATTGTTATGTAACAATGTCCAACAGTTGAAACGGCCATCACATTTCGCGCAAACTAAGGCCGGATAGAGTATAGTACCTAGTTTTATTTCGAGATTCGCCGTCTTCGTCATGCCTTTACACTAGTTCAAATATCAAATGTATGAATTCGTTCGTTGAAAATTGGAGGGAGTGCTGCAGTGGTGGTTAGTAACGGATGTTGGATTTCCAAATTAATTGATCGATTAGAAAATAACAGAGCGTGTAGGGAGAATTATCATAGTACCGCATGATTTCGGTAAACGTTATTTATTGTCCTTTGTGTCTTTTTACATGGCCGCTGGAAACATCGAAAATAACTAACAAGAAAAATATGAATGCTCGTTTGTAGCCGCTTTTAATTAATTTCGTGGTCAGGGTTTCTTTTTGGACAATATTTTTGGGCTATCTTTTCCTCCATCTATCTGCGCTCCTGCGGTTCCATCTTGGAGCAGGTGGCAAATCTTGCAATTACTTTTCAATTAGTTTGAGATCTTATTTTTCTTTTCTTTTCTCTTTGTTAATCCTTTGTTGTCATACTTTTCTTTTATTATCCGACATATTTGTTTGTGACGCAGGTTTTAACTGATGTCCATTTGTTATTGATTTACCTTTCCTAATCATTGCGATGCTTTATTCTATTGCGACAGCTACTTCATTAACTTATCAAAATAATTGTACTTCGTGTCAAGCAAATCCTGAAAATAAATGCTGAATTAAGAAGGATAATAGATTTCCAACGTATTAAAACGGCTTAATTTGAACATTTATATTGTTGAAAAGTTTGGAATTGTACGAGGGCATTTCAATAAGTAACGCTCAATAATTTTTAGTGTATTTTAATATACAGAGGGTGGGCAGGAATGAAGATGAACCTTTTTTGAAAATTTATTGTAATTTATTGGCACAAGACACAGCAATGATACTACTCAATTTGTTTTCCCTGGTTACTCTAGCTTCGCCGACAAGTTTTTCCCTCGAACTTTATTAATAAGTTCCTGAGTGTAAGAAAATTCCTTTTTTAAGCCCATTTAGACTTGTCACTTTGCGACCCCACAGTTTCTGTTTTAAATAACCCAAGCAAAATAGTCCATGGAGGCTGCGTCTGGAGATTGGGGCATCCATTTGTCGGGGTGAATGTACTTCACTTTTCTTTTTTTCAAGAAGTTCACATTTTGTGGGCTGCATGAGCAGGGGCAGAATCTTGGAGAATGTGATCGCCTTTCGGATATAACTTGCGAGCATCGGTGTCCAAAAACGGTTTGATAACCTTAGTTTTGCCATTATACGCATTCCCTCCCCACACCATGATGGCTTTGCAATATGATGGTTTTTTTGTTGACAGTCATTCGAGGCTTTGGTTTCCCACTTGATACTATGAACTCGATTTTTTTTTCTCATTACCAAATTGAATGTAGTCGAAATGTGATATACTTGATTGTTGACCCAGGAAGGTTCAGCAGTCTGGCCATACTTCTTTAGCTCCGTGGATTTGCAGAATTTAGCATGTTCCTGAGGCGTTTTAACTTACAAGCACTCATCCCAGTATGATGTCCAGCTTTGCGTCTTTTCCTCATGCTGATATCATGGCTACAGTGGTTTCTTTGGCTTCTTTTCTCAGCTTGATATTGTTCCTGCGCTCACCGTCTGATTTGAACGTTTTAGTTGACGAATTACTTGTGAAGTTGGCCATTTATTATGGAATCTAATTGTGGGAAATGCGTATTTCCTTTTCAACATTCTAACTTTCAGAACATTCACAGGAAGCGTGTGTATAGAAATTTGCATATTAGCTCTGAAATTGTACGCCGCTCCTGCCAAAACTTTTCAGAATCGTTCATCTTCATTCCTGCCCACCCTCTGTTTATTTTAAATTGAATAGCTTTGGAAAATTTGTTCAAACAAAACAATATTGACAATGAAGCTACAGAGTTAACCTGTTTTTCAACGTAGGAACCTACTCGCTCAACTCGTCTCTCCCTCACCAATTTCATTACACCATCTGCGTAAAAGTCCTTTTTCTGGTTGTAAAGCTAATTGCGGATGGCCGATTTCACGTCCTCGTCAGAATCAAACTTTTACCCGGCCATAAACCTTTTCATGGGACCAAACGGATGAAAGTCAGAGGGAGCCAGGTCTGACTATATTGAGTGTGCTGGAGGACCTCCCAGCTGTATTCGGCAATTTTTTCCTCTGATATGTTTTGTAATACCGCGCTGCTCTTATACAGTAGACGAAGACAGCACCCACGCTATTTTTGTTTTACAATTCATAATTTTGCCCTAAAGGGACCACCAACACCGATAGTACTTACCATTTTGTGGCGAGATATTTAAACGTTGTTTTAGCCCAATTTTAATGCACTTGGGTAAATACTCGCGGCATAACGAATAATTGTGTCTTACAAATTGAAATGCCCTTGTACAAACTCGAGGTTCTTCGAATCCGTGTTGTGCACAAAAACAGGTTCGTTTAATTTTTTTAATGATCCTTCGCCTGCGTATAAAATTTACCAAAAAAATTGAATAGCTTTTGAAAATTGGTTCAATTTGCTGTTATTTCTTTCAGCCCACAAAAATTTTTTATTGCAAAAAAGGATACATGAAGGTCTTATTCTAAATTATTGATTAGGAAAGATTATTGCTTTAGATTATCGTTGCAATAATAAATAAGATGGTTGAAGTTGAGGCTTTCACGATACCTGGATAATCCACAAGGCGCCATTTTGACTTTAAAGCATGACAGATTAGCATATTTACGAACAAACTCTTTTCCATTGTAAATTCTAATTTCAATCATACGAAACAATTGATTCTATCTCTTTTCGCCTTTTATCTTCAGAATCAGTTCCTAGCTAAGTCTCCCCTCTCCCCTACATTTTCGGAACCTATCCCATTTTAAGAGAAGCCCTCTACCCCCTTCTCTTGTAACAACTCATTCCATTTCCTTTCCATGGTAAGGAATTTCACTGTTTCCTTCGCTTTTCCAACCCTCTGGCAGCAAGAGAGCTGGTATCGATTGACGCCTCGGAATTATCATCGATCTGCTTTGGAATGGCTGAACCCAAAGGTGGAAGACGAAGACGTCGAAAGGGGCGTAGGAAGGAAGGAAGGAAGGAAGGAAGGAAGGAAGAGAGGGAGGCAAGAAAGGGAAGGAACCTTTACCACTGACGGCGATAGAGAAGATGGGAACCGCAGGGAAAAAATAAAGTAAAAGAAAAAAATGAAAAACAGAGATGGATTTATACGCGACAGAAGAGATGGATCGAGAGATAAACAGAGATTAGACTCCACCAACCGAGAAAGATAGGCAAGCAAGACAAGACAGACGGCAAAAAAGCCTCTGGAAGATGCACCGTGAGTTGGTTGGCTGGAGGCGGCGTTTTCCAGTGTGAAATTTCAAGAGTGAAAGGGTTAAGGAAGAAGAGCTGTCATGGACACGTGTTCAGCAACGTCACTTAAGAAGCAAATTTCGTCATATAAAAGAAAAACTCGAAACCTCACCTGTCAATAAACAAGGTCACCGATCTGAGATAAAAGATCAGGCCCCATCTGCTGTTGTTTATTTTCAGGCGAATGCTCGTGGACTGATATAGAACATATTAATTTAAAATCAATTATTAAACAAAAAGCTTCTAACCATGTACTCAGGCTTAATAGTGTTTGGATGAATGATGCCTTTACTGAAACAATGGTAATACAAAGGTCCCTTAATTATTATTGTTTCTCAGTCACTCTGGCAACGTAGCTGACGAAAAAGACAAGGCCCCGGCGCTGAAAAGTCACATGACCAAGATAGGCCGATCAAAATTGTAACCTTTATTGTTTTCAACAAAGAAAAAACACTGATTGTTAAAATCCAAGATGGAAACGATGACATTATTGGTTTTCCTAAACTTATTAGACTTCAGGTTAATTGTATTTTGAAACGGAAATTAAGCAAACTTGGTTTTATAATTAAGAAATGCAATAAAGACTGTGAGTACTTACACAAGCGAAACTTGGTTTTAGCTGGTAGGGACAATTTGACCAAAATAGGGTACGACTCTGCCGTTTTAGCGTGTTCCTTAAAAATCTTCAAATACAAGGATTATTAAGTAGCAGAAGGATTTGGTTTCACAACGTCTGTCTGTCCTCTTCATATTTTCTACAGTTTTTCACATAGAAAGTTGAAATTCATAACGCAGCTTACCATGGGCATGTTCTCCTTCGCTATTTAATTTGGTTTTGGTTGGCCCACTGGGGTCGGAGTAACGGGGGTGGAAGTTAGAGGGGACTACGTGTACTTGCCTATGTAAAGGAGTGAAATTCGATATACAGATTCCTCTAGGCAAGATCATCTACATTACTGTTTAGTTTGGGCCATATTGCTCCAATGGGGTCGGAGTTGTGGGGGTAGCAATCCAATCACGTGGTCTTTAGAACTATGGCAACATATGACATGTGATATACTATTCCATCGAAAATGATGAGAAACGAAAGAATATAGAGCTCTTTTACATTTTCTAATACTACGTTCGAGAAAATCAATTTTTTGATTAAAAATTGAGGGGGGGGGGAGACTAACAAGTGCAGATAAAAAGGTAAAAATAGGTGATCCGAGGGCTTCCGCTACTTTCCTATACCCTCCTCGGGGGAATTAATTTCTTGCCGTTAAAAGTATTTAAGAAAATTTTCCTTTTGCTCCATATTGAATACAAAAATGAAATTTATATATTTTTGGAATGGTTCAACCCGGCCTACAGAAAAGTGCTGAAGTAAAACATTATTTAAAAAATTTAAGAATTCTTATATTCAAATGCAGTTCAGGAAATCCATCAGAATGCAATTTTTTTGATGTAGAATAGATATTTGTTTGTTAGTCACGGTTTCTTACTGTAACAGTACAGTGAATTTGATGATAGACTGGAGGCAAATAGGAATTAGTAAATCTTAGTTTCACTCATTGTTGCATATTAATCAACCTTTTTGAGAGTTCCCTTCCTTAGTATTTTTTTTTCTTTTTAAAGAGAGAGTAAGAGAAGAAGAGGGCAGTCTTTAATAAAGATTTTTAAATAAAGAATGCTATCGCAACAAATTATTATGTAAGTGCACATATCTATTTTGAAGCCTTTCTTTTCCAAGCTGTACTATAATAAAAAAAAAGTCATAAAAATGCAGATAAAAATGGCGTAGTAGAAGTGTAGTAAAGGACATGAATTTCTTTTATGCTTTTTTGTGTTCTTTGAACTTTTTTGGATTCTGTAGCAAAAGTTTTAAAACTTCCATTTAAGCGTTAGGGTACCATGTCTGTCTTTGTGTGTGCGCATTGGCATTGGGCCAATCATATTTCGTTCTTTTCTGACTCTAAGCTTCCGTTTGAAACCTACTTTTTTTGAATCCCCCTTTTCCATCCATATATGAAAAGCCCCCTGTATTGGAACAGTGGAGTTTTCTTCCTCCCTCGCCCGTGACGGTTGTAAAACTAAAAAGGAAAGACATCCGACATTCCGTGGAAATTCTCTTCTTCAGTCTTTTTCTTTTTCCCTTCTTTATTTGTCTAACCAATCGTTTTCGTTCAAGTAGCATACTCTACTCCTTTGGCGGGACCCTGAGTAGAACGTGTAACTCAGCAAGAGAATTTGGAATAACTTCCCCTTGCAGTTTCTCGTATGCTAATAATACACGCCAAATGGATAGAAAAGCTCTATCCAGCCAAAAAAAGCTCTCACGGGTAGAGAAGTCAGTCAGCTCGCCTTCACACACACACACACACACACACACGCACGAATACAAACACACGCTCATACATCACATATACACGTAGTCACCCACACACACACACACACATACACATACACACCCGCACACACACATGCACAGACACAGTTTAATCTATTGGTAATTCTTTAAGATATCACAGCCTTGTGAAATGGAATTCTGTTCATGTGCAAATGTCTTCTTTAGCGCCAATTTGTTCCATAGACTTGTTTCCAACACTCAAGATCAAATTTATTATCGAATTAAAGAAATTATTAACATGGATAAAATTGTTACTTTTTGTCTTCCATTTTGCTTGTTATTCACATATCTGGTATTAAAAAATCCTAACAAGTCACATTTTTTGGCACTTGATGAGTCAATAGCATAGTTGTTAGTCGTTGCACAACTCTACGAGTCATAATCTGGTTCTGAAAGTTCTCAGTGTAAGTATGCTGCCGTTTATTCCAAAGTGATTTTCCATTTGTGTCGAAGTGGTTATTTGCAATGAAGATCTTAGAAAAAAATTTAATAGAAAATTATTGCTCTGTTTGCGGACACTTTACTCTTTGTTAAAATTCTTTCTTGCGACTTTACAATGAAAAGAGATTTTACGAGGGAGGATCGAAAAGAAACGCACAACAATTTTTTGTGGCAACATTTTTAATAAATAAGCAAAAATGAAACAATGCACAAGAAAGCTGCAGGTTTTACCTCGTTCATAAGACTCCGTTTTCTGATTGTATAGCCATCTGCGCATGGCTGATTTTACCTCTTCATCCGAACCACAGCATTGGCCTCCTAAAAATTTCTTCATTGGTCCGAAGAGGTCTGGACTGTACGGTGGATGTTTGAGCACCTCCCTGCTTCGTCGGAAAGATTTTTTCGGCCCTCTTTGAAAATTTGCACCATCTGGAGATGTTGCTACGGTCCAGACAACCAGCACCATACACCTCCAACATTCCCCTGTGGATTTCATTCGCGATTTTTCGTCTGGCACACAAAAAACGGACTACATCTCGCTGTTCTTCACAAGTTGACGATGCTAGCAAACTCGCCATCTTTTCTCAGTAGTTATCGGTCCTTCCGCTAGGGCGACACCTGGTCAAGCCATTGCTGTCTGTAGCGAAAGATTCAAACTATCAATTTCCCAACTTTGAACGTTCGGACCAAAGTAGTGTTCCATAAAAAAATTGTTGTGCGTTACTTTTCAATCCGCCCTCGTATTTTCCGCTTCGATTGTAAAATGGGGATCTAGGCAAAAGTTGGGTTTCTCATACATGTTGTGTCAGTTATGGGATTCTTATTGAATGGATAAGAAAAAATGTAGGCTATTTTGCTTTTGCTGTAGTGTGGCGAGAACAGGTACTTGTTACCATTTTGATGACTGTAATTTCTACCTACCAAACAGAAGGATATTAAAAAAAAAACGAAAGCAAACGAATGCATAACCGAATTTGCAATCTGCTCTAAGAACAGTTTTCAGCCTTATCAATATCTTTGCCGCGATTGAGTTGATAAGACATTAACGTTCCTGAAGACTAAGACAGGGATGATCTAAAAGCTGTACAAATTGTAGAAGACACTAACTAGTCCCTGCGTAGAACATTTCAATTCTCAAGTGATTTGAATGATTTAGTGCGTGACTTCGGTCTAAACAAAATTGAAGTTCTCGTGTCGATGCTGCAAGATTAGAATCTGCTGGCATAAATGCGCAATCCTTCAGAGAAAGAAATCAAGAGTCTCATCGTTTCACTTTCGATAATAATAGTTTCGAATGCACTAGTGAATGCCCTCGAACATGGCTTTTCTATAGCCCAAACGCAGTCTTTTGCTTCTCAATGGAAATGAACATCCATCTATTTTTTTGAAAGTTCGAGGGAGAGTCAAAAAGTAAAGGAGCATTTTAAAGTTTACAAATTTATTTATTTATTTATTTATTTATTTATTTGTTTATTTATTTGAAGGAAGGAAATACAGAAGATATCCACCCAGATCCGGTATGGCTATTGGCCGACAAGTTAGCTCCCTGGGTGGAAGCAATCTAATAGATAGTTATTAAATTGAGAACAATTGCAAAATAATCAACAAAATCTTAACAAGCTTAATTATTTTTCTTCAAAATCTCCGCTACGCGCCACACTTGTATGAACTCAATCAACCTCTTAACAAGCTTATAATTCCATCCTGAAAGAAACCTTTTGGTTAAGTGCGCAACCACTCAACGACCTCGTCATTCGGAAAGAAAAAACTTTTGTCCATGTAGCCCTTCTTCCAACGGACAGAAATCTGAAGATAATCAACTGAATGCAGTCGAGTTTCGTCGCGCTATTTTGTTTGGTTGCATTAATTTGTGGAGCCGGTTGCTTGAGGCTTTTGTTTTTGCCTACGTGACTTAATTGGAAACGTGATGATGATTATGATGGTGACGTTATCTGGATGGGAAGTGATGCCTGTCGACGCCCATTACGATTTTGGTGGCATCTCTGCAGGGGTTCCTTTTTCGTAGGTTTTAGCATCTCATGAAAACGATCAAAGAGATTAGTTTCTGGGGAGGAAGCAGTTCATTAATTATTCGTTGCTTGATTTATGGAAGTGCTTCTCGTTGTTGTTTGTTTTTGTTTTCCAAAATCTTTGAAATTCGGTGACCTTTTCCATGAAAGCATTTTTGATGGAGGAAATAGGCATTTAAGTAGAGACGGAACAGCAGAAAATAGGGTTTGACGTTGATAGAATGCTTTTGGTTTTCGTATTTGTTTGTGTTTTTTTGTTGGGCTTATTTTTAATTCACTCTAATGTTTTTCTGTCTTAAAATGACTACAATTTGATGATTTGTTAAAAAAAATAAATAAATAAAGTGGAATTTAAAAAAAGAATTTGGAGCTATCCCCCCGCCCTCCCCAAAAAAGTTTCGGAATAACTTTTTTTCTTTAAGAAATTTATTGTAATGAAAGAGGAGGCCAAAAGATATTTTTGAAGAAGAGTTGAGAGAGGAGAAGAAATTTTTCGTGGTTTGAATTGGGAAAAGTGGATGGGTGGGTATTAGAACAGGGCGACTTTAAAATTCATTGCAATAATTAAGCGAAATTTATCGGCGAGCTTTTTCGGCTGACGTCATTTTAGTCCCGTTGCAAATGTCGCACCTCGAGGAGCCGAGTGTCATCTTATATTAATTGTCAACCGTCCGTCATTTTGGAAGGAGGGTTGGCGAGAAGGGGGTTGTAATGAGAAAGAAGAGAGAGGGGAGAAAAGTTAGGTAGACAAGGAGGAATTGAAATGAATTTACACTCCGAAATTCGCTTCCCAGTTCACGAGACTCGAAATTAGGAAACGACGAATGGGGAAAAAGGAGAAACGCGATTAGGAAAGGAAGAGTGTGTTAATGACATTATTCTTTCTCTTTTTTTGATTGGAGATACGAGTTTCAGTCGACATTGGCGAGTGAATGGAATCGAATTCGAAATAGTAATAAGGGGCGACAAAAGATGGATTTTTTTTTTTTTTTATTCTTAACCCCTTCCCTGACTTGTTGGTTGTTTTGGCTAATTTGTAGCTTTTGATGAAATACTACTTAGGGCTTACTGTGAGCGTTAACATTTCCTGTGTGCGCTTTCTCTAATGTAATTTAGTCGCGTGTCCTTGTTTTTTTTTTGTTAATTGGAAAAAGCGGAATGACAAACTGAAGGTTGGTACTCCTCAGAACAATTGCCGGTGAACTTTTAAAATCAGTAGAAAAGGACCTTACTTTTTATTCGATATTTATGAAACTTGAATAATGTTGATTTTGTATAGAATCAACATTTTAAAAGCAATAAAATTTCAAATATTTACAAAATATTTTGCAGAAAATACTTTATTACTCCGTAGACACTTGTAACAATAAAAATAAGTATAATAATTTTGAGAAAAGGAAAATTTTGTGAAAAAGTTGGTTGTCACAAATAAATTTGTAAATATAATATATTGAATAATTATTTGGGTAAAGAAAAAAAAATTGTTACAACTGGAATTCAAACCTGCCACCTCACACTTACATGTTAATAATTTGAGAGCAACCACGCTGCCGTCTGAGCTATCGGATCACTTACAATCAAGGAGGAAAACTTTCCCTTATGTATGGTACTCGAAACTTTAAACCGTCTTTTTTCAAAATTGGCTGAATAGTGCGCCTTAATATTTAAGTATATTAACACCCTAAAGGTACACTACAACTACACGAAGTCCCGTATTAAACTAAAATTCCGAGTTCGTAATGTCCCCTTGTTAGAGGGTTTTTTAAACTATTCGCACTATCGATGGTGCATTGACGTATTTTTCATGAAAAATACCAATTGTTAAGACTTTTAGAGATATTAATTCTTTTCTAAAAAATAAGAAATTGCTGAAGCATTCATACCAGCAAACTACAGTCAATAAATTCGAAATGAACGGATTACTCTCTGAAAATTTTTGTAAGGAGCCAATTTTGAGTTATAAAATTGTTTGGGGGGGGGGGGGGCGGGGGGGGGGGGGGGGGGGGGGGTTTTGATTTTTCTTTTTCTTTCCATGATAAAGTGGGATTCCTATGCGAATGTACCATTCCATTATTTCAATTTATTTTCAATAGACTGTTATACCACTTTCAATAAAAATGGCTCGCATTAAATAGTCTGTTCCTATGCAAAGTGTAAACAGTTATCAAAGATATCGGTGTTTCTAGTGTAACGTTTATTTTTATCGTTTGGGCATCGCTGATGGCACACTTGTTGGTCAGTACATTCTACTGATTAATCGAAATGGGAATGCTTATTTAACCTTTTAGAAAATGACCTACCAACTTTATTGGAAGACCTATCAACTGTGAATAATCTTTCAAAATGACGGATGCTCCGCCTATTACAGCAGGAAAGTGAGAGAATTTTGATGAGAAATTTCCAAACGGTCCGATTTTATTCGCCCCCATTTTTATCAGAACATATACTATTTAATATATTCATTTTGACCTCTCCTATTTTCAAGATTAACAACGATGCTTCTAATATTCCCGCTTTAAAAGGCGGGGGGGGCGGCCCCGACAAAAAATATTTAAGTTGAATTTTAGTTTGTTTTTTTTTTTGTTTGTTTCTTTTTAAGAATCTATTAATAAATCAGAAATGAATAAAAATCTGAATACAAAAATCAATAGAAAGCTTATTTTTTTTATTGAGAGCTTCATTTTCCCTCAAATTTAATCCTAACTCGCCATCACCATCAATAGTTAGCTGCAGGAGCTGTTTGTTTAAATATTAGAATAAGGAGCCGTAAGATTAGTTTATATCAAATACAATAGCATTACTGATCTTCATAATTACTCTCAGATCACGGATAGGAGAACCCTGATGTGAGAAACTGGTGAATCCATTCTGAAAATAGTTATTAGTGTGTCTCAGATGGGTTTGTTTACATGAGTAACTTTCTGAAATAGCTGTTTAAAAAATAATACTCGAATCGTGTTTCATAATATTTATTTTGCCTGAATAATAATAATAATAATAATAATAATAATAATAAAGTGTAGATAAAAACACGCTGTAATAGGGACAAAATTCCACATCCCTTATTCCTTCCCTCTTCTAAGTTGAATAGATACTCCACTCCGGGAGGTCTCTTATCTGTGGTCAGATAGTTTCTTGTAGACATTGGTGTAGAATTACTGAGAGCTATGAGGTTTGTCAATAGAATTTTGTATGTTCGTTGAGGCTGAATGCACACTTAAGTAGTAATTAAATTTTCTAAAGTTGCTTCGGTTCTTTTCCGTTTATTTACTGTTCCATCTGTAATTAAAAAAAACAAAACAAAACAGGACGTCTGAAAGCCAAAATTACCTGTAGATCAAAGAAGGATGCAGAAAAATTTGAATGATAAATGATGTAACTATACATGTAAGGGAAATATTTTGAAATCGACTCCTTCTTTATGCATGAAAATATTTATTTTGCACGGAAAATTAGTACCGTATTACCGTTCGCCATGTTCTACAACGTGTGATGTAAAATCGGTCAATTAACATTGGCTGTTGTTTAAAATTTCAGCTATAAGACTAAACTAAAAGGAGGCTAAAGAGTTTTTTCTTTGTATTATTATTATTATTATTATTATTATTATTATTATTATTATTATTATTAAAAAGATGAAGACTGGTCCCATTTCGTAATCTGGAATTTCCAAACCCATATAGGCCAAAATAAACACATTGTAGCTCATTGTATTTCGTCAGATCTCTCGTATATACTTTTTCTTTCTTCAAATTAAGTAAAAAAACCTTTCATGAAGTAGCAACACTATAAAAAAAAACCTTCATGAAGTAGTATAATAGTATGTAAGCCTTTGCGCCATGTTGTGGCCTGCATATTGCGCGGGAGTGTCCATTCATTTTATGATTCATTCAATAAAATTGCATAAAACGAGAGCCTGGAATATTAGGTCTCTCGTTAATTAGCGAAATAGCATGTATACAGAGACACCTGTGTCGACGATTTCAATTCTTATCAAATCTGAACAAAAAGTAGTTTCAAAATCAAGCTCCTTTAGTAGTTCAAAATTTAGCGAATCAAATGGGCGAGGATGTCATTGTTGGCAAGATATTGTGACCTCTATTGTGACTTTGCTAACTGTTGGAGTTGAGGAGCTACTATGCTTGTCTGCCATTCTTTTTCGGTCCCAGTTAAGAAATATCAAAACACTGAAACTAATATGGTGATTTTTATTTTCATCTCTACAGATAGAACAAGAAATTAATCCTCCCGAGGAAGGTATAGGCTGAGGTCATCTATTTTTACCCTTTTATCTGCACTTTTTAACCCCCCTCCCCCCCGCCTCCCATTTTTTAAATCGAGTAATTGATTTTCTCGAAAGTAGTATTTAGAAAATGAAAAAGAGCTCTATCTTCTTTCGTTTCTCATCATTTCCGATCGAATGATTCACTACCCTATCAAAAGTCATGGGACACCATCACTTTAATAGAAACACTCAAAAATATACATATTTTAGTATCTTGTTGGTCCACCTTTTGCTGCTATCACAGCTTCTACTTTCTGGGGCATACTGTTCACAAGTTTTTGATACGTTTCGACAGGTAATTTTCGCCATTCTGCCATAAGTGTCTTGGACACTTCGGTCACGGATTTCGGGCGTTCCGCACAAGCGCGCAATCGACGTTCCAACACGACCCACAGATGTTCGATGGGGTTCAGATCGGAGCTCTGGGCAGGCCAGTCAAGTTCTCGAACCCCCTTTTCATCAAACCATGTGCCTACAGCCCCTGCTTTATGGCAAGATGCGTTATCGTGCTGAAACAGAAAAGGGCCATTGGCAAAGTACTGAAAGAGAGATGGGACTGCTGCGTTGTCCAGAATGTTTTGGTAACGCTCTGCGTTTAGATGTCCGTCCACAGAAACGATTGCACCCAACTCATACCATGAAAAGCACCCCCACACCATCACCGACCCTCCGCCGAACTTCACCGTGGGCACAACACAGCTTGGCAGATTACGTTCGCCGGGCGTTCACCATACACAAACCCGTCCATCCGATTTCCAGATGGTGTAGCGGGACTCATCACTCCATTCAACCATTAGCTATTGATCCAGAGTTCAATGACGTCGCTCTTTGCACCATTGCAATCTCCTCGCTACGTTGCTGGTGATAATGTGAGGTTTGTGGGCTGCCGCTCTGCCATTAAAA
Source organism: Rhysida immarginata (assembly GCA_023313115.1). NCBI lineage: Eukaryota > Metazoa > Arthropoda > Chilopoda > Scolopendromorpha > Scolopendridae > Rhysida > Rhysida immarginata. The sequence goes on along the minus strand of JAHWFO010047825.1, from coordinate 878,762 downwards.
CCCATTGCATGCTGTTTCCTGTGAACAGTCAGGGTACTCACAGTTGTTCCCGTCAACTCTATGAACGATCTTGTCAGTCCATTAAGCGATGTGTGACGGTTTGTAGTGACCACTTTACGAAGAGCCCTTTGGTCTCTGGCCGACATGATCTTGGGTCTTCTAGTCCTAGGCGGAAAACTTGTGGTGCCTTTCTCTTTTCATGCCCGGATGACGCTGTGAACTGTCGATTTCGGGATGTTTAGGAGGGTTGACGCCTCTCGAGCAGTTTTGCCTGCGAGATGGCACCCAAGAATTGTACCTCTTTGGAAATCTGAAAGCTCTTTTCTTTGAGACATTTTTACAGCATTGACGCAAGCATCATCTCATAACAGTATACTCTCTGTTATGTAGTGCTGGGAAGAATGCCAACAGTGAAATTGCAAAGGAATGTCTCATTTTCATTCAAATCAGGGTTGTCCCATAACTTTAGATAGGGTAGTGTATATCACATGCCATATGTTGGCATAGTTCTAAAGACCAAGTGACAGCCACTCCCACAACTCTGACACTATTGGGACAATTTGGCCCAAACTTTACGGTAACGTTGATCTTGCTTAGAGGAATCTGCATACCGAATTTCACTCCTTTATATGCATAAATACGCGTAGACCTTTTGGTCCCCTCTAATTTCCGCCCCCGAAGCTCCGACCCCAGTGGGCCAATCAAAGCCAAACTAAATAGTGAAGGTGCGCATGCCCATAGTAAGCTACATTCCGAATTTCAACCTTCTATCTCAAAAAATGCGGAAATTATGAAGGGACGGACAGACAGACGGACATTGTGAAAACAATAAGTAGCTCCATCCTTCCGCTACTTAATAATAATAAATTTGAAATATTTTAATTCATAAATGTGCTGCATATTGAATATCGCCAAAATTTGATTCGTAAAATAGAAAATCACATTGTCAAATTCCTCGGGAAGAAAAGACCCTCTTTAGCAAAAAAATAAGCACAGCAAGAAAGAATTATACAATTGAGACGAAAGTTGATACGTGGACTGCGCATGTATAGAAGATGAAATGGTTAGACTTTGAGAAGGGTAATTGAATGATTTATGTGACAGAAAGCATTGCACAAAGTAAACAATTCAGTATGGAGTTGCCCTGGTTACAAGCTCTTACCCGATTTTACGTGGATTCTTAAAGTTGCCGATGATATTCCTGTTGGAGGGCTAATTGTACCTCTTCATCCTATCCAGTGATCTTGCAAATTCTTAACTGTACCTCTTCATCATCGTTGCTGCTACAGTCATGCGAGTAATGACATATTTTAAGAACGCATCATACTATACATTTTTGCCGTAATTAAATCAAACTTCGATAAAAAAAAAGTCCATAGATGGCATTTGTTAACGTGTCTACACGCGTTTTTTTGTTGTTGTTGCTGTTGTTTTATTTTGGGGGAAAACTGTATTTTCATGCATGGAAAATAGAATCATCTTAATTTTCTTTTCGCGGTAAACTCCTTGAAAATGGAATTAAAATCTATTGGTGTACAGTATTTTTTGAACATTTTACATTCTGTAATGTATTGCTAGCTCATCTATTTTCACATTGTAAACGTATTCCTTAAGTTTTTTTTTCTTTTCAAAATGCAGAATTGTATTTATTGTTGTGCTTAATATGGTGTGCAGTTCTGAAAATACAGGATTCCATATTAAAATTTAAACTCCAACATGCAACTTCCAATGTGGAGGTAAAATATGATTTAAAAGAGGTTAAACCCCGACCAAAAGTGAATATATAACCCGCCAAAAGTGAATAAGAAAAATTTATTTTTTTAATTAAAAAAAAAGGGAATTCTCAAGGCATTAAAGCCAACAGTAATGAAAAGGAGGAAATTACGTTTGAAGTTGGATCAAAAATTTATGACTGTAATTTAAAGGAACATGTTTTAATATTTTTTTCCGAATGGATTTAGACTCTTAAAAATGGCGAAACTACAAAGTGGAGCGCTTAATGCAGTCGAATGAATTAATTAGATGATGTTGGCTTTATTTTTTTTATTTTCTTGGGAAGTATGTAATGTAGAAGAAACGATTCTTTTTTTTCCTCTGCAAAGAGGGAAAGTAGTCATCAACAGCAGTTTTAAAAGAAGTCATTAAATCAATAAAGGTAAAGCCGTCCGAAATGATTAAGCTGCTGATAAGCAATAAATACTTAATAAGGAAAAAGAATAGAACGTAATTGTACTTTATATTAAATATTGAGAATATCCAAGAAAAATTGTTTTGGAAGGAAGGAAGTTTCTCCCTTAATTGAAATTTATAGCAATAAAGACGAAACATGATATTACTTTGGATGTCTTCGTAGTTTTGAAGATTATTTCATCTCCTCTTTATCCAGTGATTGCATTATTAACAGAGCAAGGTTTTCTGTTGAGGAGGACAAAGTTAATAAATGTTTTATATATTTTCTGTACTTACAGTGAGCAAAACAAATGAATGGCACGGGACTCGTCTTTAAGTTAAAGCGTTCATTCTACAAAATCTATACTGGATATGAACCTCATAAATACAGGTCGTGTTATTTTTATTTCATATGAATACATTTGAAGAAAAAAAATCAAAGTATAATACCCTCCCTGATTTCTGAAAAAAATTGATAGACCTTTGATCAATTTGTTATCGGTGTTACTCACTAGCGCCATGGAATTTATGGACAAGCCTCATGCTACTGTAAAAAACCGAATTCAATTAAAAAGTACTAGAGAAATTTAAAGTTTGTAAGCAGAATAGTTTGACTAGAGAATTTGCTTACCCTTTGACAGTGAATTGAGAGTACTTTATTGGTTCACTACCTTAGTATTCTATTGAGGGTAAGTATAAAACGAGTAGGATATTACATTTGCTGCATTTGCATGCAGTGGTCTAACAAGAGAAAACCAAAGGCCAGAGAATATTATGAAGTTAACCAGATTAGCTAGTGCCCATTTTGATGAAATCGTCATGTACTTCCATTTTTGTTTATATTTTTATCTATATTAAGAAAGCAAACATAATATGATTTTCTAGTTAATTACTAGCTACAATGTTTCATGACTTCTTTCCATATCGAAGAGAGTTTCCAAATTCCTACTACAGAGTTTCCAAGTCTTCTGTCCGTTGTCGCTTTTGGGATTCAGTGATACAGGAATCACCACTAACAAGGGAACCCCCACATAGCCTAACCGCTTTAACAATGGAGTCCTTGTATGGCTTTGTATGTTGAATTTTTTTCGTTTTCGCGGTTTATTTTGAAAGTAACACAATTTCGCACTCTCTTATTTTGCAAGCATCTATAGTAGCTTCAAATGAGTAACATATTTCAATTTTGTCGAAATCTGTGACATACATGTTCGAGGGATTCCCTTGTAAGTATCAAACATACGAGGGTTGGGGCGTAAGTCATGGCAACTATTTTTTTTGTGAGAATTCGACCGTGAGTGGAAAATGTGAAATATATAGATGAAAGGACAAGGAATGGAGGAAAGGTATGGACATTTAACAACACGAAAATATTGTGCTCTTCATGTTTATTAAGGTAGTTGATATAACGTTACAACTTTCATGTTCCAGAATCATTACAGCACACATATCCATTCTAAAGGGCCTCAAAGTAGTCCCCTGAACGTTCACGGTACGCTGCCAACGATGTGCTTCACCATTTCTCTCACCATGTGGAAATCTGGTCATCTCCTGTTGCACAATACGCGTATTTGCAATGTCCATTCGTGTCCGAAGCTGTCTACCACGTAATGGTTCCTTACCGTCCGTATAAGGTCAAAATCACATGGAGAAAAGTCCGGAGAGTATAGTGGGTGCTCCAATTCTTACCAAAGCCAGCGGAGACCGGCTATATTGATATACGAGCGTCGTTCAACTCGGGTTACATCCATCCTGCATGGCGGTTGACTTAGAACTGATTTCACATTGTTCTCAATGCAACAAAAGGAAATCACAGAGCCATCTGGTGTTGTGGAAATATACTATGAATGAACGGTTTCCTCGAGACATATGACATGTTGTGATACCATCCCTTAGCTATGAAAAAAAAAATAGTTGCCATGACTTATGCCCCAACCCTCGTAGAATACTAAGGATATTTAACTGTCCTTTTTTCTATTTCTATTCGATTATGAGGATGTCGCGATATCAACTAAGTCGCTGCCTTCAATTTTTCATAAGGAATTGCTTAGATTACGGCCTCATGTTCTATTAAAGGCAGTTTTCAAAACTTAACTGTTAAACTTCCGTTAATTACAGAGGGTTGATTCAGATAAAATGAGACGAGTTTGCAGTTCTGTTACGAAGGTGTAATACCATAGCGCCACCATCGGTTGTGTTCGATGTGAGAGCCACGTTGTTGGACTATCGCCCGGCACCGTAATTTCCACTGAAGTAGGCTGAGTTTGAGGGACTCCATGGGAAGTTCGTTCCACACTTGCTGACACACTTTCTATAGCCCATCAACGGTTCTTGGTCGGCGACTTCCGAGCCGTCGTTTCAGGAGACCAAAACCACAGAAATCCATCGGTGATGCGTCAGGAGATTTTACAGGCACATGAGGGAAGGGAATAACTCGTATGCCCGTCTCCTGTTCCATCTTCCTGTACTAAGCCACAGATGACTTGGCAGTGTTCAGTTGTGTTCAGTCACTCAGTTGTGTGACCGCGCGCTTTATGACGTCGCTCCAGCCCAAGATTGTCATGAATTATTCTGGAGACTGTTGCCTGTGAAATACCTTTCCTTTGGGCTAGATTTCTCTGTGTGGGGGGATTTTCTTTCAGCACTTCAGACCGGATTTCTCTCACCACCTGAGTTGGGCATGTTGGCTGGGGCTTGTTTCTGGTCTGCTTCTCTGCTCGTCCACGTTCATTAGATGGTCGCAATTTGTTCTTTTTGATTATTCGACCCACAGTAGCTTTGGATACCACAATACCATTTCGTTTGCATAATTCCACAATGCACGAAAGACTGAAGTTAGCGTCGGAAAGGCCAAACATATACCCTTCCCAAAAAGCTGTGATTTTGGAAGCCATGTTTCAGCACGAAATGTCCCAAATAACAGCAACAAGTGTATACAAAGCTAATCCCCATGAATAGTAGACGAGTCATGCAAATCACATTCCGTCAAGGTCATACGCGGCGTTTAAAGTCGTCTCATTTTATCTGGATCAACCCTCCGTATTCGTCGTCGATGTGTCCACCCGTTGACAGCAGCTCAAGTTTGTTCAGATCTATTCGACTTGAGAAGGCTTGTCATTTCCAGACCAAAGTAATTTCAACTCAAATCATAACGGAAAAACGAGGAAGACATTCGCATTGAAAACAATTATCCTTTTTTCTTCGATTATTCTTGAAATATGCGGATCTCATTAAAAAATGTTTCCCATAAATCTTCCAATAAAATCTAGCTGGATAAATTTATTTCGCACATTATTGATTCAAGAAAATGGCATCTAAGCTTAAAAAGAATTAAATATTAATACTTTTTAGAAAATAAACGAAATGTAAAAAAATCATTCCGGGTTTCTGGAAAAGTTTTTAAACAACGAAGAAACTTCCTGAGATCTTTGAGAAAGTACTTCGGCACTAACAAACAATTCAGTGCGTGTGAAAATTCGGCTAGACAAGGAAAAGCTCAATTGAACTTAGATGAAAATCACATGAACATGGGCTTTATTTTTTTTTGCTAGAACGGGATCTTTCCTTGTAAAACACGCTTCTCCTGGGTTGGAGTGTTAAATGACTTTTGACAGCGGTGTTGGTCTTTGACTTCATTGCGCCTGTAATTGGCTCCGTTTATATTTCGTTTCTCTAGCTACATCATATGTAATATGCACAGCAGAGTGTGCGTTGTTGTTAATTTTTCAAAAAGCTGGTGCACTTTGACTCTTTCTCTATAATTCTTTATTCGGGTACCAGAGTAATTCCCAAGAGCTCAACTGAAGCCAGCATTACTCGTGATTTCATTGGTCGGTACAAAACGAGGTCTTAATCCCTCGGGCGAATTAACCAAGTTGAATTAGTAATGAGTTTAACTATAACAAAGAAAAAAAAACTGGCAAAATCAAGAGACTTGGGGGAATTTCCTCTTTGAGTTTCGCTACATGTTTGTTTATTGGAAACCGTTTTCTCATTTTCCTTTTCCAGTGAACGAGTTGAGAGAGTGTTGTGCGAAGGGAGAAAGGGTATTAAAGGGATATTATTATATTTATTGAAATATTGCAGATATAGGGCAGCTAAACTTTGATGTGCGCGACTTTAAACTCACCCTGACTGTATAAAATTCACATGACTATAATGTAATAATTTCCATAAGACAATGCAATCTAGAATTTTTTGACTAGATCTTCAGATTGAAACAATCAGCTTTCATTCGCTGATTCAAAGTTCTCAACCGTATAAATGAACCCCTCCAATTCGAGAACCGCCTGTAAAAAGCCATTTTTTCTTGAAACAAAATTCTATCAATATACTTGATAAAAATATCTAAATAAAGAAATAAACCCATAAATACTTAATTCTTAAAATTGTGCATTATTTTCATAGCGCCTTTGAACTGCAGCTTGATTTAGGTTTAGAGTAAAAGAGTAAAGCTTCCTTGAATACACTAAGTGACCTTGAAAATGCACCACCATGAACGAATGGGGAGAGAAATATGCAAATTGCAGGGTTGACCCAGCTCACTAGAGATATGGCAATGATGCGAATTGCGCTGCTTTCCCGCGCATTTTAAATCGATATAAGGGAAGGAATTTGCATAATTGGCAATACTTCTGCTACTCTGTCTTGTACAGAAATCGTCTTCCAATTTTTAGCACATTTTCTATATATATAATTTTTAGCACATTTTTTATGTGATCGGTTTGTCCAGCTGTCCATCCGTCCGTCCGTCTGTAGACACAATTCCCACAATTCATTGCGTTGCAATAGAAAGAGTGCATGTATTGAATTGCTGGAAGACACGAATTATCCTCGCATTCGGGAAAACGCGTGTTGAGAACATACATGGGTTCGGCTCTGCGCGTGCTCTAAACGTTAATGAGATGGTGCGCGTACGGGATGCACGTGTTTGACGATTATTGAAAGAGCAGTTCGGTCTCTAAATCAAGAGAATTTTTTATTTTTTTTCTGGTTGCTGAGGAAACGTTTAGTTGCAGAGAATGCCAAGACGTCATGAACCGAGGCAGTTCCAGTAGACAAACGATTTCACGAGGTGTATGGCGATCGGACTCAGAAGGGCAGGTTGGTTTGTCGAATCGCAGCGAACTGCGACCTACACGCGTCAACGGTGCATCGACTGTGGCGAAGATGGATGGAACAAAGGAATTTGGCACGTTTGAGAGGTTCCGGTGCGGCCCCAGCAAAGTCATAAGTGATGTTTATGACAACATGATACACCTATACACTGAGCTACAACACCGTGTGATCAGTAGTTTGTAGGACCACTGTGGGTGGCGATACAGGCAGCGATACGTCTAGATATAAAGTCAATGAGCGTACGGATTGTGTCCTGAGGGATGGATGTCCATTCCCTGTCGACCATTTGCCAAAGTTCGTCTTCTGAACGCGCCGATGGCAGAGGCGTCGATCATGACAGTCGAGGTTCCTGGTTCGAATCCAGGTCGCAGAATTTTTTCCTTCTATTTTTCAATGGAAAAATCATTACCTGTTGTTTGGAGGTTCATCTCCAGTATTTAATTATACACTGCTTGACAATTGCTAAGGAACAGCAACATTTTTGTCAATAAATACTGTCCCAAGAAATAAACGTTACCAAAACTTCAGTAGATGTAATACAGTGACTTCATTAACACAATATGGCATGGAATTTGAACTAAGGAAACGAGCATAATGGCAAAACCAGAAGAGGTATCATGAAGTATCAATGAGTGACTAAAGAAAAATGTTGGTTGTTTGTCACCGGTTTGAAATGTGAGACCCTTAGTAATGAGTTTTGCCTCCTCGAACCGCAAGGCATGTTTTGCATCTGTTTGGCATGCTTCCCACCAGACTGTTGAGAAGAGCAGTCAGGATCTTATCTCATTCTGCCTGTAACCTCGTTGTCAGTTCCTGCAGCGTTCTGGGCGGGGATTCCTTTGTGCCACACGTCTACCAAGAGCGTCCCAGGCATATTCTATGGGATTGAGGTCCGGGGAGTTTGCGGGCCACTGCAAACGCTTGATATCCTCACTCTCAAGAACATCTGATACCATGTTCGCCTTGTGTGGAAGGGCATTGTCGTCCATGAACACAAAGTCTGGACCAAGTGCTCCACAGAAAAGACGAACGTGATCCAGAATAATGTCCCTGAAATGCCGTGCTGCTGTAACAGACCCTCCCCCCCTCCACACCAAGACTCCTTGACCAAAACGTTGCACTTCCCGAACGTGTTGTTGGTGATAACGAGTTCCCTTTTCACGCCAGATCAGTTGATGCCTAGAATCACTCTGCATAGTGAACCGAGGCTCGTCGGAGAACATCACCATGGACCATTCCTGATCGATGCTCGTTACACCACTCTAATCTCTTAACATGAGTGCCTGTAGCAGTGGCAAGATCTGCGGCTATCTGTGTGGGTGTCTGATTTCTTCCTCTTCTTTTTGCTGAAAGCGCTATGCTACGGTCCTCCCGAGCGGTTGTGCTCCTTTGATGACCACCCCCATGCACACGTAAAGCGGATCCTCTGGTGGCAGCAGCAGTTTTCAAACGAGAAACAACACTTTTCGCAACGCCCATTGCTCGCGCAACTTCATCACACTTTGCCATGCCTCAAGTCGTCCAACAGCTCGTCCAGATCGTCGTCACTCAAATGACGTCTCTGCGGCATTCTGCAGACGATATGGAATGGAGGGACTGAAAATTTACAGTAATGTTCGCAAAACACTTGCACGTGTATTCGCCCTAACACTCCACGGCTACCGATTTTCACTGAACCACAGCTCATTAGGCACGTGACTTGTATCAAAATTATGCAAATCGAAAAACAGATTAGCAACCAAATACAGAGTAGTAACAGTGTTTTGACGCGTCCTGCATTATTTTCCAGCGCCCCTAAATAGCGGAATGCACATGTTCCTTAGCAATTGTCAAGCAGTGTATATAATTATTATTTATCTGTGAGTTCATCAAATTTTCTGATGGTTGGATAAGAGAAATTCTCGATCTATGAGCCGGGTGCCGGCCTCTCATTGGGCTTTTAACCTTGACGACTTGGTTGTCTTATAGACATCTTGTGACAGCTTGGCTGTCTGGGTGTCTGCGATAGCCCAAATGGTAGAGGTGTCGACCATGATAGTCGAGGTTCCCGGTTCGAACCCAGGTCGCAGGATTTTTCCTTCCATTTTTCAATGGAAAAATCATTATCACTTATTGTTCATTGCTGTCTCTTTCTGTTTGCTGATTGTTATCACTTTCTATGCATGCGTTCATCGTGTTGCATTTTCAATGTCACTCAGAGTAGTTCTATGTATGAAAACCTAGACGCACGTCTGATAAAACTCATCCTGAATTTTTTAAGCTATTTTTTTTCTTTTTTTCTGTTACAGATTTATCGTACGGACAATCATAACATTCTCTTTTATGCCAGCAAGGCGTAAACACTATCTGTCATCCTTTCCGAACCTGTTCGGTTGAGACCATTTTCCATTTTCGCGTTGCTTCCACCTGTGCTTTAAAAGCTTGCCCGTTTAATAATAAATAACGCACAGCAAGTTTCTGAACCTCGGAATGAGGAACGAAACGACCCTCGGTTAATTGGTTGATATTTGAAGAAACGGAAGGAATACGAAATCATCTTTCATGGCTCGTTCTTCCTTACCCCGTCTTCATGGCTCCCATTAAACTATGTGTCACTTCTCTTAATTCATTCAGAAATTTGCATTTTTCTGCACTTTGCGTTAATCATAGAAAATGACCCCCATCGTCGTCGTATGCCTTTTACCCTCTGCCTTATCAGATCGTTCGTTACAAGAAAACCCCAGAAAAAAGGAAAATTCAAAAACGAAGAAGAAGAAAAAAGAAACCGAAATCTTAGCAACATAATAACAGTGGAAAGACGACGAACTAGTGAAAGAAAAAAAAAATAAAGACGAGGAAGTTGTAGCTTGTTAAAATTTTACATGAACCTTCTTGTATCATTAATCTTTCTTCCTTCCTTAGAATAACGGTAACTTCCTTCGTCCTTCTCCGCCATCTTAACTTGGGATAATTTTAAAGCTATACGAAAGGAAACAAATCACTAGGAATGGCTTAAGACTCTCTCTCATTCCCTTACATTTAGAAATTATGTTGAAAAAAACAAAAAAAGACAAAGAATTAAAATTGATAATGGCCGTAAATTCCGACAAGGGCCGTCTCCATCGAAATCATGGGACAATCTCAATGAACTAATTTTCAGCGAAATAACATTCAATTAAAAGCTCTTGTTACAATCTTGCGACATTTGAACAGTTTCCCCACAGATAGGCTACGAAGAAATAGCCTCACGATTTCTTTGGATGTGTCCCACAGCGGTTTCTCTTCAGCGCTTAGTTTTCAGTGAATTTATAAATAGAAATCGGAGCTCTATAAAAAGTAGAGTCTTTTACGAATGTCATGAATATTTTCATAGTTTTAGAGACATAAGTAATTAAGTATTTGGAAATCTCAGTCACTTTTTAAGATAAATTTTCTCTTTCTTTATAAAGCGTTTCATTCTATGTTTGTAATATAAATGTTTCTTTTCGATAATAATACATAGAAGTGGTGCAGTAAAGGCGCACATTGAAGACCACCGGCGTGGAGGTCGTTTCGGAAAATGAGGTTTTGATTTATATTTTTATACGATTAAAAGTCGAGGGCTATAAATTTTTGTTAGAAAGAAGCGAGAAACGTTGGATGTTGAGGAGGGAATTTCAAGGAGCGAAGGAAAATGAATTCTATTGAAATATTTTCAATGGAGGTGATCAATCGTCGATGAAGACGTCTCGTGTTTAGACACCGTCGCACGAGATGTTTCGACCCGATGGTTTTTTCCCCCTCCCACTCCTGCTTTTTTTCGGTTCACTTTTTAATTCGGCGTGACAGACGCCATGAACGGCTTTAAAACCAAATTGAGCGACATCACCCGTAGATTTTGACAGGCTGGACCGCTCAACAAGGCAGCTGAGTTTGGAACATCCGGGGAACCGTGAATCAAACGGAAGAGGAAGGATAGAAATTTCCAGAAGGACGGCTGAGGAAAGCGAATGCAAATAGAGGGATGGATAAATGAAAGGATTATAAATATCAAAGGAGAAAAGGAAACAGACGATGAGCCCCTCGTCAGATATTTTCTTTGTTTTGCTTGTTCTCACATTTTGGCAACTTCCTCATAATTTCATTGCAATAGCTGGAACCTTTTCAGATAGTGTGTATACTTAGGAGCGCATATATAATATAATTTCAGGCAAGTTTCAAAATACAATTTTTGAAATCATTCTCTACGGATTGTCTTCTTTTTCCGGCTTAAACACCTTTTTATCGAAGAAATGCTTTAACAATACAGTAATCCGAACTTCCAGTGATCCAAACCTCTTATAATTCGAACTGCCCCTCTCAATAGTCTCTCGCCTAGAATACATTTTTTATTCCCTCGAGTTCCATGAGCCTAACCAACAAGAAATAGTTCAAAAGACCAGGAAATGTTTAGTTTTGATTTTGCTTCAAAGTCAGTACTGTACTGTAAATGTATACTGAACATCTGGATATAGATATGGTGACAATCCTTTTGACAGGTAAAAGTCATGTAAATTACTACCAGGGAATATCAGAAAGTGACGCCATTTATTTTTAACAAAGGAAATATAGTCGCTGCGTAAAAGTTAGCAGTCAAAAAGAAGGCTTGGTACATACACAGACCTTTCATAACAAGAATTGTTCCTGCGCCAGCGCACTACGTGCTACCAGTCGTTTTACAAATAGCCGCCGCTATCACATCGTCTGCAATGGAAGAACAACAATCTCTTATAAGGTTTCTTTTCGCAAAAGGTAAGAAACCTGCTGAAATTCATGAGGAAATGGTAGAAGTTTACGGTGCCCACTGTCTGGACTATTCCAATATGTGCAAATGGTGTAAAATGTTTCGGGAAGGATAAACAGCGTTCTGGGCGGCCTGCGTCAGCAGCAACACCACCCATTATCGAGAACATTAACAACACAGAGAAAACCGTCGCATTTGCTTGAAAAAAGGGAGTGAAACGTTTCACATATCTTTGGGATCTGCATGGGATAGGGTGCATGAGAAGCTTGGGTACTGCAAAGTCTGTTCGCGTTGGATTTCAAAAAAGTCTGACAGACCGGCAACAGAATGGCGTACAGCCTGCAACATCTGCTGCGGTACAATCAGGAGGAAAATGCATTTCTGAATGGCATTGTCACGGGAGATGAGTCCTGAGTCTTGCATTTGACACTTGAGCCTAAAACTGCAAGCATTGTGTGGAAACATCCAAATTCTCCGGTTCGCAATAAATTCAAAGTTTCTCCTTCAACTCGGAAGATTATGCTTATAGTTTTTTTGGGAGAAGCAAGGCATCCTACTGGCAGAGTTCCTGCCTCGTGGGTCAACCGTCAACGCCGCTACCTATTGTGAACCGTTGACTAAACTGCGGCGTGCTATTCGGGATAAGCGACCAGAAAGAGTGAACGATGTTCGACTTCTTCGTGACAATGCACGCCCGCAGTCCGTTTCGGCTGGGAGGTTCTGAGCCACCCAGCCTGCAGTCTGGACTTAGCGCCATCGGACTACCACCTCTTTGGTCCCATGAAGAGATTTCTGGGTGATCAGAGTTTTGAGACTGACGAGGAACACAAATCTGCCGTGCGCCATTGACTGTATTCACAGCCGACGGAGTTCTATGGAGCGGGGTATTCTGAAACTGGTGCAGTAGCGTTTGGATAAATGCTTAAATTGTCAAGGTGCCTATGTGGAAAAGTAGATAAAGACGTGTAGTTTTAGCTGCACTTTGTTATTTACCTCTATGTTTTGTAATTTTCTTTGAAAAAAATAAATGGCGTTACTTTCTGATATCGCCTCGTACATTTTATATCTAAAATCAATGTTTAATTATCTCCATTTGGGAAAAAATATTAGAAAAGAAATGTGAAAACAAATTTAAGGATATGATTAGATGTTTGTATTCAGCGTTGTGAATATAATAGTCGGATGTTTGTGATTCTTCTTTAAAACGCAGGTTACTTGTTACTTGTTGAGATGGTTTTCAAAAATTGTGAGAGAACTTTGAGGTTGACGTTTTCTTTTTGGAGTCGTGAAGGTGTTGATTAGTTCATTTAAGGGTGTCTTGATGAATGTCATAGGTAATGAAGGTACCCTCTGATATACTAAATTTTTGTACATGTATAGTAATTTTTGTAACAAGGGAAGAAAATGAACCAAAAATAGTGATACGCTATGCTGAATTTATTAAGCCTAACGCGTTTCGAGATTTCACCATCATCGGAGGGACATAGCTAACCTGTGTGCCTCCGATGATGGTGAAACGCGTTAGACTTCATAAACTTAGCATATTGGTTCTTCCTTTGTTATATCTGCCCTGATACTTGACATAATGAATGTTGAATCAGTAATTTTTGATTCATTTAGTTTGTTTTAACGTTTGTACAGTACAATAATCAGAACCGCTAATCCAAACATACTCTTGGCTCAATTAGTTCGGATTACCACGACCGTACTGTAATAAAAAAAAAGTGTACGAGGCAATCGAACACATAAATCACATCCTGAGATGCTGACTTTTTATCGAATGTGGCTTAACAACCTGACTACACGTTGGCAACGATGCTTTGTTTCTGCTGAGATTATTTTCATTCACTGGCTTTCTTTGCCTTTTTGCTTTTCCTGTAACAAATAACATTGCTATTTCATTTGCAACAAAGCCATTGGACTGCAGGTTCTTTGATTTTTAGAATTGTCTTACTGGTGTTAACATATATTTTCTTGAAATAAAGGGGTTCCGTAAGAGTCATATAGTTTCATTTAGATCAAACTTGCAAGGGAAAAAAGTATTTCATCTATTTTTAAACCTGTTTCACAATTAAAACGTGAGAACAAGCGGTAGCGGAATACGCTACAGGTGCGGGCGTTGGCATTCCGCATACCTTGCGGAGGCGTCGTGAAGTTTCCGTTTTCAGTTCACAATTAAATATGCGACCGCAAGAAGTCTCTTCCGATTGGTCAATTTTAGAGTGCCCTTACACAGCCTACATCTAATCATGTAGGCTGTGGCCCTTATAATGGCGGTTATAAAGGCACTCTAGTGTATTAATCGTTCGTTAAACGAACGATTTCTTTAAAATTAATGGCCATTTTTTGTTTTTCCTTACAAAATCGATGTATTGATAAAATACGAGAGAGACTTCCAGTAAAACTTCGATGTATATGTTCTTTCAAATATACACGATCAGTACATGCGGTCATTGGGTTTCGTATCCCCCCCCCCCCCTCCTCCCCAGCATTTTTCTCTTTTCCCGCCAACCCTTCGAATATATCGATGTTTTAAAAAATAATTTCACTTCCTTTTCATAATAACATACTTGTCGCTTATGCATTCCAACTCTAATTTTCATTTTGTATACTTATTGTAGCCATATTTATTGTGCCTTTTTTGTTTTTGCTACTTTATCGGCGCATTGACTGGGTAATTATTTTTTTATTAGGGCCGAGCGATGCCATCGATCTTGATTAAATAATCGATGTTTTTATCTTGTTTAAATCTTATACTATACTCGAAAAACATGTCATCTAAACATCTTAAATTTATCTGAAATATATATCGAATATTTGTAAATATAGATGTTTTATTTATCGGGAAAAATACTATTATTACGATATCGAATGTGCTTAAGCAATGAACGAAGTGTAGCCGATACAGGTGTTCAAATTTCCCAGGATTACTGTGCAAAGCTGATCCGATTCTGATTGGCTACTGCGTGCGCGGATTCGCCAAATATCTAGACTGTCTAGATATGAGAAATCCGCCCGCAATCTGCTTGCGGGACGGAATCCGCGCGTCTTTATTTTTTTGTGAAATGACCGCGTTTGCGGATAAACCTCTCTACGCGTTGCGGACTCCGCATCCGCCCATTTTCCGCACGCAAACCCTAATTGTGAAACAGGCTTTAGTTTCGAAAAACTAGTGGAATCACGAGCGCATCGAGAGCCTCCTGAGGGTTTATTAAGTTGCTCCTGAGGTAAACAACTACAATAACCTTATTAAGTCCGGTAAAGCTGCGGAGTCAAAAAGAAGATTGTAGAGCATGAGCACTTCAGAAAAAAACTTTAAATAATAAGTAAAAGTGGAACATTGTCTTTTAAGTTTTTAATAGGTGGATGGTGCTCAACTTTCTTCAAATTCTCTTTATTTCTTGAGAAAACTTTATCAACTCAATTCGCGCAGTCAAGCATATTTCAAAAGTCGAGCGCCGCCGCCTTCATTTCTAGCAGAAATGTTCACGTCTTTAAAACCGGAATGCAGTAACTTTTGTTTAGCACTCTTAACACCAACTTAACTCCGTGTATTTTTGGAGAGCGAATCCTTTCGAGGAGGATGAAGTCGTATGCCCATTAAGCTCCGTTTAATGTTCCTATTTTCCTATTTCCGTTATACACAGACACACACACACACGCACACACACACACACACACACACACACACATACACGCACACAATACATGTACAAAGAGAGAGAGTGTAACGAAGAGACCCAGTGTTATACAAGAGAGTTTCCAAAAATTCCTTTTCCATTCGTGGAATCATTTACGAAAAAGGAAGCTCTCCAACTCCCCCCCCCCCCTCCCCCCACCGAACCCCGCAAACATCACTTTACAAGGCCATGGTTCCTTCTTCGTTTTTCCCCCCAGTAGACTCCATATGCATCGCCAATTACCCATCCTTCGTAACCCCCTCTCAAATGATGGAGGGGCTTCAGTGGCGCCTCGATGCGGCTCTGCTGGGAAACGGGATTCGTTAGCATAATGAGGGGGGAGCCACCGGAGAGACAAGGGCGATCTCCTTTATGAATAGCAAATAAAAGGCAACAGCAAGCAAGCAAGTAACAAAGGAAAGAGAATGGGAGTAGGAGGATGTAAACATAAGATGCAATGGCACACATCCTTAAAAGGAAACAACAGAGGGAGGAAATAAAAAATATATATATACATATAAAAGAAACACGGACGAAGGAGAAACAGAAGAGAGTAAATGATTACGCTTCAACGCGCATGCGCCAAAAAGAATTTTTTAGCTTCTTAAAACTCCCGAAGAAAGTCGATAACACTACTCAATCCTTCTGCCCTTTTATTCTCTTAAGGAGCAAAGGCAAATTCGCCATAGAGAGGGAGATAAAGCTGTGTCGGCAAGTACGTAGGTCAAACGAAATGATCTCTAATGAATTTCACGGGCAGCAACAGCCATTTCTTTCTCTGCTTCATTTAACTGTCTCGCTTTCATTCAATTATGAAAAAAAATTATAAAACGAGATACGAGCTCGTGGTAAAATTGTCTCTTGAGGCAATGGTGACTTTCACTCGATGCAGACGTACGTAAAGCAAGCGTTCAGCTCTCAGAAGGGAAGTCGCAAATCTTAAAAATTCATTTTGAAAAAAAAATAGTATAACATTATATCGACAAGAACTTATAGGATGAAATGATTGCAGCGGTTTGTTAGGGACTCTAACAATGGCTTTGGCAGGATGATGTTCAAGGACTCACGGACTTGTCGCTTGAAATGTGGCGGAACGCCATCCTGTTGAAAGGGGTGAAGTCCGTCCTGTCGGTTTGCTGCGGTGGCATGAGCCAATTTTCAAGCCTGTCCAGATAGGTGTGCCCTGTTACGGCTTCTTCCGCAAAGAAGTAAATTTTGAATTTTAAGATGCCGGGCTATTCAAACAAAACTTAAAGATCTGCGTTATCTCTGATATAACCAAACTTCATCGCCACAATGCTAATAGAACGGGTGAAAAAAAATTCACTGAACCGCCGCAGTCATCTGTAAACATCCTGCACTTTAAAATTTAAGCAGATAATATCAAGCCTTTACGAATTTTATAAGCTCTCGTCGAAAGAGTTATAGTGTCGTTGATACTAGAGAGTTAGGTTTTTTTCGTTACGAGAAATTTCTCGTACAAAAACGAAAGAATTTGACTTCACTTCCGTTAATGTTAGACGATTCTCCTACGTTACGAAAAAAATTAACGCAAAAATTTTTCGATCTCGTTGGCAAATGTCGATTGCGTAACGAGATCATTGTTCATGCGCAGTTTGTGCATAGCGAGAACATCCGGCCAAAAATCCGCCATCTTAATTCTCTCGCTTATTCGAGTGCTTGTTTGTGCCTTGTTATCCGCCAACATGAGTCAGTTAGCAATCAGTTATCACTCTCAATGATCTGTGTATGGTAAATGGAATTCCTTTGAGTACTTTTTACTCCGCCTAGAGTAATACAGTTGAATTTAGCGTACTTGCTATATTTCGTAACGTAAAAAAAACTTCCCTTTCTGACACTAGATGACGCCACTTGTACCCTAGTATTATATCTGGTTGGTTATTACGATTCGCTTTCGATACGAAAGAAAACACAAGATTGCAGATTGTTGTTAACGAGAAATTTTTACACGAGCACATTGCTTGAATATCTCGTAACTGAATTCTCGTAACGAAAAAAAACTAACTCTGTACTCTATCCGCGCTCAGGTTTCTTCTTCTAAACATTTATTTATTTATTTATTTATTTATTTATTTATTTATTTAAAATCTTGCATCCTAACAAGGATATGTAAGAGGTAACAACAGAATAATATACCGGGTGGGCAAGAAATAACGTAGGGTGTTCAGAGCTCGCTAGCGGGAATTCTATTAGGCCAAATGCAGTACATCTTGGTGTATATACAATACTCATTTCCAAAAAAGTTGGGACAGTGCAAAATATATAGAAAAAACAAAAAGGGATGATGTAACTAAACTTTCTCGCGAATACAAAATAGCAGATACGTTTATGAAATGACATAAATATACTGTGTGCACCAAAACATTTTGTATCGTGGCCGGGACGTTCATTTTGAATGGGGGTGTTGCAACACGTTCCAAAATAGTAGGGACATACGTTGTAGAAAGCGCCGTTAGTAGTGGAACCTTCCGAATTGTTCGGGAATAATCTAGAATGATGACGTCATACTACATTCCGTATAAATAACAGTTGCCATCCGTCGTTCAGGTAACTTATTCGGAACGATGGGTCGAGGCAAGCCAGTTAGCGAAGATCTTCGTGTTCGAATCATTCAAGAATTCACAAACAACGTTTCTCAGAATGCAATAGCCAGAAGATTTAACCTGTCATCATCTACAGTACATAATATTATCAAGCGCTACCGAGATAGTGGTGAGATCACAGTTCGGAAAGGCCAAGGTAGAAAACCTATTCTGAATGCTCGAGCTCTTCGGATCCTCCGACGTCACTGCGTCACGCATAGGAATGCTGCGATTACGGACATAGCCACGTGGGCCCGCGATTTCTTCGGGAAGCCATTATCGTTGAATACTGTACGTCGGTGCATCCACAAATGCAAACTTAAGTCATACTGTGCACAACGGAAGCCATACATCAACAAACGACAGCAACGTCGCCGTCTGATATGGGCTCGAGCCCATCGCAATTGGTCCCAAGCACGCTGGAAGAACATATTGTGGTCCGATGAATCAACCTTTACGATTGTTTACGGAAATAATGGACGCCGTACACTCCGGACCAAAGACGAAAAGGATATTCCCGCGTGCTACAGGCGTTCGGTACAGAAACCACCGTCTGTCATGGTCTAGGGCTGTATTAGTGGCCATGGAATGGGAGACTTGCACATCTGCAATGGCACCGTCAATGCTGAAGCGTATATACAGATCCTGGAACAAGCTATGGTGCCATCTAAGAGGCGCCTGTTTGGACGACGTCAGTGTATATTTCAACAAGACAACGCCAGACCGCATGCAGCGCGCATAACTTCTGCATGGCTACGTCGGCAGCGCATTCGTATGTTGGATTGGCCCCCTTGCAGCCCGGATCTGTTGCCTATAGAAAACGTTTGGCGTATTATTAAACGAAAACTACGACAGCGACGACCCCGGACAGTTGAACAGCTGAAAACCTATATCCAACAGGAATGGGATAGAATTCCGGTTACGGTGTTAGAAAGATTGGTGTCATCGATGCCCAGAAGATTGCAGTGTGTCATCAAGAGGAGACGTGACGCCACACCGTGGTAAACGCCGTGCTGTCCCAACTTTTTTGGGAGTGTGTTGCACGTGCCAAACAGGAAAACCACCTGTATCTTTCTTTAATTTATCGTTTATGTATTGTAATGCGTTGAAATAAACGGCAATACAATAATCCAAACAAATGTGTTGGAGTTCTTCTTATATGTTGCACTGTCCCAACTTTTTTGGAAATGAGTATTGTACTTAGTGGAACATGCAGTTTCGATTTCTGCAAGAAAAAAAAATAGTACCAGAAGTCGCCATAGGGGGCGCTTATTTCAAGAAAACAATGAATACCTAATTGTCAAATGAACAAATACCGTACAAACCAACTTTAGTAACAACAATAAACAATGTTTTATTTTTTAATTACAAATGTGTTTCAATATGACCACCAGCGTGCTGTTCCAATAGCTGCATGCGGTACACGACATTTTCTACGGCAGCTCGCAGCATATCTGCATTAATTAGTCTGATATGTAACGTTATTTGATCCTTTAAGGTTGAGAGGTCAGGAACATGTGCTTGATACACAAGGCTTTTCAAATATCCCCATAACCAAAAATCACAAGGATTAAGATCAGGCGACCTGGGTGGCCATACCATGGGAAATGCACGACTAATTATTCTGTTGTCTGAAAAACGTTCTCGCAAGATCTGCTGTACCTGACGTCCGACCATCCTGCATAAAAATGGTAGAATCCAGACGACCCTTTTCCTGCAATCGTGGTATCACAAAATTCTCAAGCATATCGGCATACCTGGCAGAATTGACGGAACAAGTCACCGGTCCACGGGGACGGATTTCTTCAAAAAAGTACGGGCCGATGATGAAAGAAGCAGTAAAGCCGCACCATACTGTTAGTTTCGGTGAATGCATAGGAGTTGGCAGACACACTTGTGGATTTGATGCAGCCCAAATACGGCAGTTGTGGGTATTGATATCACCATTCAAATAAAAATGTGCCTCATCACTCCATAAAATTTGCCATGGCCATGCATCATACTTGCAAAAAATCTCAACGAAAAGTCAGTTCGGGTACGTTCATCTCCAGGAAGCAATTATTGAACAGGTGTGAGTTTATAGGGATAAAATATCAATATCTTATGCAATATTTTCCTCACCGTCGAATATGGGATATCTGTTTGGCGTGCTATTGCGCGTGCACTGCTGGTACCCTGCACAGTAGTCATCTCCTGTTCCACAACAGCAGTTGCAACTTCTTCAACGTGTTGCTGCCTGATTCGTTTGCGTCCCCGGCCTGGTTGCACTCCTAGGGTTCCGGTAGATTCAAATCGTTCAATCATTTTCCGTAAGTTAGTTATGCTCATCGGTCCTCTTCGTAACGTTTTCAATCGCCGGAATTCACGAAGGGCAGCACTTGCATTGTCGCTCTTCTGATAAAACAACTTGACTAATAACGCCCGGTCAGGCAGAGTAAGCGTCATCGTCAGGCCATTCGTTCGTGAATGATGGGAAATCCTGAGCCTTGCCTTTTATTGTCATGATTGCTCAACACGGAACGCGCTTATGCAAATGTATTCATTGTTTTCTTGAAATAAGCGCCCCCTATGGCGACTTTTGGTACTATTTTTCTTTTTTTTTTTTGCAGAAATCGAAACTGCATGTTCCACTAAGTATAGACACCAAAATGTACTGCATTTGGCCTAATAGAATTCCCGCTAGCGAGCTCTGAACACCTCACGTTATTTCTTGCCCACCCGGTATATATTATTTTAGGTACAAACGGTGGCTTGATGGAATAATTTAAAAACGTGTTCTTTATGATTAGTACAATGTTTTAGCGTACAATTAATTATCTGCTTTCTAACACTAAATGATAAAGCATTCCAATTTGAAATAACATTATACGGGAAGAAAGCAGCCAAAAATTTGGATACAATGTTCGGCGGTACAAGTTTCAGTCTCTGGGTTTCACGAGTATGATTAGAATTTAACAACCATTCTCTCACACAGTGTATCGGATGATCAGTAATGTAAGGGCATAATAAAGTTCCTTAAATCTAGCAGAAGTTATGATGTTTTGAAGGGTAGGAATATCACAAGCAGCACAAGTGTCAGTTATAGACACGTATTTTGAGAGACCCAGCCCCGTTCGAATAGCAGAATTATATGCAACTTGTACTCGAGTAATTAAATTTTTCGAAGCAGAAGACCAAATAACTATGCCATATTCTATTTTTGGAATGAGAACAGCCTTGATCGTTTTAATCATTTCCTTTCTGGTGAGTGTACCTTTGAGGCTTTTAAGTAAGAACCTCAATCGATTTAGGTCCAGTAGTAGGGCTTCAATTGTTTCTTTGAATGAAATTCTGTTGTCAATAGTAATGCCTAATATCTTACAGGAAAGTAAGGGTCCGGTTTTTTGTTTATCAATAAGTAAGATATTGGTTTTGGTCTCATTGAAGATCAAATCAGGTGTGGTATACCAATTTTTTAGTAAGTGTACGTCATCATGAATTTACTGGAGTACGGTCGGTTGTTCCGAACTGGAAAAGGCTTTATATAGAAGGTTATCATCAACATAGGAGAGGATGTGAAAATTTAAGGGGAGTTTATGAATTTCCGCTGTAGCAGCAGCATAAACCACCGTGGCTGTAGGAGAACCTTGTAAAAGATCTCGAGTGGACGGGAATTCTTCCGTGTGATTGGGAGCCTGGATGTAATTGGTTCTATTCGAAAAGAAATCTTGAAGGTTTAAAGTTCTTGAGTCTACTCCCAAGTATTCAAGATGATTGTAGAATTGATATCTGTCAATAGTATTAAAGGCCTTAGAAATATCTGTGTTTACCAAGTAGTATGAAAGACCTTGGTCCAAGGCATTTATAATATAATTAAGAACATGAAGTAAGGAGTACATAATTGGAGTTTTCGGTCTCCCACCATATTGATTGCTTGGAATAATGGACCAGAGAAATTTAGTAAGGTCAGCAAAAATCAGCTTTTCAGCAATTTTTGCAAACGTGGATAAGATGCAGATTGGTCTATAGTTGCATATATCTTCCATGGAACCCTTTTTAAAGATCGGGACGATAAGCGTTTTTTTTTAAATCGGTCGGAAAACGTTGAGAGTACATAATGTTTTGAAGTAGTGATTGAAAAAGTACGTTGCCAAACTGTCCCCAATTTTTCATAACAGTAATGGTCAATACTCCATCTCTACTTGACACCTTGTTGTTAGTTTGCTTAATGGCCAAATTAATTTGAGATAGAGAAATATGAGGACAGGAACCTGCCTGAATAACAAAACGATTATTATCTGTAAGTTGTGGATTTAGCAGTTGATTGTTTGGATTGTCAATCCATTTTAAATATAGATCACTCTCTTCCATTGGAAACGTTTGTTTTTTTCTCTTGTATGACCGGATAAATTTCCACAAATCAAAGGTGCTAGTATTGCTGTCCATAATCATCGCTCGTTTCGCTTGACGAATTCCTCTTTTGAAGTTTACATTCGCATTTTTTAATCGGTGCTTGTTAACGGAAGAAGGATCAAGTTTGAAGAGGGCATATTCACGTTTTTTATGCTTCCATAACTGTAGGGTGTTATAGCTCCACCAAGGGCACTTATTGTTTTTAGACTTTATCATTTTTTCAACTAACCCCGCCTCAACCAGGGCTTGTCGAACGTTAGTTTGGAAAGTCTTTAATAATAGGATAACACATTGTAGGCTAAAAAAAAGTATTCCATTTCTGATTGGGCAGTACTGTCCTAAATTTAACCCAGTCAACATTTTTAAAGTCATATATAGTCCTAATAATGTTATCAACATTTTTATTAAGCGTAGCAACTTTTTGTATACGAAATATAAGAGCGTTATGGTCGCATTTTGGAAACGTTATGTGCTCAACCAGAAACTCAGACCACTGGGCAGGGATGAAAATTTGATCTAAGGTACTACTAGTCGTGAGTGTTGTCCTAGTCGGTGTTGTAATGATTGGTTGAAGATGATTAGCTTCACAAAATTTAGTAATCAGGTTGGTATTAGAAGATTTTACTCCAAAATCAGTGTTAAAATCCCCAATGATGACGTTTGTATCATAAATTTGTGACTGTTGTAAGACAGAAAGTAAATCAGAAACAGGTATATAGTTGGGCCTATAAAAAGCAAGAATGTTAATGTCAGCATCATTTATACAACAATGAACACAGATGTATTCCAACCCGGCACATGTATCTTTTTTTTTAGTTGAAATTTCCACCGAGTTGAGATCAGGATGGCAACTCCTCCACCTCTCGTGTGTCTATCCTGACGAATTAAATTGTAATTATGTAGTTGAAAAACGTCATGGGAGTGTAAGTCAGATAACCACGTTTCAGTAATTACGCAAATGTCCGGTTTGTGAGAAGAAATCCAGATAGTAACATCATCAATTTTGTTAAGTATTGACCGAGCATTGAGATAACTTATAACGAGTGGTCGAGTCCGAGGACGCTTAGTAATGGAGATGGCATTATCAGTTTGTTGGTGAGATAGGCCTCGTATTCGGGGGGGTTGATAAATATGCGTCCTGTAGTAACGTGGGATTACGTCCTAAATATGTACGCACATTAAGACCTTTAGGCCAATCAACAGAATTCAGCATGTTCTCATCCGAATTAATCAATGCTCTTACAAAAAACATTTTTGATGTTGATCCTGCTTTAGTTGTCCATTTGCCGCATTGGATAACGTTTATTCCATGATCAACCAAAGTTTTTGCCAAAAGTTGAGGTGTTACTAAGTCATCTAGGTTTCCAATGCATAGACGTGTGGTATTGTATGTGCGGAAAGGTAAGCCCCAACCTTTAGTGCTTTTATTATTGATAGATGGCATATCCATATTTGCCGATGTAGTATTATAATTATGTGTATTAATCAATATTGGTGATCTACTTTTATTCATGAAAATTCCATTCGTTGTCTCACTAGGTGCTTTATCTTCCTCATCAATTGATACATCGCCATTACATTTTAAATCAATTAGTTCAGGATTGGATTGTAGCTGATTTTTTAGATTTACAGTGTTAATATTATCATACGGAAGCGTTGGTGTCTTTATAGGGGTTTCATCATGAAACTTAGTTGGAGTTGGCATGGCAGTTATAATTTGTCGGGTTTCTTTCATCATTGAATCAATGAGGAATTTAACATTATCTAGCAGGTCTTTCACCATGTTTTTTAGTGACTCCGTGATACCCTTGATGATAGCATTAGTAATGTTATGATTTAAATCCTGAAGCTTACTATCAATATGTTGGTGTTTATAACGTTCTTGTAATTCTATAAAAAGCTTGTCATGAAAATCAGTTAATATAGTGGTATATTTATCAGCATCCTTTGACTGCGGGACCTCCGAAATTATTTGACTTTGAATATCCTTAGTGATACAATTGTGTTGTTTTTCTCCAGATATTATATCGGCACCTTGAGCAGATGTGGAGTCATCCCGTAGACAATTTTTTTTGAAACCGTGTCTTCTGATTCTGTATTTCACCAATGAGCTGATCTTGGTTTGAAGTAGATTGGTCCACCTGGCAATTCGTTTGAATCCAGGATTTAAGCTTTAACAGAAATTGATCAATGCTTTTTCTCTGTTCATTGGTTGACGTTTTGCTTCCAATCACAGTTTGTATTAGCTCCTGATGATATTATTAATCGCTCAACATTTGGTCTATGGATGCTCTATCATTTGTAATTTTCTCGGAATCCATGAAGCATGGAGATCTAGTAGCCGTACTGCCTGCAGCCAATTTTGTAGAATTAGTATAGAAAACTAAAGTAAAGGGACGATCTATAAAAAGAAAGGATTGGGGGTGGAGAGGAAAGAAGAAGGTGCTTATGGCGGAAAAGGGGAGCCCAGTAGGGAGAGATGTAATAGGCAAGGTCACGGTCGTAGTAGGGTCCGAGACTAGGGGGAGGAAAGGGGGATTAAATAATAAACTTAAGGAAATAAGAGTAAAATAATAAACGAAGGAAAAAAAAAGAGAAGAGAACAGAAATTAAGAAAATGAGTAAAAAAGAATAAGGCTACAGTAGGGTGGGAGAGGAGTTAAAAGAAAACAGTTGAACTAGGGAAATAGTGAAAACAATACAAGACTTGGGTAGAAGGAGGGAGGGGGAGTTAAGAGAAAGTTGAAAGTAAGACACTGTTAAAAGAAGAAGAAAACTAGAAAACTGAGAAAATAATACCTATTTATTTGAATCAGAAGAGGGTAGGGAGGTGGAGATGCTCGGAGGTAAAGAAAGGTTAAACGAGAGAAAGAAATAATAAAATAATGGTAAACTTACTACTAATCTTGACAATAATAGTAAAAACAAAATATTAATGAGATAATAATAATAAGGTAGAAATGTAAGGAAGACCTAGAGTTGGGGCGTTCGTTGGACGGGAAACTACTGCTTGGCTAGGCGGTAAGGGATGGGTTGCAGGAGGGGGGAAACTGTGGTCACTGGGGAAGGCGGGAGCGTTTGGGGGACACGTCTGCCCGGGGAAGCACATCATGTACAGTTTCGACGAACTTAACTTCAGAAGTTTTGAACCATAGAAAAAACCATCTAAATCTTAAATTTGAGTGGTGACACACAAATTAATCCTTTTTTCTTGAGTTCGAAGATTGCAGTGTGAATTATAGCTGTCCAAACTTTTTCCATGCAACTTAAACAGTTTTCGCAGAAATGGCATATGAACTCAACAAAATTCATTCTTTTCGTTGTTTGGAGAATAAATAGAGTTATATTTAGAATTAAGAATATGCGAAAACTATGCCTGATTTCGGAAATTCGAAAAACAAACCAACACATTTCACTTGAAATCATTTGATTTTAACAGAATCTCAACATTAGTGGATAACAGTTTGTTTTTTTAATACTACGTTTGAGCTCTTCTACCAGAAAAATATGAGAAACCGCTCAAACATGCCATATCGTCAAGGAATGACAGCGACCCGAAATTGCTGGTCCCTTGCATAATGCCATTGGGATGCAGAATATTTAATGTTGCAAGGCGGAAAAATGTACATCGGATCTTCACGAACGCTGGGAATTGGTCGCGAGGGGGGGGGGGCGACGAAGACCAATATGAAGACGAAGTGAAAAAAATGAATACCATATCCCGGGCGCCATTCATTGGCTTTGTTTACCTGAGCATACTATCTACCGAATTTGAAGATAATGTTCAGTAGGTATCGTGTTGCTGTAAGACAAATTTAATAGTCGCTAGTGTTAATCGTGCCTTAAAAGCCAATTCATTTTTCAAATTATCAATCGAATATGTAGGATTTTTCACCTCTGCAACAATGAGTTTCCCATATGGAGAATGGCGTAACTGAGGATTACATCAACAATGGCAATGTGGTACGTGTTTACGATAGCTTGTAACAATGGCTCTATAGAGCTTCC
The DNA here is from genome assembly GCA_023313115.1 of Rhysida immarginata. NCBI lineage: Eukaryota > Metazoa > Arthropoda > Chilopoda > Scolopendromorpha > Scolopendridae > Rhysida > Rhysida immarginata. Next base: position 852,054 of record JAHWFO010047825.1, on the reverse strand, counting down.
AGGGGAAGAATGGCAAGCTAAGATATATTAACTGTTGTCGTTAAACATTTACTTTATACTTTATGCTCTTCAATATAATGTGTGCGTGTATGTATATTATACAACGTTTAATAAATACGTTTCTTTTCCATACGCATTTATTCCTTAATTCGCCCGGACTCGCAACAGAATAAAGCATGAAATTTAATAAAGGTTTAAAGATAACCTTTCATTTGGTGAATGTCAAAGCTCACTTGCAGTTACATCACTTGATTTGGTTAAGTTGAGCACATATGCAAACAGGATCTCAATACAGTTTTCCATTAAATCAATGGGTTTGTTATTTAATACACGCGAAGGTAAACAAAAGGTAAAAATCGATCAATTAATTGTCGATTTTCCTATGGAAAATGTGTTTTAGTTTACTTATGTCAAAAAAAATCATGATATTTCTCCCTCGCATATTCACAGAATTTCAAAAGAAGACGTCAGATGCGATTTGGAGTTAATATAAGGTGTACATCATTTTTTGCTCAGAAAAGGAAATTACTTTTTATAGAAAGATGACGTTTATTTTATTCAAAAAATTTCCCATTCCAACCATACAACCTTCCCACACGTTTCAGGCAATATGTGGATTCCACGATAGAAGAAGAGTTCAAGTCAATTTTTGATCTCCTCAAGAGAAAGGACGCTCTGCAGAGATCTAAACAAATGGCGCGATGTCTGGTGAATACTTTTTTTTTTATTTATTTAAAATGGTAAGCAACAGGCTGAGTGCCCAGTGACAGCTTACAGCTAAGCAATTACAATGAAAGAGAGAAATTAAAGTAAAATAAAATTATAGATTATACAGGGTGTTTCACAATTGGTGTCCCGTCTTTAGGTCCAAATAACGACTCAAGGGGAACAGATTGGGGGAAAATGAATACTGATTATTTGGTTTTAATGTCCTCTAATTCAGAATAAAAACATTTCGCGTCCCTGGGGGTGAAGGGGTAAATTTTGAAAATTTTAATTTTGTAGGGGTAGGGGTTAGACCCCATGTGTTATTTAGAAAGTTGTAGAGCATCATGTAAAATGTGGGTTTAGCAAAAAAACCGGTGAAAAAATCTCATCCCCTGCCCTTTATCGAGTGGGTAAAGTGAAATGTATGGCTAGCTAATGTAGACAAAAACAGAAAACCTCATTTCCCATTTCCCATGTACAGTTTTCAAATTTCATAATTTTTTTCCTGGGAGGAAAAGCCCGGTCGAGTTTATTAGCTTTTCAGGGTAACGACTCATTCATTCTCATTAATTTTCCAAATGTAGGCCCTACTGTTTTCTAATAAGTATGGTTTTTGTCCACATCGGCTAGCCATACCTTTCACCCACTCGATAAAGGGGGCAGGGCATGAGATTTTTTTCACCGGGTTTTTTTGCTAAACCCACATTTTACATGATGCTCTACAACTTTCTAAATAACACATGGGGTCTAACCCCTACCCCTACAAAATTAAAATTTTCAAAATTTACCCCTTCACCCCCAGGGACGCGAAATGTTTTTATTCTGAATTAGGGGATATTAAAACCAAATAATCAATATTCATTTTCCCCCAATCTGTTCCCCTTGAGTCGTTATTTGGACCTAAAGACGGGACACCAATTATGAGACACCCTGTATAAAAATGAAAATATTAATATGAAAAAAAAATGTAATCAAAGCAAAATACGGCGGGTGGGGTAACATATCCCAGCCAAGTGCTTCTAAATTTTCTTTGACACGTTTTGCAACATGAGGACAACCTTGTCAAGTTTTTTTCGCATATTCCGGACGTATCTCTCTCAACGCACGGCTCAGACTCATTATTAAGTAGCGGCAGAATGGAGCCACTTATTGATTTTAAAATGTCCGATTTTCATATTTTCTACATTTTTTGGAGGTAGAAGGTTGAAATTCGGAAAGTAGCTTACAGGTGTACCTTCACTGTTTAGTTTGGTTTTGATTGGCCCACTGGGGTCGGAATTGCGGGGTGGGAGTTAGAGGAGACCAAGTGATATATGTAGTATTTAGATAGGTAAAGAAGTGAAATTCGATATGCAGATTCTTCTAGGAAAAATCTACATTACTATGAAGTTTGGGGTCGGAGTTGTGGGGTTGGCAGCCACTTGGTGTTTAGAACCATGACAACATATAACATTCTCTTTCCTCACGTTGTATTGTGCTTGTGCAATAACAAATTATTTTCGTTACGTCCATTTGTACAGTACAAAATTCTTTAATTACTAAAGTTGACTTTCATCCAATTTGGACATCTTCAGTAGTTAAAACTAAAATTCTTTGATGTTTTTAAATTCTAACAATGGTTGATATTAAGAAAATAAATAAAAATTAAGAAAATTATATAAACTATATTGAAGAAAAAGAAATTTTATTATCATATTATCTCAACAAAGAAAATAATATAATCATCAATAAATAGAAAAATAGTCGAAACTGTGGATACCTTATATAAATAAAGGAAAAACAGAAAACACTACTCCACATTGAATCAGTAAAAATTTATCTATGTGGAGTAGAGTTTTCTGTTTTTCCTTTATTTATATAATCATCAAATAAAACCATTGTTAATATGAACCATTGTTAGGAATGTAAAAACATCAAAGAATTTCGGGAATATCTTTTCGTACTCCTACACCATCAGCCCGCATCCCGAACCCACACGATGCCGTCACCACCGACAAATATTCCCAATCCGGAGTTTACCGCCTGAATTGTGCGTTTTGCGACAGATTCTATGTAGAATTATCGACCCGCAATTTTGCAATACGATTCAAAGAACACATTGACTCGTATAGAAAACGAGATTGTATTTCCCACTTTGCAAACCACCTCGAAGATTCCGGACACGCTTTAAAGACACAAGAAGATGTTATGTCTGTCTTACATATCTGCAATAGACCAGAAAAAACTGCTACCCTCGAAGCGATCGAAATATTCAAGGCCAAGAAGTCCTCCCCCCACCTGCTTCTCAATTGTCAAACAGACTTTAATGTGTATACAATACTTAACTCTTTATCTGATCTATTATGATTCCTTTTTCTCGGTTTCTCTATTATGGTTTACGTTTTCTTTTGCATTTTGTTATTTCTTGCCCGTTTATTTTATTTTCTGTAAATCCTCTTGTCCTCAGACAACCGGATAAGTTCTCTTAGCGGTCCGCGTAAACGCGCACCATCCCTTTGTATATTTTCTTTTTGTATAATTTATAAAATTAGCGTTTACACTCTCTATATTCTATTGGCCATTATAATTCAAAAATCTGTGCTTATTCTATGTATCCTATTGGCAATTATTTCCTCTTTAATTCTTTTGTATCCTATTGGTTCATGTATTTGCATAATTTGTACCACTGTTCTGTATATAAAGGCTTGGATGCCTCTTGCTGTATATATCCTTGACAAAGCCGGGAATAAATGGCGAAACTAGTTGGAACTCCTGATGTCCCTCTGTTATACTGTAAGGCCACCACCTGTTTCATCAATAGGAACAGTTTTATGATCCACCCTTCTACCGAATTTCAGTTGTAACTACTGAAGATGTCCAAATTGGATGAAAGTCAACTTTAGTAATTAAAGTATTTTGGACGTAACGAAAATAATTTGTTATATGGCATGTTGTAAATCATTCGATCAAAAATAATGAGAAAGGAAAGGAGATAAGGTTGTTTTATATTTTCTAAATACTAAGTTCGAGAAATTCAACTTTGATAAAAAAAAAAAAAAAAAAATTGGGGGGTTAAAAGGTAAAGAGAAAGGGGTAAAAATAAATGAACTTCCGCTACTTTCCTATGCCTTCCTCAGGAGGACTAATTTGTTTGTTATTGATAGTGTTCAGCATTGGTGCTCATCTAGTAATGCTTCCAGATCTGCAGCTTCAAATTTTTTGATGCACCTTCACGCTATTTCTAGATCATAACTTTTGAATTGTCTGAACCACTGCCTACACGTACTTTCAGCTAGAGCATGTTCATCGTAAGCTTCCAGAAGAAAATGGTGACTTTCAGGAGCAGTTTTTTTAAGAAGAAGTACGAGGGGCGTCCAAGTTTGACCTGGAATTTATTTTTTATAAAATCAGGAAACTACAAAAAAAAACACACACACACGCCAGTTACGGCTTTGGGGATTGCTTTTTCCTTGATCACGCCATTCGGCGAATATTTTTGAGACAGTGGTCTGTAAAACGCCTAAAAGGCTGACATCTGCCATCACACACGTTCAAAATCTACTCCTCTTCATGCTCATGATGTGGTTGGAATTGAGATAAAGATATATGAATGAGGTCTAATGCTCCATCTCTGTTCCCTTTGAGATTATCTGAACATGCAACGAGGGCACGAACTATTTGAATATCGGTGAATGGTGTTTCCTAATAAAATGGGAAATTATAACGTGTCCGAAAACAAAGGTAATGGAGGATGATAAGTAGAATGGATGTGAAAGGCGACTGGGGACTGTTTTTCTTAAGAAAATATAAGATGCGAAAACCGGCAAGCTTTGACTCGGAGCCAAATGCCAAATTCTTCATCTTTCCGAGATTAAAAAAAAAAAAAGAATCAGAAGGTAGGGGTATAGAATGGGAAGGGGGGGGGGGGGGGGGCCCAACGAGAAAGAAGAAATCGCGTGAAAAAGGAAAATGAATTTCTTGTCTTTTCAGAAGCCAATGAAAGAGTTTTGCAAAGATTCGCACAAAAACGACAGACCTCCTTTTTTCACTTTCCTTTTTCCTCCCTCATCCCCCCCCCCCCCCCTTCCCTTTAAAAAAAAAAAAAAAATTCCTTTACAATCGAAAAGGAAGAAATTGAAGGCAAGAGAGCGGAAAATAAAAATATAAAAATGACGGTGCAGGAGGAAGACTGAGAGAAGACAAGATAAGGAGGAGAAATTTCACCGTTTTTTAAAAGCGTTTTTCATTTTATTTTTTATAGTTTGAACATATAAAAAGTGAGAGAAAGAACGAGTTGAGGGAAGGAAAAAAATTCATATTCCGTTTTTGAGAATGAGACCTTTTCAATTTCTGGCTCCGGCACCAGTATCGATTTCGAAGGAAAAGGAGCTTTTGGTTAATATCCAATCTCAACGAAATATGTGTTTAAAAAATAACTTTTACAACTGGCACGATATATTATTCCTAAAATTGTTTTCGTCTCACTTGGACCCCTAGGAAACCATTAACAACACGGGGGCCAACAGGAGGAGGAAAATCCACATTAACGTTCAATTATCCTCCCTGTCGAAAAAACAGAAACAAAAGGAAATAAAAGGAGGAGAAGAAGTAATCGAAAGCCAGATGCAATTGTCATATAAAGCGACATTCTCTAAGGTTGCTAAAGCAGAGAAAACAAGAGTGTGTTTATACACGCAAGCCTAGTATAATTTCGCTGCACTGGTGCATAAACAAGAGGAGGAGGAGTGGCGAACAAATTTCTCTACTCTTCGGTCGTCGAGGGCAGGCTATGGTTATGACGCTTCGATGCCTTTATGCCATTTGGCTTAGCTTTAGGTTGAGCTTTTAAACCGTTTAGTTAATTTACACCCAAATTTAATAAAATACGGATGCGAGTTCGAAAATATGCATGCATTATATACAGACAGAAATTTGATAAAAGTCGGCCTTGTCGGAGTTTCAAATTAAGCATTCAAGGAATCCTGATCACGAGAAACGCTCTGAAGTGTTTTAGGTTTAGAGAACACTTGCCCACCGTCCACAGGACTACTTGTAAACATTTTTTGCCATGAATAATTCTAAGTTACACTAGTCTTCCATCTATCCTTCGTATAGAGGCTACTAATTTAACCGACTTTCTTCAAATTATGCGCAAACTTCTGCAGCCAATTGAAGTCTCAGTAGAGTCGTATGAAAATAATTATCTTTATTGTTTATTTGCCTTTTAACTCTGCCAGCATTCATTTTGATAGCATTATGCAAGCAAAAGAGCTGTTTGTGTCTTCTTCATTTCTTTATTTGTTATTGTGCCTCTCAGAAAACTAAATATTGTGCAACGTTGCTGCTATCCTCGACGAAATTTGTATTCGAATTGCATTAATGCCCACTTATAATATAGCTCTTAGCTACAAGCAAGTTTCTGCCCGCAGTTTTCAGGATAATGTTGGTTTCAGGTTTTGTTCACCTTTATTTCCCGCAGTTTTCTTACTTTCTATTTCTCATTTAATAATTCCATAGTAGGGAAAGACAACTATGTTTCTGTGAAAAAGTGCAAAAAATGATTACAGATGCATCACTTTTGGCACTAGTGACAATTGAGTAGTTATTCCTTTATTTGTCCTAATAAACAGTTGAGCGAGCGAACATAATGAGCTCCATCTTTTTTTGAGTCGTATGTAAGGAACTATTTAGAATTCAGTGGTTACATTTTATGTTTTCCATATTAAAATTCGGCAACCTTTACTCGGCTCAACGCCAAATAAAGTTAATGCCCTAGAAGAAGTTCCCGTTTGGCGCCTGCAGACACCAGGAGCACGGTGGAGATAGTGACCAGGAGTCTACCTGAGCTCCATTATGATATGAGTCTAATACGGTACAAAGGCGCCACTTATCCACGCGGGGGTCCTGACTGGATGTCATAGGTTCATACGATAAAGAAAAGAATTAATGCTTCTAGAAAATGAAATAAAACAGTGATTTCTGTGTATCTTAGATTTAAGCAAGACTAAAAACCGCCTACTAATATCTCAATAGAACGTCACGTTTCTTGTTTTTCCTATGGGCGCCTGTTTCTTGTCTTCCATTGATAGTCATTTTGGATGCATGCATACAATAGAAATTTTGTGCGAATTGATTGATTCGTTGTAGGATGGAACGTGTAGGATGAAATACTTGAGTTGAGAGTTGCAACAAAAACGATCCCCTTCTGTATCGGACTCCCTTCCATTCCTCTTCGTGTTTGGATGTTTTCAATGATTGTAGAGTAATAAAGGACCGAAAGAATTCTGGTGTAGAGGGTTCAGTGTCTTCCAAATCCTTAGAGAGTCACTCCATTCGTGTAATGAGATCCCCAGGTACTCCCTTGGAAACGGAATGGACTTTTTCATCCCTATACCCATTCTCTCCTTCATTCACTTTGTCGAGATATTCTTGAATGTTCCTGGAGGAGAAAGAAAATTGTCCATGTGGAAGTTCTGTCATTTGTGGAAGAGAAAGGGCTTTCTTGTGTGTGTGTGTGTGTGTGTGTGTGTGTGCGTGTGTGCGTGTGTGTGTGTGTGTGTGTGTGTGTGTGTGTTAACAAGAAATTAAGTCTCTCGAGGAAGGTATAAGAAAGTAGCGGAAGCGCTGAGGTCACCTATTTTTATCTGCAATTTTTAACCCCCCTCCCCATTTTTTAATCGAAAACTTGATTTTTTCGAACATTGTATTTAAAAAATATAAAAGAACCCTATATTCGTTCCTTTCTCATCATTATCTATCGAATGATATATCACACCCTATATGTTGCCATAAAGTTCTAAAGACCAAGTGATTGCCACCCCCACAATTCCGACCCTATTGGAACAATTTGGCCCAAACTTTACAGTGATGTTGATCTTACTTAGAGGAACCTGCATATCGAATTTCATTCCTTTATCACTGCGTTTACATGCACACTTTCGATCCGGATCGAAAGACCAGTTTCAAGTCAATCCTGCAAAAAGTGGCATGTAAACAGGCTTCAACATCCCGATCCGGATCGAGTTCAATCCAGTCGAAAGAGGTGGTTTGAAACCAGGGAAGCATGCCTCAGGAAAGAGGTCAATCCAATAATGTGCATATAAACACCTCGATCCGGATCAAGTTTAAATTTGCTGTTTGGTTGAAAGAAAAAATATAGAAAATTTTAGCTAAAATAAGTTCTTGGTTGATTTATACCTCAACATAATAAATATTTATAAATTTATAAATAAATAAATAAATGAATAAATTTTAAAATACGTTGCATGTTTAAATTTTTTTTTGTAAACTTTTTTATCAAAATGCCGTTTTTCCTAATTAAAAATTTTCCAATTGTCTATCAAATTGGAGTTTTATATATATATATATATTTTTTATCAAAATTTAATTTAATAATTTTTTATCAAATTATAATTATCAAATTAAATATTATATTTATATTAAAATTTCAATTTAACAATTTCTATTTTATTAAATTATAATTTGATAATTATTTATAATTATTATAATTGTAATTTTATAATTTTTATTATTTAATACAATTAAAATAAACTATTAAATGGAAATTTTTGATATAAATCTAAAAATTAATTTGATAAAATCTATTAAAATTATATTTTGATAAAAATAAGTATAAAAAACTTAAACATGCAAAAGTTATTAAGGATTATTATATTGAGGTAAATAAATCAAAAACTTGATATATAAATAACATTATAGTTAACATTATAAATAACCTCAACTTTATTATTTATATATAGAAAATTTTAATTGAAAACAAAATTTAAAGAAAAAATCAATAATTCAAAATGTATTGATTGTCAATTATATTTCCAGACGATAATAATGAGAAAATTTTAAAAAATTGCATTTCAGCCGTATTTTAGAGGAAGCGTAATTCAAGTGATAAAGGCCCACTGAGCCAACAATGGCGGATTCTGTAGCAGATGACAAAGTCTGGCGTACTTTCCTAATCTAGAGCTTTACCCACAGGGCATCTTATCGGACTCGATCCGGATCAAGTTAGATGCATGTAAACGCGAGGCAATTTTGGATTAACTCAAGTCGATCCGGATCGAAACGTGCATGTAAACGTAGTGATTCTGCATAAATACGCGTAGACCTTTTGGTCCCCTCTAATTTCCGCCCCCGAAACTCCGACCCCAGTGGGCCAATCAAAACCAAACTACCGTAAATACTGTATTAAGCGCCCGGGCGCTTATTTGCAAAAATTCAGCAGACCCCCAGGCGCTTAAAGCAGGCGGGCCGGTAATACAGGTCCGGCGCTTATATAATTCTGCACAACTGTGATGGATACCATTATGCAAAATTCTCGCCCATTTTCTTCATCTTTTCTAAAGTATCATACTGTGTTTTCCATTCCCGTTAGGATCAATGCTAAATTGCTTGGCTGTAGCCTCTGTAGAATGGTTTTCAGCCTACTTTACTGTTGCGAGATTAAAATTGATGCTATAACTGTGAAGTTTTCATTTTTCATCAGCTATGTTGCTTGACTGAATCCAAGATTAAAAGCAAGAAATTAGAAGACAATCGTGCTGGTATCTAATTTCCGGTTTAGCAGAGCAAACATTCCCGTGAGAAAGCAGCAAGAGAAGAAAAATCCACGAAATGAACTAAAATAAGCGCCCGGGCGGTTATTGAAGGTCCGGCGCTTATTTGCAAAAATTCAGCGGACCCCCAGGCGCTTAATACAGGCGGGCCGGTATTTCAGGTCCGGCTCTAAATACCGTATTTATGGTAAATAGTGAAGATGCAGATGCTCATAGTAAGCTACATTCCCAATTTCAACCTTCTACCTCAAAAAATGCGGAAATTATGAAGGGGACGGACGGACGGACACTGTGAAAACAATAAGTTGCTCCATTCTTCCGCTACTTAATAAATTGGTAAAATTTGATTTTAGAGTGGCTATTTTGTTTGTTTGGTTTTTTTTTTGGTTTTTTTTTAATCGGTTAGTATCGCAGTTGCCCTCAACTATAGATACTTGTATATGCGACGAGTTAGATTAACCTATTTTATTATCGAGTTAGATTAACCTTCGGCTAGAGAGTAATCTGGCTACTCCAATCTGTTACAAGGCTGCAAATGGATGAAGCTCAAAAGTGAACTGCTGTTGATGAAGTTTTGTCAAACGAAGAGTATAAAAATAAATGGATGACTGGAGAACAAATAGCCATTAATACATCAGCCATTGATGAAGTTGGCGTCTGTACTCACTCACCAATGGGCAACAGTGAGCTATGAATGCCTTTCACGAACAGCTTGTGACATTTACACCATCTGTCTGCTGCACGTTTATCTCTCTCGCCAGGTAAATATTGGCTATTGTGAGAGACGTCAATCTCATCGATAGCTGATCTATTCCTCTATTTATTCTTCATTCATCCATTTGCTCTTCGTTTAGAAAAAAAAAGTTAATCAGTATAATAGTTGTTTCATCAATCAACTCTTCATTTGTAACCTTGTACTCGATTGCAGTAGCCGGTTTTCTCTCTAGAACGATCGCATCGTAGTGTCTAGCGAGATGTTAAAGAAGCAGTTAATCTATTCTGTTCACCAGTGGACAAAAAAAAGTCTCTAACATTGATAAAAGTATATAAATGATCCGTGGTTCTTGATTTTCCGTTAATTTGGACCTCCCTTTTATTCTGAACTTTGTGTCATGGATTCCAAATTCAATTTGTTAAATATAAATTGCTTTCTTATGAAAGTTTTCATTAATGTTATCTGTAAGATAGAGTCATATAAACGTCTAGCACTATGTTTACTTCACTGGTATGAGGTAATGTCTTTCATTTTCTCAAAATCTTTCAAGGGGAAGGGTATGATTAAAAATTGTTTTTAGACTAATGTGGTGTTGCTCTGCAGGGTAACAATTGGAAAATTTTCTCAATCTTTAATAGTTTTCGAAGGATGACCTAAAATTTGGGGGTCAAAGTTAAATTTGAGTGCGGCAATGAATCCCCCGCCCCCATTACCTATAAACCACACTCATCAAATCTCGCCTACCTGGCAGCTTTGAGATATCTGCCATGTTACCAGACTTTTTGGACACCCTGTATATTTGACTTAGCGATACTGCCAATATTGTTTTTAGCATTGTCATCCATTCAAATTAAATAATTAGTGAAATATTGTTGAACTAGATCATTGTTGAGTTAGTTCATTGTTGCCACACACAAGAGAGAGAGAGCTAGAAAAATAAATTTTAATAATAAATGAAATTTGAGTAGGCTATGTAAATTTAGAGGAAAATGTTTGATAAAAACAAAGAAAAGTAAATACAGACTCAAAATGGAGAGAAGTATCACATAAATTATATTAGGTGACGATAAAAACGAAAAAAACTATACGTCGTTCATGCCTAGATTTGAACTGGTGATCTCAGATCTTTCGCAGACAGACATATAAAGAAGATAAACGCATATAAACATATAACCCGAAAATTTTCTTTAATTATATTATTCGAGAAGGAGAAAAGCAATGCAGCGTAGCTCTTCTGGTAGTAAGCGAGAAGACGGTTGGATTCCAAATTCTTCCTAGAATGACGTTCTACAGTTTCAATCCTCCGCCATTTGGACTATTATGATTTTCAATTTTTTTCCTTTTTTGTTGGTGAACGTTTTCATTAATTGACTTAAGGTTTGTTTGCACCTCCCTCTGTTGACAGAAAAGGGCAAGTTTTGAGAAAAGGATTCTTTGTGTAGTCAGTCGTTTATATCGATACGTATCTGATTTTAGCTCTTGTCTTCCTATTCTTTCTAGCGATTTCCTTGTCGATCACGTGAACGGGTTGTGTACCAACTTCTGCATTGGGGAGAGTCTTAAGAAGGGGACAACCGAGAGATACGTGCATGTGTGCGAATGAAATAAGAAACAAAGAACTCTTTTTAAGTTTAAAAAAAATTTAAAACTTTTGGCCATTTCTTCTTCGTCCGACATCTGTATTGGCGTCGGACTTGATCACAATCGATTTGGCAAGAAACCACATTTCTTGAGCAGAATGCGAAATCGATCGGAAAGATGTGAGAAAATGCGCCTGGTTTGAGCTTTTTTTTTTCCTCCCTTATCCCTGCTCCCTTACTTGTACTAACCCTTTTCTCACTCCTGCCACCTCCCCGTCATCCCCCTTCTCTCTTTATTTGATTTCTTTCTCCTTCCCCATTCGGGTTTGGTTTATCGAATGCCAATCAAAGTTGACAAGGAATTGAGCGTTTGACGATCAAATAACTTTGAAAGGAAGGGAGTGACTATAAAAAGAAAGAAGAGAGAATGTTGATGTAATTATTGATTTTTTTTTTTTTTTTTAAATTTCGCCCCCCCCCCCCTTTTTTGTGTGTGTTTGCCTCTCCTTTAGCTTCCAATCACCAAATTTCGGTACAGAAATTGGTTTTCATCGACGGATGGGAAACTCCCTTATAGAACCTATGAAGATTGATTTATATCTAATTCTTTCCACGATTGCAAATGAAAATCGGAAGAGAGAGAAGGATGGGGTTAATTTCTAAGAAAATAGCGAGGAAAGTCTTTGGACCTTTGCCTTACTGGGCAAAGACATGTGGTAGCCCAAAATCCTGTACATAGATTGTCTCCTTACCAATCTATATAAGAACCTACCAGGGTCTTAGAAATTCTGGAAGGTACTAAAATCGAATTTTCAAATAGGTCAGTTTTTATGCGAATTCAGTAAAGTCATTTGCTTTCTATGGCAAAGAGATTATTGCTTGAAGCATTTTTGAAATGTCCCCCCCCCCCCAATTTAAACGATCTTCTGTTATCTTTCTTAATTTTGAATTTAGTTTGGTTATGAGTAAGGGGTATAGATGATCTTACTGTAACCGAGTATCTACATAAACGTTTTGTGTTAATGCATATGAATATTTTACTTAGGCGAACTGGATTGCGTGCAGCGCTTATCCATCTTGAAACAAATAGAAAAGTAAGGCATGCTGCCTCTCTAGCCTAATAAGTTTTTTGGGTTTGTTTTTTTTTTTACAACGTAGACTGGTTCATCTGGTTCACTAAACTTCAAATAGTTTTTAATATACGGTGTACATAAAATGTTTCGCTCTGTTCTTAAATTTGTTTTTGATAGGCAGCAGTCAGAATTCCACAAATTCGAAGGAATTTTATGCCACTTGGTCGATAGTAAATTTGAGCTTTATTATTAGAACTTTAGAACACACACACGCACACACACACACACACACACACACACACACACACACACACACACACAGACACACAGACACACACACACACATACACACACACGCGCGCACACACACACACACCTTTCTAAAGATGTGAATGTCTATTGAATTTGAGTAGCTTGTCTGTCGCATATGGAATTGATTAAATTTGACCTTCCCTTCAAATCAGTATACAAAATTCAAAGTAGATTAATCGTGTGAGTCCTTTGTCAATTAAAATAGAACGAAAAATAAGGTTCTTTTAAACGGTTTAAAAAAGTTATTCAACCAAAAGCCTTATGGTATTATAACTTCGAAGAGTAAATAAATAATGACTTCCTTGCTTGCCGAGGCTGAGAAACAGTATCAATTGTGTGATGTGACGGTCGTTGTAACTGAGGAGAAAATCGTTCCTTTGCCATTCCCTTTTTCCCCAATTACTAAAAAAATGTCGAAACGCGCCTAAATTATGTTGTGTATACGCCCATAAGAAAAATGTTATTCTTCTTTCCTTCCCTTTTTTCGTTTTTAAAAACAGTTAGCTTTCTTTTTTCCTTCACTTTATTAAATGTCGATCCCTTCGGTGTGTTTTTCTTCTCGTCCCCATCTTCATTTCTCGTTTTCTCCCTTTTTTTGCGTGTATGTATATATTTTTTTGTCTCCTTCTTTGCTTTCAGCCCTGTCTGTCGTTTTCTCCTTAACCCTTTTTACAGCCTAGTGGCAAGGCGGGGGTCCCCGCGACAAGGAATTCGTTTAGATTACGGGGCGACATTCGCCTCGACTCCAACGCCATTATTGTCCTCCGTCATTGTCCCGTTTTCGCCATGTCATTTGCAAGGAAATCGACTTTGCCTCCGCTTTTTTATTTCTTTCTTTAACCCCGTTCCTTCCCTTTCCTTTCCTCACTCTGACAATCCCGACATCTCTTCTCTTCAAGCTTTTTCCCTTTTCTGTCCTCCTTTAACCATTGGGATTTCCAGGTCGTCTTCTCCTTTTCTCTCTTGAGAAGACCGAAGCGCACCACCGTCTAAAGCAGTTTCCCAGCCGAGGAAGAAAGAACTTCGCTTTGAGAGCCGCTAACTAATGATTAATAAAAATTAATCCCTTGAAAATAACCTATATGTTCAAGATTTATTATTGAAATCCAATAGGCATCTATAATGAAATTTCCTTTTCGATAATAATTCCTCAGTACTGTATATTGGTCATTCCACGTCCATTCAGGCAGAATTTTACAGTTTTGGCATTGACCTCTCGGATTTTAATGAAATTTGGTATATACAATTGCCCTAGGGAGTTGGTAATGAATGCCAAATATTATTTGTTTTTCATTTTTATGGAAGTTATGGACATTTAAAATTTTCGAAATTTGAGTGGGGGCCTTATCTATGAAGTACTGTAACTTCGGTTGTATTTTACTTAGAAAGATGTGATTGGTGGCATATGAAAGCTCTTTAACTGTAGATTCTATATGAAATTTTTAAAATTATATTACTCATGCGCAAATATTTGAATTTAATAAAAATATTTTATTTATGCAAATTTCTCAAAAGGTGGGTATTTTTTTTCGTTAAAAATTATTAATATCTTACAATACAACAAATTATTAATAAAAACAATACCAAAAATTCAAAATTGTGTTTTGCTCCGTTTTGAAGATATTAATTTTTAAAGCTTGACTCCAAGCGGCGGGAGTCAGGTTGTAGGGACTTGACTACTCGTACAGGGAAGAGAAAGCGTGCAACCTTGGGACCATTCATTTATTTACGTTTTATTATTTATATAAATAGTATTATTAATTATAATTACACGAAAAAAATAAAATTAATAGTAGCATTACAATAATAATTATATCAATAGGAAAAATGCTTCTTAGAACTTCAGGTTTTTCTAAAGTCAGAAAAGTATTGAGCACCTGTTAAATAAGAAGATAATTTAGTAAGAAAATATAAATTTGCATTATGATGACAAATTGTTAATAATAAAGAAAATATATTTACTTTACACTTCCTCAGAATCAGTCACTTCTGAGTTACCCTGAAGGACGAGATGAATTGCAGAGGCAGCTGAAGTTGATACAGGCTTCATTATCAGGATGATTCAAAAGTTAGAAAAGTTAGTGTGCAGTAGTGCATGGAAGCGTATACAGCACACACATCATTGCACTCTCTGCAGGACGTCTTTGCTGATCGAATCATCTCGCGTGGCATCTGGCCTGCACGCTCGCCGGACCACACCTCTCGATTTCTTCCTTTGGGATTCCTTGAAAGGTAAGGTGTATGCTAACAATCCGCACACTTTGCCTGAACTGAAGGAGGAAATCACAACTGAAGTTCAGCAAATCTTACCAGCCATATTGAGCAGAGTGTTTCGCAACGTGCAACTGCTCTTTTATCTCGTCATCAGGGATTGAATGTCCCTTAAGGTGCTTTTTCTTCTTTGAGAAATGGTGAAAGTCGCAAAGTGCAAGATCTTTCATCTTTGAACCGCAGGTTTTCATCTTTGAACTGTAGGCGCTGCAGCACCTCTAGAGTGTGACGATTGTTTGCGGGAGAGCGTTATCGTGCTGCAAAAGATGGTCCAACGCTACCATTCAGTCCTGGTGTCGACAACAACTCCGGACTTCCTCTCCGACGGGTTCACCCGAATAAAGTCACACGTTGGTGCAGTGCGTGGAAAGGGATGGGGATAATGTCGAAAAGTGAATAGTGCATTACATAGCGGACAAATGTAAGTATCAGATACAAAAAGAATTTTGAAAATCGGTTAACAAATATAAAAGTTACAGCCATGGAGGCATTACTTTTCGATCAACCCTCGTATCTTCTCTACATTTATTGAATTTTCTTTTAAAATCTTAATGAGTTCACATTGAAAGGAATAAAAAACAGCTGTAGAATGCTTAAGACAATCGGATATTACCACAAAATTTATATTTCTTAGGATGCCTTCTCCATCTGAAGAACTGTAACATACAAACGGATGTATTGTGGCTTGGGACTCGAGCTTTAAAAATTAATATCTTCAAAACGGAGCAAAACACAGTTTTGAATTTTTTGTATTGTTTTTATGAAAGTATGTGGAAGATATTAATAATTTTTTAACGAAAAAAAAGTACCCACCTTTTGAGAAATTTGCATAAATAAAATATTTTTATTAAATTCAAATATTTGCGCATGCGTAATATAATTTTAAAAATTTCATATAGAATCTACAGTTAAAGAGCTTTCATATGAAACCAATCACATCTTTCTAAGTAAAATGCAAGTGAAGTTACAGTACTTCATAGATAAGGCCCCCACTCAAATTTCGAAAATTTTTAATGTCCATAACTTCCATAAAAATGAAAACAAAAAAATAATATTTGGCATTCCTTATCAACTCCCTAGGGCAATTGTATATACCAAATTTCATTAAAATCCGAGAGCTCAGTGCCAAAGCCTGCCTGAACTGGCGTGGAATGATCCTTATTCAAAAGTGGAGTGCTGCATTGAAGCCCTACATAGAGACCAAGTGATCTGGATAGAAAGAAATGAGTTGGTGAAACAGCTTCATGTTGCTGAGCCAACTTTCACCAAATTAGATCTATATAAAAAGGTTCACCGTAAATTTTCCGATCGATTGTAAGGAAATTTTTCATCATCGAGTTAAAACAATTTGTTTTTTTAATCTGGTTTCTTCAACCCTAAGTGAAGAATTAATGATATTGCCGGCCATTGTTGTGACTGAGATTGAAAGTGATTGTGTGATTTTTATTTTTTTTAACATGATTATGTTTTAAGGATGGACATCATTCTACAAAAAACGTGATACAAAAATCGACACCAAAAAGCATTACGGAAACAGTTTTGCATTGTTGTTGCACGTTTAAGCATCGTATTTCTACCAATAATAAGCTCTAAATTTGGACGACTTATGATGATGTAACAATGTATGACCGAAGCTCTCTTTATAGGTTGGTTGATTTATTAGAAATTTGGCGTCGACTACTGTCATTTTGCGCCTTTTACACAAGTTATATCTGTACGCAGCCCGGGACAAACACAAACATCCATGCCCATGGCGGGATTCGAACCCACGACCAGGCGAACTCGAGAACTAGAAAGCCTACGCCCTAGCCCTCTCGGCCACCTGGCCGGCTTTCTTTATAGGTGGTGTTGGCTTGAAGCACACGCTGGAACTGAAAAGTCACCTGACCATTGTTGTCTGAGTAACAAGTTTTATTTAAATATTTACTACAGGGACAATACAATATTTACTATGAAATGTATTGAAAGTGTGGTAACAGATAGCGCCACCATACTTCGCTGTCTTACCTAGCAAACTCGTGTAATGGCCTAACGTTTTGCTTTCAGTGTTTTGAATGAAGATTATTGAAATCTAGTGTACTGGAATAAGCTGTTTTCCATTACAATAAATAGATTTTAGTACTCACAATTTAATTCATAATTTATTATTTGTTGAAGAATCATTTAAATATTTATTTAGATTTTTTTGATGTCTTTATCCTATTTATAATTTATGCACTTGTTGAATTTCTCTATGCTTTGAAGTGCTTAATTTATTTTTACAGATTCCTTCCTTCCTCTCTATATTTAACAATAATTTTCCCACCCAAAAAAGCTTTACGGGTGATGCAATAATCTTTACGGATTTTAATCAATAATAATTTTAATTTTTCGTCATACAAAATACACTCATTTTGTGATTTTAGATACTGCGAAAAGCTTGCATGTGTCGTGTGGTCCCACGCACTTTAAGCATAGACTCTGTGTTTACTCGGCATATCGAGAAACTCGATACCCGTGCTTATATTTCACATTTCAGTTATTATTAGTCCTTATTCAATATTACCGATGTACATGATTCTGTAGACTCGTCCATTGATAAATAAATAAAAGGTCTATGTACTGTATAAAATATTCGTATTTATTTGTTTGTTTTAATCTAAAAACATTATCATGATTCAATGCTTCGGAGTGCAGATTCGAAACTAAGTCACTTTTTTTTTTTTTTTTAATATTTTCTCAATTTGTGCATTCTTTATTTTGAGTTTTTTTTTATTCTTTCGCGTACACTCGGTGGCCAATTTTTATGACCACCTACTCTGTCGATCGTTGGACCACCTTTTGCTCTCACTACTCCTTTTGCTCTATGACATGTCGGTAGAAGGCTTAGGAAATATCCTATCCACAGCCTAAGAACTACACTCTCCAATTCTCTTAAGATTTGACGATTTTGGATCCAACTGCCTAATGCCCCTTTTGACCTCATTCCACGATTATTGATTCAGCAAGTCTCCGTCATGTTCTTCAAACCACCTGCACACAATGCTGGCGTTATGGGCTGGAACATTCTCCTGCTGGAACCGATAGGGTAAACTATCACTGGATGGATTTGGTCTGCGACGATATGTAAATTTTTTCGGCCAGTTAGCCGTAGCTCCACACGAATCATAGGGCCTAAATACTTCCACGAAAAACATGCCCAAAATCAAAACATGCCTCTATCATCTTGTAATGTTGGATCATGCTTTCATGTTGTTTTCTGCATATCCCTGTCGTTTGCATTGTGTAGTTGAAAACTAAGTCGTCAGACACCCTTTGCGAGTCATTTAATGCCCAATTCTTGTGCTCCTATGTGAACTGGAGGCGTTTATTGCTACTTATGCTGTCGTGCCCCATGCGGTGTAATTCGCGGCAAAATCTGAGACCATCGGAGTTGATTCTGATTAAGGTTAGCTGTAATTTAATGCATTAATACTCTTCTGTTGGAATGAACGAAAGCCTGGCAATTCTTCTTTCTGTTCGAGGATTCAGTAAACTTGAAGAACCATACTTCCCTCCCTGAGACTCGGTCTGATGGTCCACTCTCTGCAAACTGTGGATGGTACTGTGTCTGCTTTCATGCCTAGGGAATATCGTCTGCAAGTGTGATTAGGTTTCGGATTTGAATGTTTATACTGTAGGAACTATTGTTCGATTATCTACATCGAGTAGTCAAGATGTAATCAGCGGCATTTCTGAATGGTTAATCACGTAAGAGTCAAATTGTACAGTCGGGTGCAAAAAGGTTTAGACTTAAGTCATAGTTGAGCACGTGAATAGCACATTCCAAGCGTATACCTGCTACCCTATTTTCACTCAGAAGGGACAAGTCCACTCTAATCTGCCTTGACTCTCAGTAAAAGTACCTGATTTGCAACCGATCAACATCCGGTAAGCTCAGTTCCTACGGAGCAGGTAAAAACCTTTTTGCACCCGACTGCACATTACTTTATAAGAAATACTTTATGCCTAAGAAGTAGGTTAGGTTAGGTAATCTTACAATAAGGCCTCGTTTATACAGGGTGTAGAGGAAATTCCCGAAACAGTCGAATAAATTGCTAGAGTCATAAAAGTCAAGTCTATTTATAGGAAAATTGCCGTGCCCTTAGTGTGAGCGCTGATAAGTTACGAAAACTAATTTTTGAACCATGATTGAGAAAAAAATTCCAATTACAAAGTAGTAGAGTGCCACCGATTTAATAGAAATCCACTTTGTGCATTAAGAAAACAAAAGCATAAAACTCGTAAAACGAGGGAGAAAAGTCCATGTATGGTACATCGTCTGGACACCGTACATTTGCAATATTCACGTGTACAACAGCAAACGCACGAAATCGCTCTTATTTAATACGAGTTACCACAATGGAAATTTTCATTTCCCCCTTCCTCCATACATGGAATTTTCTCTCCGCTTTACGAGTGTTTATGCTTTTGTTTTCTTAATGCATAGAGTGGATTTCTACTAAATCGCTTAATTTGCTTACACAAGGGGCACTGGAAATACTTTTATTCAATCGGCCACGGGCACTTTCCTTTAGCTGGATCTGACTTTCAGACTCCAGCACCTTTTGCTCTAAAGTTTTTCGATTGTCTACGAAATTTTCTCTAAACCGTGTATAAAAAGTAACTTCACAAAAGAAGACTATTTAAATGATAGTATTTCGATCGGAATTGGTTTAGTGTATGGTGTATTTTAATAAGATAATAAGCAAAGGCCGTGAAGTTCCAGTTTTAAAGTGGCGTTTGAATTTCAATCTTGAAAGACAAGAAATGTGAAGTACTGTATGTTCTCTTGAAGAAAATGTCGATGCCCCCCCACCCCCCCAATCAGCAAACTTGCTACGATCTTTTCAGAGACACTTGAAGCTTTACTAAAATGCCATTAAAGTTTCGCATAAACCTTGAATAATTAAAGGCTTTTTTCGTGTGCCTTTAATAGTCTGTAAACTGCAATAAAAAATTTTATAATAACGGAGAATTTATTTCCGTTTTTGAAACTCGCCACCGAATTCTGAAAGAAATTTTGTAAAGGTTCTTTTCCTTGCAATTATTAATGCAATTTAGAGCGTTTGCAAGTTTGATGGCTAATAAATGAAGTCATTAATACGTAATTGATTAATTTTACGATCGGTAATTGAATTAAGGCGTTTATTCGTCGTACAATAAAAGCCCTCTCTTTATAGTTGAGCGCAGAAAGGGACAATTTCTATATCTATAAAATTTTTCTGCTTATGGATTGGTTATTTGAGAAATAAGAGTAAAAATTCTTTCGTTCTTTTTAAAGAAAGCTTGGAGGACTTTTTTTTTCTTTTTTGCACGAAATTTATTGATGATGTTAATACTTTTATTGCTATTTGGCGTTAGATTTAATTTGATGAATTGTAATTCGTAGAGGAATCGTTTGTCCGAAACTCCAAACACCGAAAGCATGAAAACAAAGGAAAGAAGGAGTCTTTTATTATGGAAGTGCTATAAAGTCCATTTTATGCTATTTGAGAAATGACAAGCTTTGTATTTCAACGTTATCAGAAATATTGATAAGCGCTGATCCTATGAGTTTGTGATTTTATTATCATAAAAAAATTATGATTTGACCTAACACATTGACCGAATGTCACCATAGCAACCATATTATCGATTTTTACCTAAATTGGATTTGACACTTCCAACTGAAGGACGATCTGAACGAATAAATTTTTTATTCCTAATCACATATACCTGCTTTATATAACCATTTATTTCTTCTTAAATCAGCTTTCTTCTGATGAGTGCATCATTTTGTACCAAGTGAAAAATGCCTATTTCTTTTCGAATGGAGCAGATCTAATATGCGGAAAAATCCCTTACAAGGAACATGCTTGACTGTCACGGACATTATTCATAAATGAGCTTCAACGATCTTTGACTGTCGTTAATCAGAACTGTTGAAGTACACAACAAAATATAGAAACATTACAATCTAGATCAGCTGAAAGAATCTTACTGAAATGCACAATTTCATATTTGGACCTGACTAAAATGCAGTAGGGGTTTTTTTTCCTTTGCGCATAAAAAGTTTTAAACTTATCTACATATAAGATTCGGTTCATTAGAATTTTCATTTGCAGATTGGCACCATCATTGAGTATAATGGCAAGCGATTTTCTTTCAGTGTTGTTGAAACCACAGGTTCAAAGCAGTA
>JAHWFO010047825.1:817918-830247 GCA_023313115.1 Rhysida immarginata | reverse complement strand
TTACCCCTTCACCCCCAGGGACGCGAAATGTTTTTATTCTGAATTAGGGGATATTAAAACCAAATAATCAATATTCATTTTCCCCCAATCTGTTCCCCTTGAGTCGTTATTTGGACCTAAAGACGGGACACCAATTATGAAACACCCTGTATTTTATCCAACTATGGCTTGTGTGATGACTCACACTGGATGAAGGCTGCAGAGCAACTGAAATGTACATATGTCGTTTTCTGTTTAATCATCAGTACTATCGTTAAAAATATCAGCCATTGAAACGGATAAATACAGAGTGATCCAAAAGTCGCGCACATCCAAATTCGATTTTCTGTAAATAGTGCAATAGCTAAAAAGTTTCATCGGCTATTTGAAACTTTTATATTTTGAGCGTATGTTGTAAAAATATACATGTATTGTGTAAATACTATATCAAATAGTATTACTTAATGTCGTCTGGTTTTTATTATTATTTCCATGTGCGCAACTTTTGGATCGCTCTATATTTTTGAAGTAGTAAAACTCAACTTCGAACTTAACAACACTTGAACGTGGAAGAGTGAAATGTAAATTTGATGTATTCTCCATAATTCCATAATAGAGTTAATTTAAAATTTAATTCGAGTGTAGTATTGTTATTTAAAACGAAAAACATGAAGATTGTTCAATAGAAACATGTTTAGAGGCTGGGAAGCAATTTTTATTGAAAGAATTTAAAAGAAATTCCTATGAACATTAAGGTATGAGTCCCATTGGTGCATTTATCTATAGATTCCCAGCTGGCGATTGGTGGCAGAACCGTTGCGTATCAGCGAACTGTACGTTAGCATCGGAATCGAACCGCCATCCTTTTAGTCATTGTTTTGAGGACCAAAGATATGGAAATCGCTGGGACAAATCGGTGCTGTAAGATGGATATTCTAAGACTTCCCAGTGTATGCGAGCGAGCAGATCTTGAATCTTTCGGGCTATGTGATAATGGCATAAACAGTTCCCACACGGATGTTCAACGTTTCAGAAGGTCTCCTAACGTTAATTCGCCTATTGGCGCATAAAGCAGGTCTCAACTGTCTTACATTTTAATCTCGTGCTGCAACACGAGCATGTCCTGGACGGGTGAAATCTTTCGTGGATTTCCTTCCTTAGTGGAAATTTCTTGCACCATTCTCGTAAAAACATTCATTGGATAACACCCTTCAACGGCCAAAAATTGAATAAGAGCTCGCAGATTGTCTTTGGACGGATTGTCTACCATGAATGTCATGTTTGTCTACCAACTTAATCACAACTCTTAGAAAGAAGCAAACAGCTAATATGTGGCACAGATGCCTTACTAGTACTTAAACAATGCATACAATTGTAGAAACAACTGTTTTCCGTTGTGTAAGCGATACCTTCGCGGCTGGCAGTTCAAACGTGTTTTTATTGAACAATTTTCGTAGATTTGCAAACACCAGCTCATAGATTGTTTTATGACAAGAGTTTATCGCAAGTAGAGCGTGGTCTGCCAACATCTTGTTCATACTTTTTTCCCACGTTTGATGGTCATGAGAGACCTGAAGATATTGACGACCATCACCAATGGAAGTTGCCGAATAACTTGGTAGTTTTTAATTGTTCTTCGAATCAAATGTAATTGTTTGTGCTTTAATGAAGTGTAACGTAGAGCGTACCTTTTGAGGCATTTTGATGTGAACGTGAAGGTAATGTCTAACGTATTTTTCCATTAGCTTAGACTTTGTATCGACTCCTTGTTGTAGAAGTACTCTCGAGCCAATCTTCCTCTCGAAAAAGAAAAGTGAAGAGCTAAAGTAGGACTTAAAATTCTAAGGAATCCAAAAAAGAAAAAAACCCTGAGATAATACGTTGTTAAACTACTTTGTTGTGATTCTTCTTGAATTCCCTAGCTCTCCCCTATCCCTTCGCTTGTATTTTTTATTCCTCCTCCCTAACAAAAAAAGGCCTTTCTTCTTCTCTCTTTCACTATTCTGGACCATTTTTGTTTTTGTTCTCGTTTTCGTGATGTTAGGAGCCACGAGCTCTAATTAAAACCCAAATGGAATGGGAGCGCCGAGCAGCTGCACATGAAATGTACGCTTTTGTCGATAATAAAAGGAGAGAAGGGAAGGACAATTCCTATGTTGTCCTCTTATAAGTTTCCATCTTCCCTTCAACCCTTTCCTTTCATTCTTTCCTGCTATCTTAGCACTTTTCTTGGAGTGACTTTTTTTTTCTTCTTAGACTATGAAGAGAAAGAGCGAAATTTTTTTTTCTTCCTCTGAAATGGTGTGAGAAGAAAAAAAAATTAAGCGAATGAAAAAGTTTGAAATCAGTCAATAGGTTTAGAAGCAGCGGCTTTTTTTAAGCGCTCTGATTTGATTGCAATGATCTGAATTTATTTCTAGGTTTTCTCGCAGTTTCGGTAATGAAAATGCCATCTAACAAGTTTCTGAACGGCTTTGAGAAATGATTGAATTACTTGCAATAACGTTGCGAATTTTTATTCTTAAGCCTTTTCTTTATTTTTGTTACACATGTGTGAGTACATATCTAATTGGGGGTCCGAACAAACTTGGCTTTTTCATTCTTTGTGGCTGAGATTTGTTTGAACCCGAATACCTCTTTACGATACGTTTTCAGGGAAAGATATATATTGCCAAATGCATATCCATTGTGTACATAACATTTAGTGACCAAGACTGCTTTAACAACTACAGTGCCCACAAAACTACGGGATATTTCAAAATGAATATGATGCGATAAAAAATGAAACATTTGATTTGTGTTTATTAAACAAGAACAACAGAAAATCAAATGACAGGTCAAAGAAAGTTGTCCGATTATGCAAGTTAATGAAATGCAAAACCAAATTTTCATTTCATTGGTCAAGTACTGGAAGCCTATTAAAAGGCTGATAGTACTGGAGCCTCTGCATCCCTGATCATCAAATTCCTTGATGATCATCAAAGTGCACATTCAGCAATTTCCTTGCGCTTGTAATGCCCCTGCAATACGACTTGCCCGAATTCGAAACTTGGAGAACCATAGAATTTGAAGCTGATTAAACACAGGCGACTTGGAACAGCTTTCAAGAGACTAACACACTACGAAGAAGACGAGGGCAGGGTCGCCCATCTGCCACCAGAGCAAGAGATGACCGCTACTTGACGTTATTGGCAAAAAGAACCGGCGCACAGTGTCCAAAAATGATAGATTTCCGAAAAAAAGTGTATAACTTCTAAACTATTTGGTATATGTTGGTGATTTTTTTTTAATAAATGACTCAAAGTACATTTCAAAATATCAACATTTTATTCGAATTTAGAATAAGTTTACTATACAAAAGGATTATAAATTCAGATTAGAAAAGATGTATTAATGTTATTATAAATTTATTGTAATGTTATTTATAAGTACATATAATATTAATAAATAATATAATATATTGAGTTGATGCATAAATAATGTCGGTTGTCTGGGATCAAATCGTTAGGCGTCTGCAATCGTATTTAACTTCCGGATCGCAAAGAGTTATTTATCTATCGTCTGATGACTACAGAGAGCATTTTACTTACCTTTTATACCTTTATTAATGCATTAATGTGTTTTATTAGGCGCCCAAAACTACCAATCACAAACTTTTTGCAAAATGTCTTAGAAGACGTTCGAGGTAGTGTCGCATCTCCATTCCTGTTTGGGCAGCTACACTTTGCATAATTATTTAGGATAAAGTATGACAAATTCTAAAAAAGAGAAATTAAAGCCTAGCTATCCCTAGCTACCTTTAAGAACTACGGCGGAAGTTTAAAATATGTGTAAATTCCTTTATTAATGAATAAATGACTATTACGAGATTACTAAGCCATTAAAATTGCCTAAAAACAACAGTTTAGATAGATTGACTAAACAATGCTTAATCTAATGGCAATACAGTACATAATTATCTAATTACTTCTTGTGTAATTTTCAATAGGACATTTTTCGTTGTCGTTTATAGAAAATTACTTGGAAAGCTTTGACGCGAAAACGATTATGCTAATTGATCGATGGTTCAAATATTTTGGTGGCGTTAGAAATATTGATTCCTCTAGATATAAAAATAACATAAAATTTTGCAAATCATGGTACTTGGAAAAATCACTTTAATCCTCCGATTGGACACTGTGCGGCGCAGCAATGCCACAGAGCTGCGGGAATAGTTTCTTGATGTCACTGGATGACGAAGAAAGTGGCTCCGTCGTGTTGGACTGTATGCCCAGCCAGAGATTAAGAATACTGTATTCTTAATCTGTGGCCCAGCGACCAATGGTATGCATTTCGTTATCTGCTGAACACCGTAGAACCCGTAGCAGGTGGGCTGAAGAGCATCGCCATTGGACCCGTGATGAGTGTGATCGTCCTCTTCTCTGATGAGTCAAGGTTTAGTCGGCAACCGGACAATCATCGTGTCCTGATCTGGCGTGAACGAGGAACACGGGAGAATCCGGGTTTCGTGCGAGAAAGAGACTCCTACGCCGTAGGACCTACGGTGATGTGGGCTGGCACCAGCATTGGTGGTCGTACCGAACTCCAGGTCACCAGAAACTGATCGCTGACTCCTGTCAGATTCGTGAGAAGATCCTGCACCCTAAGATGTCATCCTATCTTGGAGTAGTTAGAAGTAACTTTCTTGTCATGGACGATAAGGCCCTACCGTGCACATCTCGTCAACGACATGCTTTAGGAGCCAGGAATCGAACGCATGAACTGGCCTTCACGTTCTCCAGACCAGAATTCCATTGAACATGCTTAGACTGCACTGGGAAGCCGTCTGGCAAACCGTCCAATGCCTCCCACGATACTTCTTGACTGAAAGTTGCCCCGGAGCAAGAATGGCAGAACTGCTGGACAATCTGATTTTATCCATGCCTCATCGCTGTAGGTGTGTTTTGGTAGTACAGGGGGACCATACATCCTACTGAACAGTCAATGTGTGATGATGAGATCAGAAAAATGGAATGAATAATTCCACGACTTGCATTTGAACCAGAAACCACGAGTATCCCGCTCGTCGCCTCGACGTGGAATATTTCCTTCCATTTTTCTGATAACGTCAATACCTTATGCTTGGAGCATTATCTTCAGTTACCATTTATTAATTTCTTAGTTAATGTGTGATACTCTCGTCCAGTTTGATATGCTTCTATTCACTCCCACCAATATGTCACTTGCTACTCGATCAGGATAACTGAGTTTGCAATCTCATTTGCATAATCGACAACTTTCTTTGACTTGTCATTTGTTTTTCTCATGTTCTTGTTTAATAAACAAAAATCAAATACTTCTTTTTTTATCGCTTCATATTCATTTTGAAATATCCCCTAATTTCTGTGAGCAGTGCATTTGTCGACGAAAGTTTCAGTACACGAGCAGATGGTTGATGATGAAAATCTTTCTGTTGGTTGGGTGCGTTGTTTGTTTTGCTCTTCTGTTGTTGCAGTAATTCTCATTTATTTTTGGGCCGATGGCAGTTCTAAGTATTTCTCGGCAACCATGGAACGCTCTATTGAGAAGGGTAAATTTCGAAAGGCTGATGTTTCGGTGTAAATTTTCTACTTTTGTGTGTCACAAATTATAACTTAGCTCTCGAAACCTTGAACAACTTTGAAGTTGGGATGAAGCAGTCGTTTACTATTTCTCTGAAGCTTTTTAAATTACTTCATAAATGTATCTAGCAATTGATAAGAGTCTAAAGATGTTTTCAAAGCATTCGTCTGTAAGGAAGGGGTAAAAGAATCTGGTAGGTTTCACGAGCTATGTAAGGCAGCTGAACCATGCATAAATAAATACTGTTTCCATGAACAAGACATTTAATGGAAGCACTTTACCATGTGCCACGTAAATTTTTAAAGATGGCTTTGCTCAAATGGCCACTTTTGCATTCTACCTAAATTTGGAAATTGTGAATAACTTTATTGCATTAAGTTCGTCCGATCTTTTTCACGAATCTTTCCTTGTATATCTCGGACGGCGTGTAGAAAGCATTTGCATATTTTATCTCGACGAACTAGTACTGTAGTTTTGATCCAGAGAGAGTTAATGGGGAACTTTTTCGCTATTCATTCTTTTGCAAAAAAAAATCGAAGCATCATGAAAGAAGTGTCCGTTTATAATGAAATTAACCATGTGTAATGTACATGTGTAGATAATGATATGATGACAATATGAACACTATAGACTACTTTAATGACTAACAGCTGCAAAATAAAGTTACAGATTAATACGTTATATGATTTCCTCCGGCCGTGATGTTTGATGCTGTACAAAGTCGTCGTGGAATCGTACAAAGTCCTGGGTATCCTGTCGGATGATTTTGTCAGACGATCTACAAATACTGCTCGAGTTGTCTGACATTCTGCAATGTCTGAATTATTCCTATGCATGTCTCACATATCTTCAACTGGCGAAAGGCCTGGGGACCTTGCTGCCCAAGAAAGAGTTAGAACTGCACGGAGGCATTCTCTTATGGGGAGGGGCATTGTCCTGTTGGGAAATGGTCCCTGGTAGACATGCCAAGAAAGATAAGAGAACTGGTCGCAAGGTGTAGGTGTCATCATTGTGTTGATAATGCTGTATGTACGAAAACTACAGGAGAAATGTCATCCGTGCTCTTGTAATAACAGAAGAATTGAGGCACCAAAAGGAAGTGTGGGTAACTGCGATGAGAAAACACGTGACAAAAATCTCTTGTCCATGGGGACATTTATTTAATGAATCGTATGCGAATTTCAGTCACATTGTGTTCGTCATTCAGCGGATACGAGGAACAAGGTAAAAAGAAACAATATATACAGAAAATAAGCCAATCAGAATACATGATAAAATTTTACAAAAACTGCTGTGTGTCGCTGCATAATACACTTTGCTTGAGAGCGACGCTCTGCAATAGTTTTTTGTTGGCCACAGCGAAACCTGTCTACGTGTAACGACCACTCAGGGACCAAGCAAAACTGTTCGTTATAGAGGGGCATTAAACAAAAATTTCAAATCAGCAACATACTTTAAAACAGATACATTTATGTCTTTATAACAGAATCTAAGAGTTAATTCAACCCTGGTAAAGAGGAATTTGCATGCCGGATTTCGTTTTGATCAGGTCATCTCGTCAAATGCCCGGTGTGTATTTTGTTTTTGCAACGTCATATATTCTGTACGGGTCGCTTTTCTGCAGGACTACCAAGAACATACACATTGCATTCTTTGCCTTAACTAAGTGCTCATGAACCCTCAATTCAAAATTTAGGATAAAAAGCTGCCACTTGCAACGTTATATCTTCCAGAAGACTCTGTTTTTCTTGTTAAAAAGTATGCTTAAACTAAATAATATCTGCTTGGTGTTCCGAATATCATATTTCTTCTTTTTATTATTAATTTAGTAGGGTTTGCTCTTTACAAGCCCTTCTGGGTCTTCCTTATCTCCCCAAGGAAGTTTTTCTTTTCAATTTCTGTATCACAATATCGGATCAGTCTCGCCAATACAATTTAGGAAGTGATATTAAATTCGTTTTTTTTTCAGGTTACGCGTTCGATATTTTTTTTTTTTCCGCGGAGAGAAATATTTTATTCCACTATCGACTCCACTGATACATTACTTCCTCCTCGTGACTTCTTATTTTTTCTTTTTTGTCGTTGTCGTTTCATACAAGTTGGGACATCGTTACCCTTATTTCGAGGAGTCAATGACGACATAGTACATTCAGTTTTCTTTGTTGAAGAGGAGAGAAGAGAAAATTTTTCTCTTGGCAAGAAAATGACTGAGATCAGGTGCTCAAAATTTTTATATTTTCGATTACTTTCGCTGATTACTACTACCTTGTCAGCACCCTCGCTAGGCTTTCAAAGTGGGGAAATAAATAAAAAAAAGTATTTTTTAATACGAAATAACAACCGTCTGTTTTTCTTGTATGTACGTTGCGAGCAGCATATTTTCAGAGGCTCTTCAACAATTAATAAAATAGAAGAGCCTCTGAAAATAAGAAAATGATAAGCACCAGGCATAGTTCTCGATGAATACTGTGGACGCACGTTCAAACTAATGATGTCAACAACAATAAAGAATAATGAAGCCTTTATTGTTGCTGACATCATTGCATTAAATATACATTTATAGCTGCCGCCACGTAAGTTAAACGATCTTTCTGACATGCGCAGTAAGTCATCTCATCAATATGCTGTCTGGATTTTACCCATGATGCACTTGTTCTACTATATTAATGGTGGAGATATCGTTGAAACGTGGAAAGCCTATTAAAAATCATAATATAAAACAAATTGCATTCGAGTCGACTATTCTGCGTCATTTTTTTAATTTATTAATTTATTAATTTCATTTATCTATTTAAAAGAAAAAACGAAAATAGAAACTAAATATAAATGCGAAAACAATGTTTCGAAAACGAAAGCGGATGTTTCATGGAATAGTTAAGCGATTTACTTCCCGTTAGCGTCTATTGGATGGCGTTAAAAATGACGTCATCCTGTCGTTCAACTTATGTGGCAGCAGCTATAAGATATTTATTTTAATAACTGTCTGTTGAAATTCTACTGCCAAAGAAAGTCCCTATAATTCCATGAGAGCTAAAAAATTATTTTCTTATACTTTACTGATTGGCTACCAGACATAGGTGCACGATGATAAGTGTGGACTTTTCCAGGCAATTCTTTAGACATGTGCCTGTGTTATCGCGCTCATAGAAGGCTCGATCCAGTCTTTTTTGTTGTTGACATCATTGGATTGGACAGTATATACAGTATATTAAACTTAGACATTAAATTACTTACGAATAAATGAAAGACTATTTTTTTATATAGTGAAACTAACGATTGAAATTTGCATTGTTATCAATAAGACGCCGTTGGGGAAAGTTGCAGAGCTGTAGGTAGTGGGCAAAATATTGATTACAAAATTTTCGCACAAACACAAAAACTGCTTGTAAACTTGTATAAATTGCCTGCTTGTATTATGTATTGCTAGTTTTACACTACGTTGTAGCTGAAGAAGAGGAGGATGTCCCCGAAATGTACATACTTACTTACAGTATAAAAAAGTTTTGTGAAAATTACCGTTGCTAGAAGTAATAATAATATACATTTCTAGCCTCTGTGGTGGAAATGTGTATTCGCTTTATTAGAGACGAGGCTTCCGAGATTACACTCGTTAGACAGTTAGTTTTTTTTCATTATGAGAATTTTTCATACGAAAACGAAAAAATTGACATCACTTCCGTTAAAGTTAGACGATTCTCGTACGTTACGAAAAAAACACTGACCTCTATAACTGTTATAGAAATCAGTGGAAAAAATTCACGAAAATATTTTTCGATATCGTTGGCAAATGTCGATTGCGTAATGAGATCCTTGTTTATGCGCAGTTTGTGCATAGCGAGAACATCCGGCCAAAAATCCTCCATTTTTGTTCTCTCGCTTAGTCGAGTGCCTGCTTGGGCTTTCATATCCACCAAAATGGCCAGTTAGCAGCCAGTTATCACTATCAATGATCTAGTTATGGAAAATGGAATCCCTTTGAGTACTTTTTACTCTGCCTAGAGTAATACAGCTAAATTTAGCGTACTTGCGTATTTCGTAACGTAAAAAAAAAAATCCTTCCATTTCTGACGGGAGATGGCGCCACTATACCCTAGTATTATATCTCGTTGGTTATTTCAATCATACCCTACAAAATTATTTCCCTTATCATTGTAGGCTATGTTTCGATTCGCATACTGATTCGCATTCGATACGAAAAAAACCACAAGATTGCAGATTTGCCGTTAACGAGAAATTTTTGCACGAGCACACTGCTTGAATATTGATTGATTCGTAATTGATTTCTCGTAATGAAAAGAAACTAACTCTCTATTATTTTTTTAGTTTTAGGGGCCTAAAATTAATTGAATATCAATTTGTTTTTCGTTTAATATTTTCTTATAACTTTGTACCACCAAGAGCATCCGACATTACCAGATAAGAACATCGTAAATTTTGAAAGTTTATAAAATACAGAGGAACACCTTTCTTTCGTGTGTCAATTTTTCGCATCTATTTTTGCATCAGTGATTCCTGTTTGAAGGAAATGGTGCCAATAATTATTATAGATTTTAACACATTCTATTTATAAAGTTAATTTTCGTGCCTTTATTTGAGCGGCAGAAATACTCTACACTTGACATATTCGAAAGTAAGTGTGTAGTTTTGGGTTTGATTTGATTTTCAAAACTAGTGAAAGGTCCTTATTGTCTCTCTTTTAACGAAATTTGCATGTACTATATTTTTACCAAAAAGAGGAATGGAGAAACAGGCTGAAGGAAGGAAGACGGCGACTATATATATATTTTTACCGACTTTAAAAAAAACTTTGACTAAGCAGAAGTCGAATTGTTTCAGAGTGAATCATAATAGATCCTCATGCCCGAAATGTATGCAAGCCTAGAAAGTGAAAATAAAGTTAATCTGCATAAACAAGTATGCTTTATAACGTTGTTGGTTTAATAGAACAAAATGCGTCTTCCTAGACATGAATAGTTCATACTTCACGATAGTGGTGCTGAATTGAAAATTCCTTAGGTATTGATGCTGCACATATACACCTTTTAGCGCTTTGTAGAATAAAAAGATAAAAGCAACAACAACAAAAAAACATTTATAGGAACAACACTGAACCGATCGCGATAACATTACGAATAACTTTACTCGAAAGGGTAAACACCAGCGTGTTTAAGAATTAACAGGAAAAACATTGGTCTCGTTTCACCTTCTGTCGCTTTCTTGTCCCTTTGATCTTTGTGCAACAAATCAATTACCTCGAGTGGTTTCTGTTTTTGTTCCTCTCCCTCCCAAATTAATTCGTTTTCTTTTTAAACATTCCCTCTCTACAAAAAGAATTTCTTCAGCAACCGACTTCCAAAAAGAAAGAGAAGGATCCCTGTCGTCATGTGTATGCTCTCATTATGAAATCCGAGGACGGAGGTTGGAAAAGAACTTCAACCCCCCCCCCATCCCTAACTCCTCTTCTCGCAATTGTTCCTTTTAGTCTTGAGAGGCGGAAGAAAATGAAAGGTGGGCAAGACGTAGAAAGACAACGAATTAGTTCGGGAGAACAAAAGGAAATGCCGCTCCTTCGAGAAAGAATCGGTAGAAAATTAGAAACGACGGCAAAAAGATGGGAGTGAGGAAGAAGGGATGGCAGTAGTATAGAAGTAGATTATTCTCGCATTCATCCACATCCATTCTGAAATGGGTGATTTATTCCTCGAAAATGCATATGAAGGAAATAAGAATATCCCCTTACATATTAGGCAAGGCAAAAGAAACTTCTTTGTTGAATAAATACGTTTTTTTGCAGAGGTATCTTTAAATGCCTTTTAAGTTTGTCTATACGCCTAAAGGAATTCAACTCCCATTGAAAGATTTTATACAAATTTATCAGATTCCAAGTTTCATGATAATTCCTTGAGAAGATAAAGTCCCCGTACTGCTTTTTAAGATCGTTGAATTTGCAGCGCAGTGTAAGAAAAAAGTAATGAATAGTCAATTGCTTAATATCGCTGCTCACCTTCTGAGGAGCAGTGTTTGATCCAGGAGAATGTGAATCAGTGGACCATTCACAAGTTAATTTTTTCTCACCTTCAATTAACAAACTAAAGAGTAATTCTAAAGTCTTGCAACCCATATTTACTGCTATATCTCTTGAACAAAAATATCATTACACATATGAATTCCTTTTAATGAAAAGAAATAGAACTAAAATAAATAAATAAATAAATAAATAAATAAATAAATAAATAATTATCTAAAGTCACCCAATGTGGAGTAAAGCAGGTAAATGAAGTTGAGAGTCTTGTGGAGATCTGGTGAAAGTAGAAGAAAATTATTTATTTAGTTCTATTTCTTTTCATTTAAAAGGAGTTCATATATAATCAATACACAAAATAGGCGCTGTATATACTGCAGAAGATCGTGATTTGCGGTAAATGTTGAAACTAAGAACTTTTCTGTGCAAAGCAAAACTCCACTGGACGACAGGTATTTGCAGTAACACGTTCCAACATATTGATGAAATGGTTGCAATGATGTTACGAAGGAAGGAGCTCACTGTCGTCGTCATCATCGCCACCGCCACTATCGCTAATATATGAACAGCCCGAGGAAGGAGCCCTAAGGAAGTTTAATCAAAATTACTATTAACGAAGGTTTATTATCGCCTAATACATGATAATAAATGCATCAAAAATGCATCTTCCACTCGTCTGGTCAGCGTGGGAGATTAGACCACATATCCCCCGTGGGGTGTGTGGGGG
>JAHWFO010047825.1:778250-817818 GCA_023313115.1 Rhysida immarginata | reverse complement strand
TGTCCTGCAGCGGACTGAGACAGGCTGAAACAAACAAACATGATAATAGAAGATGCAGCTAAATGAATTGTTTTAGCAAAGAAGTTATTTCACTACATAATAATCTAAAGTGTGTATTGAAACTTAGCTATTTCAATTAACAAGTTGCATTTTCTCAACTTTTTAATACACTTGGCACCGTTAGAGGTCCGAAATTTGAGAGCGACATTTTGCATAAATTGACACTACGTGTCTTTTTGTCGGCGATATTTTTCTTGTAATGCTTTCAGTGAATGGAATACTCTTGACGGAGATGTAGCACTTGTTTTAGAGTAGTTATAAAGAAAGTTGATTACGATCTGTGGTACCGATTTGGAGGAGAAAGTTTACGAAGAAAACCCGTTTCACCACTAACGATCGTGTTCTATTTGGTGACCCTGATTGTGGACTATTTCCCCTGCACCGTACCTTCCACTGTAGAAGAGATGTCTGCAGAATAGCGACGCTGATTTTGTTCCATTCCTGCTTGAAGTCTTTCCAGAGTCCCTCAATGGTTGTTGGACGGCGTCGAACATGGGCTTGTTTCAATAATCCAGATCCACAGAAATCTACCCAGGATGCATCTGGTGACTTGGCAGGGATATCATGAAAGGGTATAACGTGAATTCCAGTTTCAGCTTCAAACTCCAACATATGTATATTGAATAGTCGAGTTAGACGTGTAGTTGGAGGCTTAGTCTTGATGCAGCCAAACTTTGCATTTGTCCTCTCCATACAATGCGGGGATTTCCTTGTGGAAAATTGGACTGAGAACATACTGCTGATAGTAAAAGGAGTTAACCTTAGCCTTCCTATTCACTCTTTTGACTGTGAGTTTGCCGTCGTACGAGTATCCCGCAAGCACCATAAATCCTTTTGAAAAACTTTCCCTACATTCCTTGGACCACTTTTGATGTGATTTCTCTCCACGTGAACGGTAGAAAATGTTGCAATCGTTGAGGTAGACGTAGGCTCCATCCAAAGTGACAACGTACTTCGATTGTTTGCTGCGAGGTAACTCTCATAGAGCCTCCGGCAGTTACTCTTCCTTTCCGTAACGTGTCGTGGCAGCACCTTGTGACGGTTTTCCAAATGTAGATCTTTGCTTATTATATTATTTACGGTAGCCTGTGAAATCCCTTATGATGTGTGCGATTCCTCTTTGGGTTGCTGGATTTTCACACGGGCCAAGCTACTTGTACTTTCAAATGATCTGTGGTGTTCGGCTCGTTGGAATTCGAGGATTTTGCTGTACCTGGCCAGTTGGAATTAACTCTTTCCGGGATTTTCCTTTTCCATTCAGTACTGCCGATATGCTTTTCTTAGAAGCAGAAATTTCGTTTTACATGCGCTAAATATAGCATAATAGCTGTAATTAGCGTCAAGAAGGGAAGTAATGTACCCTTCCCAGTAAAGTCCGATTTTCGAAAACGTTTTTCATGGCATTTACTGCTTTCGAATGAAGCACAATAATGCGGATGTAATAGCATCGTTTCACGTGCTTTCTGTCACGCGTACGTGCACGTAGCCCGCAGCATTCACGCAATAAATCGTTACCAAATATTGTAATCAACCTTCTGTACCCTCTGTGTGGTTTCACGAATCTGTCGACTGTTGCGCGTTCATTGCTGCCATGTTTTCTTGCATAACTGAAAACATATTGTTGAATCCTCACTTTTTTGTTCGTATTTGCTCCTGTGTGCATCTTTTTGCGGCAATTTTCATCTTTGTGAAAGAAGAAGAGAAGAAATGGAGTTGACGAATTCTTCTCACGTTCCAGTGGAGCTCCTTCTATTCCACTTCATTCCTGTATATGAACCAAAAAAAAAAAAAGAAGGGAAAAGGAAAAGAGGAGGGTGAGGAAAGTTACGGAAAACCTCCCCATCCAATCAGTTATCAGATCACGTGACTTAAAAGGATACGCTGTGATTGGATTGTTCATTTTGTGGAGGAGAAACGATAATCTTATTCCTGTATGGTCCACTTGGTTTTGCTTCTTCGAGAAGCGAAAAAAAAAGCAAACTTCGGAGCTTGAGATTCTTTTCCTATCTTTCCATCATAACCTATCTCTTTCCTTCTCTCTATCTTTTGCTTTTCCGATATTCTGTCGTCGAACTAAAAGATTCCTCTCTAGGTAATGAAGAAGACCTCCTCTTCCTCCTCCTCCTCTCATTTTTTTTTATTTTTTTTCCTCCTTCATCTCTTTGGTATGACGTCATCGAGCGAGAAACTTCTCCGACTTCTATCTGTGCAAAGAAACCCAACTGTGGATTTAGGAGGGAATGATATGGATCTGGCTTTGAATCTTTTTTCCAACTCCCTTTTTAAATTTAGGGGGAAAGGCATCTTCGGTTTTCAGACGGATTAAGTTTAAAAAATTTAGAAGCAATTGGATTAAAGATTTCACTTTAGATATGAGTCGATTTCCCGAAATGAATAAAAAAAGTTCTTTATTTGCATAGCAACTTAGTTTGTGTTATTTAATTGGATTTAGTAATGAAAGGTAAAAAACTTAACAATGTATCCATAGGGTTTTAGGAAAGAGTAAAAACTGCTTGACCATCATAAAACTTTGTTCAACGCATAACATCTGTTAACTTGAGTAGTGGGTTGGATAAAATAATGGAAACTCTTAGAAAACCATAAAGAGTAGTGTGTAAGTCCACCTTTTACTTGCAAAACGGCCCAAGTTGTATGAACTTCTGGATTCAAACAATGTTATTAACTTCTTTTTGCTTTATTAACCCATTTACTGAGATAATCCCTATTGGGAGGCATCCAAAGATGTGATTCCTAGTTGCTATAATCCTATACTTACTACATTATTATTATTATTATTATTATTATTATTATTATTATTATTATTATTATTTATCTGTCTATCTATTTTTTATTTTTGGATCTGCTTTTTGCTTCGTATGTTATATACAGGGTGAATACAAAAGTCTGAACCCCCCTTTTATTTTTTGAACCGAAGCAAATATGTCAATTTTAACGAATCCAATGAATAGGAAGGTGTGGGTGGCCTATCCCATGGTGCACTTTTCATCATCCAAAATATGCAAATTAGGACACATTCAAAATTTATCTCAAAAACCGTAAGGGATAGAGAAAAAAACCCAATTGCAAACTTGTTCGGCATAAAAAAACAAACAAAACAAAAAAAATCATCCAAATCGGACCAACCAATCACCCACAATCACGTGGTGAACTGTTTGTAGCTTACAAACAGTCACACTGCACAAGGAAAACTGAATGTTGATATTTCCACCATGTAAAGCATGCAAATCAAAAAATTAACATAAATTACCATACTCACATTCACTTTCATGCGGAAAAGCAAATAAAAGGCATGTTTCAGCACACAGAAGACAGAACAATTCCAGGATGGCAAGCTACACTGTTCCGGAAATGGTCAACATGATCTTCTGCTTCGGAGAGGCAAGGAGAAACCTACATGCTGCAGTTAGGTTGTATCGAGACAGATACCCTAACGAACGCCATCCATCTCATCAAACAATGCGTCACATTATTCAAAGATTCGAGGCTACAGGGAATGTTAATGCAGAACGAGGACGACCAAGGGCACAAGGCGACGAGGATACAACAACACTAGTTCTGGCTGCAGTTGCTGCAAATCCCCACACAAGCAGCAGAGCAGTTGCTGCAGATGTTGGATGCCATCAGAGAACTGTTCGCAACATTCTACACGCACATCATTTTCACCCATACCATATTCATTGTCACCAAGAGTTACTGCCATTGGATTATGTTGCTAGGGCCGCCTTCTGCAACTGGTTACTTATCTGCCTGGATGACAATCCAAACTTCATTCATGAGGTGTTGTGGACAGATGAAGCCCAGTTCACCAGGGATGGACTTATCAACAGGCACAACCATCGTCATTGGGCAGACGAAAACCCACGATGTCTGCGAGAAGTAACTCATCAAGTGAACTGGAGAATCAATGTGTGGTGTGGATTGTACAATGACACTGTGGTTGGACCGTATTTTTACGATGGAACACTGACTGCAGAACGCTACCGGGCTGAAATTCTCAACGTGGTAGTCACAGACTTCATTGACAATTTGCCATTGGCCTCGTATCAGCGCACGTGGTTTCAGCATGATAGAGCTCCTCCACATTACGGGTTGGTCGTTCGCGAGCGTCTAAGTGAGATGTTTGGACAACAATGGATTGGCCGAGGAGGATTGTTGTCCACCCCAGCCCTTGATTTTATAGTTCGTTGGCCACCCCGCTCCCCTGATTTTACACCACTTGACTTTTTCTTGTGGGGATACCTGAAGGACAAGGTTTATGCTACGCAGCCCGCCTCTCTGGAGGATCTGGTTCAACGAATCCAGGAAGCGTGCCGAGGAGTGACACCGGCCATGCTTGCCGATGTTTTGGCGTCAGTTAGGTTCCGTGCCCAATTGTGTTATGGTGCCTACGGTCGTCACATCGAGCATTTTGTTGATTAACTTTTTTTTTTAACTGTTTGAAGTAACTTGTTTGTGCAGTGTGACTGTTTGTAAGCTACAAACAGTTCACCACGTGATTGTGGGTGATTGGTTGGTCCGATTTGGATGATTTTTTTTGTTTTGTTTGTTTTTTTATGCCGAACAAGTTTGCAATTGGGTTTTTTTCTCTATCCCTTACGGTTTTTGAGATAAATTTTGAATGTGTCCTAATTTGCATATTTGGGATGATGAAAAGTGCACCATGGGATAGGCCACCCACAATTTCCTATTCATTGGATTCATCAAAATTGACATATCTGCTTCGGTTCAAAAAATAAAAGGGGGGTTCAGACTTTTGTATTCACCCTGTATTATTTTACTCTTTATTTGTTTAAGTCTGCTTTTTCGCCATTGTTGTTTTCTTTTTTTATTTTTCATTAAACCCGTTATGAGCTTTGGCCTGTTGGAGGACAACCTGGGGCTTTCTCCTCCGGTTAGTATGGTGGGTTATTCTCAATTATTTTTAATTAATAATTTATCGAGAAGTGAGGTTAAATATGTTCTTGAATCCTATACTATACAGTAGAATTTCATTAGTACGAATTCGGATAATAAGGACTCTCGCTTTAAACGAACCAATTTATTTGTCCTGGCCGAAAGACCTATGTTTTCTATAATACAGCTGACGGATAATATGGACTCGCTTAAAACGGAGCTCCGGTTAAAAAGGACCAAATATTCAGTCCGCAGAGCACCAGAACACCCTCGCGGATGGGTTTGATTCAATCTTGTTGATTGAATGAAATCTGCTGGTTTACTTTTCATATAGGGTAGGAAAGTACTATGCTATTTACCGTTTAAGGTAAAGCGTGATATTATGCAAATGATACAAGTGTCAACGAAAGTGACGAGGAAAATGAGGAACCATCGACTAATGATGCCATTGCAGCGATCAAAATTGTTGAGGTAGTTTCTCTATGCAAACATATCTGGTGTTATTGGTCAAGAACACCTCAAGGGAGTTTAGAAGTTTATTGTTAAAGAAAGTAGAAAAAGAGAAACTACACTGATGGACTTTTACCGACCACAATCATAACATCAGCATAATGACATGTATTGTAATTTCTTCATTTTTCAATCATGAAATTTTCAAATTTTTAATTTGCATTCACTGCAGTTTGAAATATAATCTAGCTGGTTAATAAAAGTTACATTTTCTTTTGTAGACATTTGCGTTTTCTACTGTACATTTTTTTTCACACATTTACACATTTTTGGATAACACGGATCTATGTTAAAACGACTTTCTTGATGGCCCCCTGAAGTCCGTACTGACGAAGTTTTACTGTATCTAATATCACTTAAAACGAAATTAAAGCTCCACTTAGTAAAATGGGACTCCAAAATGCAATTCCAATTCAGCTACATCAAGAGACGGAATTTCACATGGATTATGAAATACAATTTTCCATTTACACCAAATAACAAAATCGATCACTTGAAGTGTCATTGCCACTAGCTATAAACGTGATAGTTTTTTTTTTCGGTCCTACTTGATTTTTCTTGAATTATAAGAATAAGCAAAACGATTGAATTATATATATTTTAACTTTCCTTTTCGTAGAAACTAAATTTGAATTGCTTTCTCGCCGATCGCGTCAGTGTTTGCGAAACCACGGTGAAGGCGACGTCGCAAGTTTTTCTCCGGCGAGTGGAAGAGAAGGAGAAAGGGATTATAGAGGAAGAGGGGTGGGTGGATGGGTGTTGGGAAATAGACGTGTTAAAGCATCGTACGAATAACAAGGGGCGTGCGGGAGGAGGGTTCGAGTCCTCGTGGATGAATGGCTCCGGAAACTGAACGTAAAACGATCGCACGCTCGAATTCAGCGCTCCACCGCCGCCAGAGGCGCTCTTCGGGACGGCGGGGACCATTTATTATCCCCGAAGAAAAATAAAAAAAAAAGAAAAGGTGATGAGGAGATAATGGAAGGAAACAGAGGAAAGGGGAAAACGGGGATCTGGGAGGGGAGGGGGGTAAGAATAGGAAAATACATGACCCAAAAGAAACGAGAAAGAAAGGCAGGGTGAGAGACACGAATGGATCAAATAGAATTTAAAATAAAATAGCTTCTTTTAAAGATTTACAAAAATATCGAATAGCAGACGGATAAAGAAAATGAAGAAATATTGAAATGAATTTTGTTGATCTGACTTTGATTAAAAAGAATTGAAAAGTAATTATATCAGAATTAAAATTTATCATGTCTTTATAATGATTTCGAAGTCGTGATGTGAAATCATTGGCTTACCATTTATTTAATGGAAGAGAGGGAAACATGGGTTAATTTTTAAGGAAACAAGATGAATAAATTGTGTTGGTTACAAAGATTGCATGATGGATGGAAAGAATTAATAACTCTCATCACATTGGGTGGACTATGGAACGTAGGCAGAATACGGAGAAAACATTTTTACATACTAGAATTTCGATAAAATAACTTCTGGAGCTTATGTGATTTATTCATCCAGATGTTTTATGCCTGCAACTCGAAAAACACAAATCCGTTGAAATTTTACTCTTTATGAATATGAAAATAGTAACAACGAAATTTTGAAAACCGCGGGGAATGGGGAAAACTATAAATTCGTTCCTTGCTTTGCTTGTAAGAGTATAATTAAGGCAAGGAACGAGTTTATCTCTTAATCACAGATTTAAAGAAAAAAATATATCCGTGTAATAAGTGTGAAAAGGATGCTTTAAATTAAGAGTAGCAAGAAATAGAAGGGCTTTTAGAGCCGACCGTTCTGGACGCGATATTTTATTCCCTATAACGAACTTGCCAGCCTTCGTGGGGCCTACCCTTTAGTTTCCTGCACTAAAATTTATTTTTCTTCACGCAAATTGACTTAAAAACTCCTGATTCGAGAAAGAAACGTTTAAAATAGTTAACTGCACAATGTGTTTGCAAGCTGTTACACATTAATGCCTGCAAAATTGATTACAACCGTACATACATAAGTACAAATAAGTACAGACAGAAAGCTGTTATTTCAAAATTTCAACGTGCCTTTCTCGAGTTTTTAAGTCGATTTAAGTCGATTTGCGTGAAGAAAAAATTTTTAGCGCAGGAAACTAAAGAGAATGCCGCGAAGCCTGGTAAAGTTCGTTATAGGGAATAAAATATCGCGTTCTGGACTTGCATGAAAAAAAAAGTTTTTATTAACGTGTCAAATTTCCTAAAATAAGTTGTATCTTGTATATTTTATGC
The DNA here is from genome assembly GCA_023313115.1 of Rhysida immarginata. Lineage (NCBI taxonomy): Eukaryota > Metazoa > Arthropoda > Chilopoda > Scolopendromorpha > Scolopendridae > Rhysida > Rhysida immarginata. The sequence continues at coordinate 810,070 of JAHWFO010047825.1, read as the reverse complement.
CACTTGAAACAATAAAATATTAAAACATCTGATAATGAAGAAACGCTTCTGATATTTGGCAGTGGTTTACCAGTTTGAAACTTATTTTGGAATTTCCAGTAATGTATTCTGAATAACCCCCCCCCCCCAAATATTTTTTCAGAGGATTTAATTATGCCTTTGTAATGGAGCTGCCTATTTCACGTGTACCAAAATACACGGCTACACGTGTATTTAATACGTCCGTGTATTGACCCGTGTATTTACAGCATCACAAGTACCCGTGAATTTCAGTTCCACGGATACTCAAGCGTTTAAATTGTTGAATCAGATATCAGAAAGAAAAACACAATAAAAAATAATATTCAAGAAAAAAAAACAGTACACTTACACTATGTACAATTGCTAATTATAACAATCGAATGATCACAGTAATATGTCTTATTTTCTAAAATCATAAGTTATAAAATAATTTGGTTCACTTCATTGATAAATATACTTAAAATTCTACCATGATCTCATGTAGAATTTTGTAAATTTATATTTGCATAAGAGGAATAAACCATTTAAGCTCAGTGGGGTGTTTTGTACTAACCAACTGCTGATCATATATCACACACTTTCATTAAGAACTGAAGAAATTGAATGCCGATTCACAAAATTTTATCCCTGCTCAGTAAGTAAAAACAACAGAATACATCTCATATTATAACACAACCTCCATCGGTTTCGATGGCATTCCCTCTTACATCTACAAAGCCTGCAGTGCTTTTCTCGTCTGCCCTCTAAAGCACATCTTCAATTTTTCAATCAAAACCGGCACTTTTCCTCAATTATGGAAAAATACCAAAGTTGTTCCTTTGTACAAAAACAAAGGTGATTCAAACAATATCAAAAATTACCGCCCCATTTCTATACATTGTTTTCCAAAAATTTTGAATATGCAGTCTATCAAAGAATCTATCCCACTGTCTCGCCCCATATTTCTCCCTACCAGTATGGTTTCATGATCAACTCAATCGTATCTCATGGATTGTATACATCTCATTGGTGATGGGATTGCCCAAAACTGTCAGGTTGACCTAATATACATCGATTTTGAGAAGGCGTTTGACAAGGTGGACCATTTTCTCCTTATTAAAAAAAAAACTTTTACAATTTGGATTGCATCACTCGCTTGTCAAATGGTTATGCTCATACCTTACTGATCGAACAAATTATGTTTAATCACTACCTCCAAAAGCTTCATATCCTCCTCAGGAGTGCCTCAGGGTTCAATCTTAGGACCATTATTGTTTCTCCTGTTCATTAATGTAGTAAAATCATCCTTTTTGTTTTTGTTCGCAGATGACATCAAAGTGGGCAAAATTATTCGTACCCCTCTTGATTGCTTTGATTTGCAACTATATCTATACTCTATTAGCTCTTGGTGTATCGAAAATAAAATGTATACTAATGAAAAGTGTCACTCGGTCACTTACTCACTGAAACATTCTCTTCAAAGCATCTCGTACACTCTTAATGGTTCTTCTCTTGATAAACAAACCACCACAAACGATCTAGGGTTCTTTTTTAAGCACAACCTATCTTTCACCGACCATATAAACCACATTATCTCTAAAGCCTATAGGATCTCTTATTTCATTGTTCGAAACTCTACACTTTTCAATAGCACAGAATTTTCTATTTTCTTATTCAACTCCCTAGTAAGACCCGACTTAGAGGGTGCTTCGACTATCTGGTCTCCGTACAATGTTACATTACAGCGGCGTCTTCAGAAAGTTCAAACTGATTTTCTACGCTCACTTCTTCACTTATCAAATCATAAATTCTTTAATGAAAATTTATATGCTACAAAATCTAACTCAGAGATCACTTACTTAAACTGTTACTTAACAGACGTATTTATCTCGACACCTGCTGCTTATTCAAATTATATAATCATATAACCTATTCTGTTAGATTTCTCAATTTCATAAAACTGCGCATTCCCAAACTAAACTCAAGAAACACTGATATATTTTATTTACCACTGACTAAGAAATGTATTACAAACAATCTCCCTTTCAATCGATTATGTAAATTAGGCAATATATTCTCAAATTTAATTGATATTAACTTTTTAAATTATAATGAATTTAAAGTTATAATTTATGAACATCTAAACTCTTTTTGTTATTACTCATGCTTATTGTAAAATTTTTGTTTCAACATTTGTTTTGATGTTTCAATTTTTGTTCTTTTATTTGTTTTCCTGTAAGCTGTCATTGGGCATTTCTAAGCCTGTTGCTTGCAATAAATAAATAAATAAATAAATAAATAAATAAATAACTGCATGGTTTCATTTAAAAATTATTTAACCGAATGCCATTATAGCAGTCAAAAGAGGGAAGATATTACGTATTGAGTTTCATAAAAAAGGCCTAAGATTGACTGCGATAAGTAAATGAACCTACATGAAAATTCCTACAGTTCAATCAATAGTAAAAAAATGAAAAAATCATCAGATCAAATTTGCTCAAAAAAGCAATGTTTTAATGTACAAAGTTAACTTAATACAGAAAATAATTTACAGGATAACTGTTTAAAAAATAAATATTTTTATAATTTTATTAGATTCCTGTTATTCAGAAGACAAACATATCGTTTGCAACGTGATTTTAGCTTGAATGTCTTGAACGGACACGTCTATAAAAATACATGTATACACCGGTACCGTCGTTCATATTTACACGTGTTTAAAAACACGGATCCTTAAGTCACAGTGTACCCGTGTGCTTTTATTACCCGTCAAAAATCGTAGGCTCTACTTTGTAATGAGTAATTTTCTGAAAACTTAGTTAATTAGTTAAAACTTACATTTTGTCATTAAAAGTTTTTCAGTTTGCTAATAATTAAGTTATTAGGTTGTTTAGGTAAAATAATTTTGCAACGAAGCCAAACCTTGCCTTTATTTCTTTTTTCCCCTCCTTATATTCAGTTCTCTTACTTTGTGGGCTATATGTATTTCCTGAGTGAACAATACTTTCACTTAGGGCTACTTGATTTTCCTCTCTTTTGTTCCCTTCCTGGTGATGTTAATTATAACTACTTAAAATGTATGTATATAGTCAATGTGCTGTGTTGTCACATATTTAGAAAAACTGAAATAGTTGCCATGATTTATAAAACTATCCTCTTATTTAAGATAAAAATTCTCCTTCCTTGATTTTTTTTTTTTGACTAACTTAAGGTTGTAAGATTTTTACATTTTTTTGTTTTCATTGCCTTGGTTGGAAGTATTTGGTATTCTCAACTGAATCATAAATTTCAAAAATGGAGGTCTTTCCCTCTCCCACCCGACTTCGATAATTTTATCTTTAAAGTTACATCCGTAGAAAATACTAATCCGTTATACAGTTTTAAGAGATAGCTAGAAAGAAACTTGGAATGAACAAATTTACAAATATTTTGTTAGGAGATAGTTCCTTTTAAGAAACATTGTTAGAAAATAAGTCTTCTTCTTTAACTTAATTCCACCTTAAAAATTAATGAATGTTGAATAAATGAAAATAAAAATGAATGATTGTCGTAAAATGACATTTTCCTCTTCCCAAAAGAGCCATAAAAACTAATCTAAGCAATTGCCAACATCATGTTTATTGTCTGAATTGTTAGACGTAATCTTTTCTTTTTCGATAATATATTGGGAATTATAAAATAAAGAGCTTCGTTAGGTGTTAGCAAGCAAAAGTACGTGAAAGTGCACCTGTTGTAAATGAATGAGTTAATGCAAAAATTTCTGCCCTCTAACCAAGGTGTTCTTTTGATCTCCCTTTACCCGCTTCATGCTCCAAAATAAAGCCACTAGAAGATACAGCACGCCAACATTTGCCAAAAAAAGGGGGGGGGGCGCGGAAAAAGAAAGACTGACGCCACATTCTCTTCTCATCCTCCCTCCAACAATCTTATCTTCACCAGTGGCTTCTTGCTTTTGTTTTATGATGATGCGATTTCTTTATCAGAAGGGTTTAGGCTTTACTTTCTCCTCTCCTCCTCCACTCCGTCTCGTGTTTCTTTAACCACGCCAAATCCACCCCCACTTTTTGAAACGACCCAATCAGGTTATCGGAAAAGCCCTCTGGGGGGATATTGAAAGGCGCCACCCCTTCGGGCAATACCGCAAAAAAAAAGAAAATCTCTCTCTCTCTCTCTCTCTCTCTCTCTCTCTCACCTTCTTCAGTTTAGTCGCAAAAACCTTGTCTTCCCTTTTTTTTAAGGACGCAGCACATCCTCCCTTTCCTTTTGACGCAATACTCCAAAAGACAAACTTACAAAGTGGAATGTTCAGTTTTTAGATGCGATTGACACTTTTTGTGAGCGATTATTAAGTTCGATCAGAACAATTCATCTGTTATCGATTTTCTTTAAATCTGGCATTTAGAAATTTTACGATAATTTATCAATTAGAAGTAAAGCACTTATACGCTTAAAGTTTATTCGGACCCAGTAACATTTTGTAAGCAAGGGCTCAACCCTAGAGAAGAAAAAACGATGGCGTTGGCATAATTGTTCTCTGCTTTGACAATAGTTATTCCTCTTAATGTCAAGTTGGCTTTCAATACGTGCTTGTTAAGCATATTTATACAGATACCGTTGAAACAAACAACAATGTGACTTAAATGGTAAATAAGTAATAGTTTTGAATTAAGCTTTGACTCTTTGGTACACATGAATGTCATAACGTTAAAATCTCGAACATTGTCAGACACTTCTGCAAATACCGTGTGTCTCAAAAGTCGCGTGCCAAATGGGTTAATTGGTTGCTTCGATTTTGTAGGTAAAATAGTGAAGTAGAGGAATAATGCTGACACCGGAACAACGTGTAAAGCTGATACTTCTTTGTGGAGATCACCAAAGAACATCTCTAGAAGCTGCAGACGAATTTCATCGCCGGCATCCTGATATTCCCAAGCCCACCAGCTAACTTTTACGCAGAAGAAAATTTGGATCGTGTGAGACATTGTCTTCGAGTGCATGGTGCACATTTTTAACATGAACGATAAGCTTACGAAACCGTGTTCACATGAAGCCAACATTCATAAACTTTTCATATGGCACGCGACTATTGAGACACACGGTATTAATAAACAAGAGCATTGCTGATCACATTTATCGTAGTTAAAAAGAAATATTCTTAAATTTTAAATATTTAGTAATATAATCAAAGAGTAGAAGATTTATTCGGAATGTAGCCTGGTCCGGACGGGGGGACTTTTGGGTGTTAAATGTATTCGAGTAAATCATTATCGCACTAATTACGTGACATAAAATAGCGCTCTTATAAAAAATAAAAAAGGTGTTTGAACATGAAATGAATCGTTTTAAAAGCATATAGTTATCTTAGAAAGAATAAAAATAACAAACGAATTATAGGAACAAATTGCCCTTGAATTAGTCCATTATTTGGATGCTCCCGGCGATTGGAATTCTGGATTAACCATCTTCACTGTGAAACTGTGGATAAAAGCGATAATAAGAAAAAAGAGACCTCTTGTCCACAACAATTTATTGTCCCGTATGCGCAATTCGGCTACCTTGTAGCCATCAGTCAGTGGAATACGTAAATAATCTATTCAGCTGACTGATGGCTACAAGGCAGCCGAAATGCGCATACGGGACAATAAATTTTTGTGGAAAGAGGTCTTTCTTCTTATTATCTTCACTGTGCATAAATACAATTGATTTCTATCACAATATGATAAGTGAGCTTTGTAAAATATTGATATAAAATTGACTTTTCTGGACGATGTTTTTGATGTAATTTATTTATTTATTTGCAGATATTACATAGGGTCTCAGGTGTATAGTTGCGATTGTCCACACGGGTTCGAAGGAGACAGGTGTGAAAGCAAAGGTACGTAAAATGAACGATATTTTCTGATAAGGGGCCATCCATAAATATGTCAAACGTTAAGGGGGAGGGAGGGGGTCAACAATGTGTGACAAGGGGGGGGGGCGAGTCATAAGCTTCGTGACGTCACATGTATAAATATAAAGTATTGAAACTCTAAACTTCAACTCTAACGAAAAACTTTAAAATATTACCAACTTTATCAATATAATAATACGAGGGTGAATCAGAAAGTAAGTTACACTCTGAAACAGTAAAAACAAATGCAAGTTAAGATCCCATACACACATTCTGAGGAAACGTGCACTATTTATTTCACTTTTCTATTTAATCAGCCAACAATTGTAAACACTTGTCTGAACGTCAAATTAACTTTTCCATGCCGCTGCGGTAAAAATCCGCTCCAGCGTTTCTCAATCATGTCAGCACACTCTCATAAGAAACGCTAAGCGTTCTGGGATTTCTTTAATTCTGATTCGTCAATTGTCCAGAATCATCTCATTAACGCGGGCAATGTGGTCGGTAGTATTGGATGAGGATGGTCTTCCTGCGGGGTATTCGTCCGTCAAATCTGAGTGCCCATTTTCAAACTGCTGGCACCACTTCACAATTGCAGGACGAGAAATCACATTATACCCGTAGACACTGCAAATTTCCTTATGGATTTCAGTGCAATTTAAGCCTTTCGCCCACAAAAAACGGACTGTTCCGCGAATCTCCAACTTGGATTGTACAACCAGTTGCTGCGCCACGACAACAATACTCTTGCGTACGCAGTAAACGCATGAACACATTGCAATTATAGACATATAAGCTTAGGCAACATCTTTAAAAACGGCGAATGATATCTGCGTTCTTCGACCACAGATGGTCCCGAGTGTATCTTACTTTTTGATTCATCCTTGTATTATAAGGTTTAAATTTGTTTGTATCACTTTTTAGCGCGTGGCGGCCGCGCGAGTTCACGCTCGCTTTACCCTTAGGTCAGCACGTTGGGACGTGCCAGGAAAGTTCTTTGTTTGATAAACGATGACGATGCTATACGTTTGGATGAAGAAGATGTTGACACATCGAATGTTCCTAACATTATCCAAATCGAGAACGAAGAAGCTGCTGTGCCAGTCATAAATAATATAAAGAAATGGGTTCAAAGTCCATGGACACAAGATGATTAAATTTTGATCGTTCATTTGATTAGTTTTGTAAATTTTCTAAAATGTTTGATTTATTGTTGATTTTATGAAAAAAGATTTTAAGTAGAAATATATAAATAATTTTGGAAGTGCTGTTTTAAGTTAATAATTTCTGAATTTAAAATTGCAAAATATGTGACGTCACACTAGGGGAGGGGGTGTCACACAAATGTGACCATCTGTGACAAGGACGGGGGAGGGGTCCAAAAATCATGAAATTTCTGTGACGTAATTTATGGATGATCAAAATTAATTCAATAAATTGAAAATCACTAAGATCGTAATGGTAAAATGCCACATCTATTGCAACGATTACCAACTGTGACCTGTCGGCGCAAATAAATAAATAAGTAATCTACCTAGGTAGTGAATAAATTATTAATAAGAATTATTTTAATTTAAAACAAATTCTGTAATTGATTTAAAAAAATGATATGTAGTCGTAAATGATATAGAAGTTAGCAATTCTTTGTTTTCACTCATTGCTCGTCTTGAAAACATTTCACCTTTTACACTATCCTGTTAAGCGAATTTCATTAGAGGATTCCCACGAGGCTTTTAAAGTAATTTGCAAAACTTTAACAATAGAAAATTGTTCGACTTAACTTCGTCAACCAGAACAAATTAATGCCACAAAATTAGGAAAGAAATTTTTCTCGAAGTTAAACTCTTCTGTTAAGTTGTTGTCATTTGATTATCGTTAATCGGAGTGCTTTGAAGAAGCTGTCGTCTACTAATTTACTTCGAATGTTCGTCGGCTTTTGCCTGAACTATTGAGTTTTAAATAAAAACTCTAAAACAGTGGGAAGAGCTGGCCTTTGAAGAAATTTGTTTCAATTGGGAGATTTACCTCTCCGTTTTAAACTTGTCCATTGTAGTCAAATTACCTTTTGGTTGGCAAATATTTAATTAAACGCTGCGGTTTTCACATCGGCTTCTTTGCAGAATCCAAGTTTCATTGATTCATTGGCGTACGGCAAAATCTATTTCAAATATTTAATAAACAAATATTTTAATTAACTGTGTAGCTATAAAATTACTACAACTAAAGTTTTCAAGAAATGTAAATTTTACAAATGGTTACTTGACTAGCGTTTCTTTAACTGGAAAGTTTTTAAGTTTTGAAGGTGCATGGAAATACTAGCTATCCTGTAAAGTAGTTATAATCAGGGGCGTAGTAGCTACGGGCGGCCAAGGTCTGCAAAGTACACTGGCGCAACGAATTAGGGGCGCTAAAAAGGTAACTGAAGGGGCGCTAAAAATGAAAAATGAACACGGGCGCTAAAAAGCTAGCTACGCTACTGGTTATAATCCCATGTGTAAATATATGTCATACGGAATTTAGTGATTGAAAACTCAAAGTATAGATTGAGCTCAATCCAAAATCTGTTTACAGGAGTTTGGTGGTCGAAGTTGTTTCTGAGGCGTCTTGTAATGAATGGCTTTGTCAGTGATTGAATTTGCCAGCGTAGCACTGAGGAAACAGATGGTGCTAAGCTTCGCTGATAACTACTTTGGGTTAATTTTAGTTTAATTTCTCTTCGCCTTAAGAGCAGTTAGCTGAGTAGTTCCCAGCTTGCAACATTCCAAGATTCTGAATCCGGAATGTCCGGGACATAACATGGCCTCTTCGGACAACGGATTTTTGGCCTACCTACCACTCACTAAGAGTGAAGGCCTATGTGTTCGTTTCAGAAACTCTAAAAAAAAAATCCTGAAATCGACTTAAAAACTCATGATCCGAAAAGATATGTTGAAATTCTGAAAAAAAAAAATTCCCTTCTGTACATATGTGATCAATTTTGTGCAGCTAACTCCTCTGAAACGGCAAATAGCAGCACCGAATAAAAGTTACACATACTTAGAGGCTACCTTAAATTGTGCAGTAGCGTATTTTTGTGTCAATTGGGTAAGCCATTTTAGAGACAATTTTTTTTCTAAAAATTAAAAAATGTCTGTAGCGTTCAAACCAGCGAATCTAACTCAATAAATTCGACATGTACCAACTCCTCTTATTAAGGCGAATTTTTTTTGTAAATGACTTGTTTGGCTCTGATGAGCCGTTTTGGAGTTATTAACGCCCCCCCCCCTCCCCCCGACAATTTTTTTTTAAATAAAATTAATTCGTACTTAGAGGTGTCCTTAAACTATGCATTGACGTATTTTTCATGGAAATGGGCTAAGCTTTTTTAAAGAAATTAATTTTTGTTATATAAAAATGAAGACATGACAGAAGCATTCATTTCATCGACCCAAACAATAAAAACGACATGAACGGCCTCCTCTCAATGAGACGAACCTTTTTTGAAAAGAAAACTGTTTGGCTGCGAAGAGCCATTTTGGAGTAATTAAGGTTTTAAGGAAAAATATTTTTCTTGTTTGAATCGTATCATGACCTCGTGATAGGCCTGTGCGAATGTAAAGATCTCACACAGTAAGGTGGAATGGAAGAGTTCACTTTATCACGCTCAATAGGTAGAGACGTCATTGAGATAGTATACTTTATACCCTCATGCGCGACCTGTGAGGTGCTTTTTTTCACTCAAGCCTGTTCGCAACCGCTTGTTGCAGCCTACTGTTGAAGTGCCAGGATTTAAGAAAATTAGAGCATTTTAAAAGAAAATGTCCCTTGTCATCCCTTAGTGGGCTCTATTAATGTAGAATAAAATATCACGTTTATCTGAAAGAAAGGTGCTCGTTATCCAGCTGTTATCGGACATTTTTTTAATGGATTTTAGATGGCTTTAGGGCGTACTTTTCCTTTAATTTCGAGTAGTTTGTCAAAACCTACGTAATACATAAAATCGTTTTTCAGTTAAGTATACCAGATAAAACAAATACAGGGTGTTTCAAAATTATGTACAATAAATTTAGTGACCTATTCTTCAGGTCAAAAGAAGACGAATATCTTCTATAGCACTTTGTCTGGAAACGATTTGTTTGCGAGTAATCCAATATCATGCAGTAGGGAAGCACGGTAGTTAGCGGACGATACTTTAGCAGTTTCAGCGTTTCGACCCAACACTATGTTGAGTGGTTTGTTCCATTTAAACCTACTTTAGGGTTGTTCCATTAGTTGTGTACGGTTGTTTCCATTACTGTAGTTTCACTACTGTACATCCACTAGGAATATCAATTTCAGAACGTTTGCGTTTGACATACGCATTACGATTTACGTAAAAAAAAGTCATGTACACGTATTCCAGTGCAGAATACACTGACATGCACATAATGTATGGTCTTGCGGACGGAAATGCTGTGGAAGCAAGAAGACTCTACCAAGAACGCTTTCCGAATAGACGTTTGCCAAATAACCGAACATTTGTATCTGTCGACAGACATTTGAGGGAGCGTGGTTCCTTTGGCCGTCAAACAGGACAAGGGCGGCCTGTAGCACATTCTCCGGATGAGGAGGATGTGATAATTGACATCATACATGATGAACCACAGACAAGCACCCGTCGTATTTCTTCCATGGTACACATTCCGCACTCATCTGTTTGGCGCATTCTTCACCGTCAGCTTTTGCATCCATACCACCTGCAACTGGTTCAGGCACTGAACCCAACGGATTATCAACACTGACAACGATTTTGCCAATGGATACAACGTCGTCATGCTGCAAACCAGAGTTGTCTCAGCCAGATACTTTTCACGGACGAAGCAACCTTCACCCGGACAGGAATCGTAAATTCTCACAACCAGCACCATTGGGCAGATGCTAACCCGCATGTTACCAGAGCTCGAGCGCATCAAGAGCGTTTCTCCGTGAACATTTGGTGTGGAATTGTCGGAAATAACTTAATTGGCCCTTATGTGTTGCCGCCACGATTGACTGGGCGAACGTATCTTTTGTTTCTGCAGAATGCATTGCCAGAATTACTGGAAGATGTTCCTCTTTTGATAAGATCTAACATGTGGTTCATGCATGATGGCGCTCCAGCACATTTCAGCCATGTTGTGCGAGCACACATTAATGCTGCATACACGAATCGGTGGATAGGTCGAGGTGGACCGGTAGCCTGGCCTGCAAGATCACCCGACCTTAATCCCTTGGACTTTTTTCTGTGGGGTCATGTGAAAACGATCGTCTACAGCACAGAAGTACCTAACATTATGGATCTGCGACAACGAATTGAAAATGCATGCCAAACCGTTCGTAATGCTGGCGACGAACTCTTCCATGACATCAGACGGTCGCTCATGCAACAAGCCGTAGCGTGCGTGCGAGGTGATGGCGTGCACTTTGAACAATTCCTGTAATTTGGAGCCACGGGTTTAGTTGGCTGTATCGCGTAAATAAATCGTTTCCAGACAAAGTGCTATAGAACATTTTCGTCTTCTTTTGACCTAAAGAATATGTCACTAAATTTATTGTACATAATTTTGAAACACCCTGTATAATTAAGTACCTAAAACAAATTGATTAGCCGATAAAAATATACCGGGTGTCTCATCTACAGTGAACCAATAGATAACTTCTAGATTACAAATCTGACAGAGTACTTACAATGAAAGAATTATTGTACTTTTACGAGGTGCGTTCAAGTTATAAGGTCTCCAAATTTTTTTCTCTGCAGTGAAAAGATCCGGACAAGGATAATAAAATAACAAGGATTGCTTATGCGGGTAAATTGACGTGATTGGCTGGTGCAGATGACGTCACTCCTAGACCTTGCTTCAAAGGAAAAGCATATGAACACAGCAACAATTAACATATTCTTTTGATTCATTTGAAATGCTTGATAAAATTTATTATATATTATTGCAAAATATTATATATAATTATGTATATGTTTGATTTGATATATTAATAAGTTATTTATATTTTTTTCATATCCTTTTTATTAATTCAAAATTAGCTTAATTCATAAACTGAAAATGTCGTTTTTATTGTAATGCAAAAACTTATAGGATTTGTGCACTTTATTTTTATAAGTAGGCTTCGGATATGGATATAATGCATATTTTTTCTCGATCTAGTAATTCACTCAAATGATGTTTTTAATTGAATACTTGAAAATGTCAGTACTGGAAAGAAAAAAAGGAGCGGGGCCTACATAAATATGCTTAAAAAATGAAAAAATACTGACACGACTCTTAATAAAGTGTTGATCGAAAAACATAAATTTATGAAATGTAATGTTATGATGATACATTTTCTCTAGTGATTCTTTTAAATTTAACATATTACTGGAAAATAAATGGCGGAAAAATCAACTGAACCACAGATAAACTAGTAGCAGGTTATTGCATTTTATTTGTAATTAGGGTTCGGATTTAAATGCACTAAAAAGTGCAAAAGTATGCACAAATATAGTATATGCGCAAAAAAAAAACGCCAAAATATGCAGTAAAAACTTACCTGTTCAGCAGCAAATACTTGGATAAAAATGAACTGTAGTTGTAAGCAACATCCCTTCAAAAATATGCGCTAAAGTCAGAAATATGCATTTTTATGTACAGTCATCAAAGGGAAATAATCCACACTTGAATTTTACTCTAAGTTTTACCGTTTCAATATTAATTTATTTTTAATAATTTAGTATTACATTTAGAGTTAACATTATTAAGATTATTAAATTTAAATAATTATAATTAAAAAAGTTATTAAAACAACACATTAGCATGAAATGTAATATTAAGTATTAAATTCGTGTGGATTATTTCCTTTGGTTGACTGTACAATAAAACTTAAGCTAGAAGTACCCAAAAGGGGCTAAAAGTTCTTAAAAACATCATTTGAGCGAATTACTAGTGCGGGAAAAAATATGCATTATATGCAAATCCGAACCCTACTTATAAAAATAAAGTGCACAGATCTTTTAAGTTTTCGCATTAAATTCAATTACTTAATACAGACGAATGTTCTCATTTTCCTAAACATCGAAAGGAGTTGGGTCAACACCACCTCTACTCAAAGCCTGAGCGCGAAAATTTCATACATTGTTACATCATCATACCTAGGGCTTATTATTGGTAGAAATGCGATTAAAGATGACTACCTGTGACGTTTTAACAATGTATGACGTTTCCGCGCTCAGGCGTTTTAAGTGGTGTTGGTTGGATGCTCACTCAAAAATACGTTTACTTGACTTATGGTGGGGGGGGGGGGTACTTTGCGCGTTTGGCTACGTCGATGCTAGTGTCTGATATTAAAAATTTAAGTACCGGTATTATTTAATTTTAAAGCACTCTTCTTTAAAATTTTTCGAGGTGGTAGTCTCCTGCTGGTAGACCTAACAAGTCGTATTGAAGATCTCGCTGGAGCAGACGTAATCCACTATATTCAGTATAATCATGGCATGATTTCAGATTGAATTTTTTAATGCGTTTAAATTTGTTCACCCAAAATTTTCAACATTTATCTTTTGGAAATGTCAAATATTTTATGCGTTGCGAGTTTTGATTTTTCTAAGTAGTTATTAAATTATATTATACGCGGCCGCATCACAGCGTATTCCAAGCATTTCTCCTGCGCTGCCCGCTCGTCGGGTCTAGGAGTGACGTCACAGTTAGTTTGCTTGCAAATTTCCTCGCTAGATGGTAGCATCGCATAAGCAATCCTTGTTATTTTAGTATCCTTGGATCCGGATGCTTTTAAAATTTTGCGGGAAATATTTCGTCTTTACTAACATAGATGGCAGCCGTGAACGCCGTGAATACCGTGCGCGTTGCCGCCAATTACATCAATACAACTTCTGGATCGCTTACCTAATGAGCAAAAAGCGTTCCAGAAATTCAAGTAACCAGGAACGACTAGTCGATTACTTTTTATCACGGTCAGTTGTATTTGAGGCTGTAATTTCGGGAATGCAAAGGAGCTGTTTTCTGCCCTTGGGTGAGCGATCCAGGAGTTGTATTGATATCATTGGTTTCATATACTTAAACATGGCGAAGTTTAGTTTACAAGATCAACGTGTAATAATTCGTTTTCTGCACTTGCGGGATGAAACCCGTCGGACTTCATCCCCAATTGAGTGAGATATGCGATGAGGGCGTTACGAATGTTAAAAATATGCGTTCATGGGTGCGAAAGAGCAAAGAAGGTCGAGAATCATGTGAGAATGAACCGAAGCAGCCTCGACCACGAACCAGCCGGACGGAAGCCATGATTGCTCGTGTGGAACAAGTTGTTATGGAAGACCGTCGCTTAGGTGTGCGTGATATTGCCTCTAAACTTGGCATTTCCGTGGGGTCTGTGGAGTCCATTTTGCATGATGAGCTGAAAATGCGGAAAGTTTCTTCAAGGTGGATCCCACGAATGCTGACCGACGCACACAAGTCTGCGCGGGTGGCAATTTCTCAGCAGATGTTGACACGTGATGCAGCAATGGTGTTTTCTTTTCATCAGTTGTGACGATGAATGAGACGTGGATTCCATTTTTTAACCCCGAAACGAAACCAAGCCAATCTTCACAATGGAAACACTGATTCACCGCCATCGAAAATATTTTGAGTCACAGCCATGTTTTGGGACAGCGAAGGCGTAATCCTCACACATTGTGTTCCAAAGGGTACAATACCGATCACGAAATATTCCACACCTCACTTGCACGGAGAGAATGATCGATTAATTCTTCCTGTTATATTTCTCTAATAGCTAAAAGTTAATTCTAGAAACAGGTTAACCTATTTTTGAGATAGGAGGAAGGTGCTACTACGAAAAGTCGGAGCCAGTTTGTAAAGGGGTGTTTGGTGAATACTCTGGTGATTGAAAACTTTCTTCAATGAGGTTGCATCATAAAATTTAATTTCGAAATTAATACACCTTGAAATAAATTTATAAATAACAGTAAGTTAAAAAAATCATTTGGAAAATGACAGTTTTAAATCCGCATGCCGATTAAAGGAACGACATTGTCACTCATTTTAACCAAGGTGTTGTATGTATCCTAGCGCCTTGCTTTGTGGGAGGTGGACAATTTGAAACTCTCTACTACCTTATGAATTAAATTTCTTACAGTTCTCTATGAAACGAAAAAAAGTGAATACGCTATATAAAACTTGACTTTAAAATCGTTTTCCTTTCATTTGGATACAGAATCTATTGTTTTCCAAATCTTACAACGCGGACAACTGAACAAGTTCTAGGAGTGAGCAAGCAGTCAACATTTCCGATAGCGCAATATTGGGGTAGGGAATATTTCGTGATCGGTATAGTACAACTGTTACAGCTAATTTATACGAGAATGTTTTGAGAACAAAATTCCTTCCAGCATTGCATGAGAAACGACCAAACAAGACTGGACGAGTGCTTTTTCATCAAGACAACGCCCCTGCTCATCGGGTACTCCTAACTCAGCAGTTTCTTCAAAATAACAACTTTGAAGTGGTTTCCCATGTTTCATACTCACTAGACCTCGCTCCTAGCGATTTCTGGCTTTTTCCAATCATGAAGGATCTCCGTGACCGCTCGTTTCCCAACCGAGCTGCCGTTGCTACAGCGATTTACCAGTGGGCAAAACGTATCCCTAAAGAAGAGTTATCAGTAGCCATGGAATCATGGCGCCGCCGTTGTGAACAATGTGTACTGTTACCACTGTTACTTCACGGTGATTACGTCGAGAAGTAAGAGTAGTTACAACTTACTGGGTTAAGTATTTTGTCAGAAAAATATTTGGAGACCTTAGAACTTGAACGTGAGAGATTTTATGTGTATCCCATTTCCCAAAAAAACGACGCCATTTTCGAATATGGAAGTCAACTTTGAAATGTGCAATGGAAACCCTATTTTTAATAGTATTTTCAGATTGTACACAACATTTGAGAAATGTTTTATTCTTGGTGATTTTTCAATTGATCCAACCGTTTAGGAGATAAAGGCACTAAAAGTGTGGAACTTTAAACGTTATATTCCTAGTTTTATCGATTCAGACAAAGAGATAGAGGGTGGGTCTTAGAGACATTCCTATTCTACTTTTTCATGGTCTTTAAGAATCCGACTTTTTAAATTCTGAAATCAGAATTTTAAAGATCATCAAAAGGTAGAATAGGAATGTCCCTAAGACCCACCCTCTATCTCTTTGTTTTCATCGATAAAATTGGATTCAAAACTTTAAAAGTTTCACACTTTGAGTGCCTCGAATCTCAAAATTAGCTATATACGAGGTCCGTTCAAGTTCTAAGGTCTCCAAATATTTTTCTAACAAAATACTTAACCCAGAAAGTTGTAACAACTGTTACTTCTCGACGTAATCACCGTGAAGTCGAACACATTTTTCACAACGGCGGCGCCATGATTCCATGGATGCTGAGAACTCTTCTTAAGGGGTATGTTTTGCCCACTGGTAAATCGCTGAAGTAACGGCAGCTCGGTTGGGAAACGAGCGGCCACGAAGAGTGTCCTTCATGATTGGAAAAAGCCAGAAATCGCTAGGAGCGAGGTCTGGTAAGTATGGGAAACCACCTCAAAGTTGTTATTTTGAAGACACTGCTGAGTTAGGAGTGCCCGATGAGCAGGGGCGTTGTCTTGATGAAAAAACACCCGTCCAGTCTTGCTTGGTCGTTTCTCATGCAATGCTGGAAGGATTTTTGTTCTCAAAACATTTTCGTATGAATTAGCTGTAACAGTTGTACCCTTTGGAACACAATGTGTGAGAATTACGCCTTCGCTGGCAACCATAACATTCTCAGCAGAGGCTGTGACTCAAAATATTTTCGGTGGCGGTGAATCAGTGTGTTTCCATTGTGAAGATTGGCTTGGTTTCGTTTCGGGGTTAAAAAATGGAATCCACGTCATCCATCGTTACAACTGATGAAAAGAAAGCACCATTCATTGCTGCATCACGTGTCAACATCTGCTGAGAAATTGCCACCCGCGCAGACTTGTGTTCGTCGGTCAGCATTCGTGGGATCCACCTTGAAGAAACTTTCCGCATTTTCAGCTCATCATACAAAATAGACTCCACAGACCCCACGAAAATGCCAAGTTTAGAGGCAATATCACGCACAGCTAAGCGACGGTCTTCCATAACAACTTGTTCCACACCAGTAATCATGGCTTCTGTCCGGCTGGTTCGTGGTCAAGGCTGCTTCGGTTCATTCTCACATGATTCTCGACCTTCTTTAAACTTTCGCAGCCATGAACGCACATTTTTATCACATTTTCAATATATAGAAATGTGCTTATGTGATCGGTTTGTCCAGCTGTCCGTCCGTCCGTCCGTCCGTCTGTCTGTCTGTCTGTAGACAATCCCACAATTCTTAGGTTGCATGTATTGAATTTCTTCTAGCAATTCTAGAAGACACGAATTATCCTCGCATTCGGGAAAACGCGTGTTGAGAACATACAGGGGTTCGGCTCTGCGCGTGGTCTAAACGTTAATGAGATGGTGCGCGTGCAGGATGCACGTGTTTGACGATTATTGAAAGGACAGTTCGGTCTCTAAATCAAGAGAATTTTTTTATTCCTAGGGAGCTTAGTATTTATTATGATAACTTGAAAACGAATTAACTTTTTCAAAGTCTGTTTTCACCAATCCATTAATATGGGACAGAGCACGAACAAGTACGAACGTGAGATAGCCGGAATAAGTACGTACTATAATGACACGTGCTTTAATGGTACCATTATGATACCCCCTTAAAAACTTCCTATAACCAGATATGGCATATAATATATCAAACAAATCGTCACAACATATCATGAACGAATATATAAGAGTAAATAGTGATAGCAGGTATTAGTCTAAGGGCACGTGTACGTGCAAAGATGTCTCATGAATGAATATAACGGGTAAATAATGTTGGTGTGAAATGTTTAGTAGTACGTGTTTTAATGGTACCAAATGGAACTTTCAATCCTAAGATATGGCATGTAATATATCAAACAAGTCGTAACAACGTGCCATGAGGGAATATAACGAGTAAATAATAATAATGGTTATTGTTTAGTATCACGTGCCTTTATGGTGCCATATGATACCATATGGTACCACTGGAACTTTCAATGCTAAGATAAGGCATGTAATATATCAAACAACTCGTAACAACGTCCCATGAGTGAATATAACAAGAAAATAATGAAAATGGTTATTGGCTTAGTAGCACGTGCCCTAATGGTGCCATATGATACCATATGGTACCATTGGAACTTTCATTTCTAATATATGGCATGTAATATATCAAATAACTCGTAACAACGTACAATGAGTGAATATAACGAGTAAATAATGATAATGGTTATTGTTTAGTAGCACGTGCCTTTATGGTGTCATATGATACTGTGGAGCCTGCGGCCCTAGGGAATGGATTTATACATCAAACGAACTAGGGTCCCCAGTTCCCCTTTCACTCTCCCTTTTTTAAATGAGAATGAGTTTTTCCAGAACACAAAGTTCGTCGGGTGTTTCTCCCGATCGTTTTCTAACGTAAGGGGGTACGGTGCAAATGACAACAACTGGTTGTAAACAATAACAACTGGTTTATTTACGATGTATTTACAATTACGATTGATTATATCCAAAGCTAACTCTAAATTTCTAATGATTTGATTCTATACCGAATAAATAGATCTAAGAGAAATGAGAGATATGAGAGCGGCTATGTGTTACCCAATCTAACGTTCTCGCATTCGCCTCCGTTCGTCTATTCTGAAAATTCTCAAAAAGTACGATTTCTATTTCACGCTTCCATGTTGAATAAATATTCTCTTCTATTAAAGAGGGGTTTCTCCTCAGTAAATAAATTGAATTAATTGTTGAATGTATACTAAGTACCTCTGTCCGTCCTGACAGGTTACTCGCTCTAAATTCTCACCACTCACACTAACAATTCACTAACTACCTCAACGTCTACATCTGTCTGCTCCGACAGGTTCCTCAACTTACTCTCAACACTAACTACACCTCGACTCCTCTCCGACTGTTCACCGACCACTTTCTCACAAACTATCTGCATCTGTCTACATGGACAGGCTGATTTCTTCTGCCTAACTTTTCTGATCCAACAACACCTAACTGTAAGCCGAACAACAGTGTGTAAAAGACACTCAAACAGATGATTGGTGTAAAGAAATGTCAACTCCTCCTTTCTAAATCATGCTACCATCATTTACATGAAAATCAGACAGTGCGTCACATCTGACTCAAACACTGTCGCTAACATTATACCTGGTAAACCTAGAACCACATCCTGTGTAATCTAAGTACTAACTCCAATCTAAAACTTTACTTCACTTGTTTTATAAAAGTTTACTTAACTGTTTTATAGTTATTCTATCTATATAACAACCAAATAACGACTGAATTATAATTCACGTAAACTAGATGTTTAAACTAAACATGGCTAGTTTATCTTCTCCAATACTAAACCTCACCTTATAAACATTATAGAAATAATCACTAAGTGTTAACTAATTTAAATGACTGACTAAGATTAGAAGTTAATTAAAATATAATAATAATCTAGAAACTGTCTTTAACTTCATAAACTAAGATCTCTCCTGTGTTACACTAACAACTATCACTAAAATAGCTGAAGGAACATCTTTAAATTTAATTATTAAGTTTTAACTCGCGTCTTACTAAAATAAGGGTGGGGGTTTCAGAATCCCGGGGCCTCACAATACCATATGGTACTGTTGGAACTTTCAAAGCTAAGATATGGCATGTAATATATCAAACAACTCGTAACAATGTGCCATGAGTGTATATAACGAGTAAATAATGATAGTGGTTATTGGTTTAGTAGCACATGCCCTAATTTTGCTATTTGATTCCAAACGATTAAAAATCGTTTACAACTTCGTTCGGGTCAGGCGCGTCCCCCAAACGCTCCCGCCTTCCCCAGTGACCTCAGTTTTCCCCCCTCTGCAACCCATCCCTTTCCGCCTAGCGAACCGGTAGATCCCGTCCAACGAGTGCCCTAAGTTCAGGTCTTCCTCACTTTGCTACGCTAAATTCTTAATATCGCATTAATATTATTGCCATTACTATTATTGTTAAATTTAGTAGTAAATTACTATTTCTCTATTATTTTCTTTCTCTCGTTAACCTTTCTTTACGTTGATTTTACGTTAATATTAATTTAATGTTATTATTATTCTCCTCTCTATCATTAACCTCTCCTTCATGAACCTTTCTCATCTTTATTAACTTTTTTTTTTCTCCTCCTTTGACTTAAGTGTGCTGATTTCTGTCTTTATATTTAGAAAATTTTTAAAGACTTTATAAAAGTTCTTTCCCTATTTTATATTTTACTATACTTTGTTGTACTTTATCATTAGCCTTTTCCACTGTCCACTTTTATTTAATTTTATCTTATTTTATTTTATTTTATTTTAAATATTCAGTTGTTTTTTTATTTTTGTGCTCCAACTTTACTTCTTGCCATTTTCACTTTCCTCCGCGCACCCCCTCCCCCCTCTAGCCACTATCGTATAGCTACCGACCCTGCTGTCTCCTCCTAACATCTGTTACATCTTCCTCTGCTCCCTCTTCTCACTCTGGTGCTAGTTCCTTACCCCAATCCCCTGGGTACCTACCCCTCCTTTTGATCTTTTCCTCCTCGCTTACTTTTTAACTGTACTATCGTTTGTTCTTGCTTTTCATCTCTTTTTGCCTTTTCCTATCTCCAAGTTACTTAAAGGCCTTTTCTCCCTATAATTGACTTTTTCCCCTATCTCTACTCATTTTAGTCCTGTTGTCTTTTATTTATTTATTTATCTATTTATTTATTTATCTATTTAATTATTAATTTATTATTATTTTTTTTTTATACTTTCATAAAAACAGGATATTTCACCCACCTCTCCTTTCTTTCGATTCTTATTCTTATTATTTTTATTATTATTACACTCCCTACTGTCCGACCTCATTCATTGTGACTATCTTTACTAGATACATGTATCTATTCTATAGATAAAAATGTCAGTCATTAACAGTAAAGTTTGCTTAGTCTGCACTAAAAACTGCAACCAAAATGATTCCATAAAATGTGATAAATGTCGACGATCACTTCACACCACGTGTAGTGATCTAGAGAGGAAAATTATTAATGCTCTTCTTTCGTCGGACGGATCCTTATTATATGTATGTAAGGAATGCAAATCTACGACAGGAAGTGACGTTAAGAACTTAATACTCGATCTTAAAAAAGAAATTGAGGAGCTGCAAGAATCGATCTTGAATAACAGCTACCCTCCCTCTCCCTCCGTTAACGATATCATGGCGGAAGTGAATGACCGTATCTCCAGAGAAAGCAATGTCATTTTCTTTGGCATGGAGGAACTTAGCGGTGACAATTCCAATATCATATGCAGCAGACAAATCACGTATAGTGGACATTCTGGGTAAGCTTCCACGTCCTGTCCTTTCACAATTTGACCAACTTCGCTCTTCTCGGCTGGGGCAACCTATGCCGGGAAAGGTGAGACCCCTGAAAGTTACACTACCGTCGAAAGCTGATGCCCTGTCTGTTCTAAGACAAAGGAGAACGATTGCCACAATTTATAAACTCAACGTATCCTCAGACAAAACAAAAATGGAACGTTATCATTTACTCTCCCTTCGCGCTGAACTTTCTGATCGCCAAACAAAAAACGGTGAAATGAACTTGACTATAAAGTACATCAACGGCTGCCCCAGAATTGTGGAATCGGAAACAAAAAACTAAAAAACCAGGGAATCTCCTTCTACTATCAAAATGTGAACGGCCTTAGATCTAAACTTGTGGACCTCTCTAATAATATTCACTCACATTCTTTTGACGTCGTCTGCTTCACAGAGACAAACCTGTTACCTGATATAAGCAACGCTGAACTTGGCTTGACCTCCTACAATGTCTACCGTTACGACAGGAACCGATCAACTAGTGGAAAAACCTCAGGTGGCGGCGTGCTCATTGCCATTAATAAAAAGTTTTCCTCCATGCCTATTACTTCTCATGTTCAACAAGTGGAACATCTCTTTGTAATTCTTTACCTGGACAACTCTTCCTACGTCATATGTGCTACTTATACAGTATTCCTCCCTGTTCACCGCCTTCCATCTATGAAGTACATTTGAACGAGATCGAGAGAGTTGCTTCTTTTTACCCTACATCCGAGATTTGTGTATTAGGTGACTACAACTTACGTGAACTAACTCCATTTTGGCTGTCCAATAGTGATCTTCTCGACAGGAATTCAATGTTTTTGCAAGGTAACATGCTAATAGATATGTTATACTTCTTAAACCTAACTCAATACAATCACTCAGAATAAGGTCCAATATTACGTCGTTACTATTTACTATCTACCTCTTTTGTTGGAACTTCAATCACAGCTGATCCTGTTTTATTATCCGATTTTCACCACCCCCCCCCCCCTTATATGGAGTTATTCATGCCAGACACTCATGTCCATCTATTCAATATGATTTCTACTCCTTTGATTTTAAAAATGCAGACTACGATTATCTTAATACAGTTTTAAGCAATATTGACTGGTGTGTTCTTGATCAGCTGGACTTGCAAACAGCCGTTGATCACTTCTATGGGCTGCTATATTCTATAATTAATGAACTTGTTCCCAGAAAGAGAATCTGTAACGTGATTAACACTTTTCCAAGATGGTTCACACCAGAATTAAGGAAATTAATCTGTGAGAAGAAGGATGCTCATCGTAAATACAAATCTTCCCATCTAATAAGAGACTATCTAAGCTTCTCTGATCTTAGATCCAAATGTAAAGCTCCTACTAAAATTTGTTACAACCAGTACATTTCATCAGTGGAAACGTCCATTGTAAGCAGTGTCAGGTCTTTTTGGGGCTATATCAATGCTAAGAAATCTGATAATGACTTATCCTCATCCATGTTTTACAACAGTGCTATTGAGAACAATCCATTGGGCATTTCTAATCTTTTCCAACAATATTTTTCGAGTACTTTTGCAAATACTAATTTAAATTCTTATTTAAAGCATATCACCTATGACAGACATGTTGATCTGTCTAGTGTTCAAATATCAGCAGCACAAATTGAAGAAGAACTTAAAACTGTAAAAACTAATAAAAGCCCTGGTCCTGATGGTATACATCCTCTGTTTATACGTTCCTATGGATCTAGCCTCTGCCACCCACTCCTAATCATCTTCAATAAGTCTCTGTCTTCTGGTGCCTTCCCGTCCATCTGGAAATCAAGCTTTGTTACCCCTATTTTTAAATCTGGTAATAAGAATGATATCACCAACTATCGGCCTATAGTTATCCAATCAGTTTTCCCCAAAATCATGGAATCCCTTGTACTAAAATCTATACAGGGGCAATTTAGGAATATCATTATCTCCCAACAACATGGATTCAGTAAGGGTAGATCCACCTTTACAAATCTTATGACGTTTGAAAAGTTTATCCTTGACAATATGGACACACAGCTTCAGGTCGACGCAATTTACACGGATTTAGCCAAAGCATTTGATCAGGTAGACCACGATATATTATGTCACAAACTAAAGGCACTTGGAATCACAGACCCGTTTCTGTCTTGGATCTCTACTTTTTTATCTTCCAGGCTTCTTTATGTTAGAGTGAAACATTCTATCTCTGAAGCAATTAAAGTAACAAGTGGGGTTCCCACCTGGGTCTATTGCTCTTCTTACTATATATCAATGATGTCAGTATGTATCTGAAGGACGCGCAGTTCCTTCTCTTTGCCGACGACCTTAAGCTATACTGCTCATTCAAGAACCTCAATGACTGCCATCGTCTACAGAATTCACTTGATTCACTTGTCTTGTGGTGCTCAGATAACAACATGAAGTTGAACATTGAAAAGTGTAAGGTTGTCTCCTTCTCCAGGAAGAAACATCCTGTTACCTTCACATACAACATTAAAAACAAACCCTTGCACTCTGTAGAACATATCAATGACCTTGGTGTCATCTTTGATTCCAGAATGTCCTTCGTGTATCACATTGACTCTATTTCTAAAAAAGCCAACAAAATGCTTGGCTTTATTAATAGACATACCAAATCCTTTACATCTCTTTTGGCCTTAAAGACCCTATACTGCTCCCTAGTCCGTTCTAATTTGGAGTATGCATCCATTGTCTGGTCCCCACATTTCTCAAAATATATTGATATCATCGAGAGCATCCAAAATCGTTTCTTGTATATCATTCATCGAAAATTGTGCCATTCTCCTACCCTTCCTAACTATGACAAACTCCGTAACCTGACGGGGCTTGAAACCCTAAAAATCCGTAGAGTTCGTACTGATCTTTTGTTTATTTATGATTTATGTAACTCAAATCTTGACTGTCAGCCACTACTTGAATTAATTCCCTTTAGAGTACCAGTTTATAGTACCAGATCAAATATGCTTTTCCATATTGAGAAGTTATCCTCATCCAGCAATTACATTCATAACGCTCCCTTCAAACGGGCCTTACGTAGTGTTAATGACCTTCTTACTTCGTTCGACCTCTTCCACGACAAAAGGAACAAATTGAAGTGTATTAACATTGCATTATAACTGATTTTTATTTTTTTTCCCTATTGGACTATAACTGAGTTCCTATTGCACTATAACTGAGTTCTCTCATTTTTTCCCTATATGTTCGCTGTTTTTATACCCTCTGGTCATTTTTTATTTTATTTGTACTCATTATGTATCCAGTTCTTGAAATAATTATTTTTATATGACAATTATATATTGTACCGTTCCTCAGTTTTATGATTTTAGAGTACTGCCTTAATTTGTGTATTTTATCGAAATTTTATTTTCTTTGTCATTATTATCCATTGAATTTTACCTATTGTGTTAATCATCTTTTGATATTAAGTTGTACCTGTCAGAATTTACTTATTTCATCCTTTTTTATCTTATTGATAATATCATTGTTACTGTTTATATTGATCATGTAAAAGGGGTATTCCCGTATAATTTGAATAAATAAATAAATAAATATGGTACCATTGGAACTTTCAATGCTAAGATATGGCATGTAATATATCAAACACCTCGTAACAACGTGTCATGGTGAATATAACGAGAAAATGATGATAGTGGGAATTGGTTTTGTTGCATGTGCCCTAATGATACTATATAGTATTGTTAGAACTTTCAGTGCTAAGATATGGCGTGTAATATATCAACCAACTCATTACGAGTTGTTAGATCTATTGTTATTCATAGCTTATGTGTATCAAGAGCATAATGCTGTTAGGCTTAATGTTATCTAAAACTCACTACTGTTATACATATTGCTAATTAATAATAGTTAATCGCTTGCTTCAATAGTAGAAGATAACGTAGAAACACTTTAGTAATTTAATATGAAAAAATAATAGATGCTTACACACAATGCTTCAGCAATTGAGGCTCACTTCGTTTAACATTATGTGGGAATTCTTACAAATTAAAGAACTTTTATTTTTTTAAATGTATGAGGAATAACTCTCCATTTACCTTTCAGTTCTTCAAGTTTAAATTCGTTTAAATTCTCTCTATACATTATCTTACTTAAATAGTAATTTACAATTTAGTTTTCATATTTATTTATTTTCTCTTAAGTGTTTTAAAATGTTGATTAATTCAATATATCCATAACATGAAAATGTGCTCTCTTTATCCGCTTTGGCGGTAAAATCATTCTTGTTAACATTCATAACTCCTTCATCGCATATCTCACTCAATTGGCGATTAAATTTCGATGGCTGTTTCACCCCGCAAGTGCAGAAAACGAATTATTACACATTGATCTTGTAAATTAAACTTCGCCATTTTAAATATATGAAACATCGTTCGCGGCAACGCGCACGGTATTCACACCGTTCTCGGTATAGTGCTGCCATCTATGTTAGTAAAAACGAAATATTTCCCTCAAAATTTTAAAAGCATCCGGATCTTTCTACTTACTGTCACTGCAGAGAAAAAAATTTGGAGACCGTATAACGCACCTCGTATGTAGGCCTACTCGTATGATGTGCTTCCAAATGATGCTCGTCTACGATTTGGAAGCACTGGTCAAACTGATTCGCCAAACTTGTTAGTTTAAAAGAAAAAAAAAGTTTAAAAGCTTCACCATGCATTTAAGCTTTAAATATTACTGCCAAGTGCGAAAATGAAGACTAGATTCTATTTCACTTTGGGGCGAGGAAATTCCTTTTGTATTTTTGTCCATTTGCCAATTTGATGTAGGTAATTGTATTAAGGGAAAGATCGTTTAGATGAAGTTTTCGCTGCTCTAACTTTCGTGAAGTTGTTGGTTGTTGTATCGATAGAAGGCTGAGGAGCTCCGCAAACTACCTGCAGGTGTGTGTGTGTGTGTGTGTGTGTGTCTGTGTGTCTGTGTCTGTCTGTCTGTCTGTGTGCGTGTGTTATGTGCGCGTTCGCACTCAAAAGATTGAAAAAGATATCCGTGCCTCTTTTTCGGAAGTGTTCAATTTGGTAGGGAATTTTTTCTTTTTGTGTCGTCGGATTAAACTGGGGATTTCCATACAAACCCAAATTAGATCAGGAGAGAAATTTTTATTGACCATCTTTGAAAAGAATGGAAGATGGAGCGTCTCAGCAACTGCTTATATCGCCTTTACCCTATGTAATTACACAAAAACCTTGTTACCCTTCCCTCCGCAACCCCCGCTCTCCATCTCGTCCTTTCTCTCGTCGCCCCAATTTCAGTCTTTTCCCCCTAATATTCGATTAAAAAACGCTCGAACGCCTTCAGAGGAAAGTCAGAACAGCTTTCGTACGCCTCACTTGGAGCAACCATCGTTTGGCTTCCTTCCTTTCCTTTTGTTTTTTTTTTCCTTTTTTTTTCCTTTTTTTTATCATCAGCCGTTGTAGAAGCCTCATGTTTCTTTTTTCATCCTGTTTTTAAAAAATATTTTAAGACTCATAAAAAATAGCAACCAGACGCTATTTACCTTCACATAAGAGAGTTTTTTTATTCTTTCCTTTTTAAAAAAAAAAAAAAAATCTAATGTATTCCCACAAATTGAGTTATCTTTATTTTATGAGGCTACGTAATTTGGTCATAAGTTTTCCCTTATTTGATTAATAATATTAACGGCAGATAGGTAAGATATTGATTTTTTTTCCTTCTGAAAGAAAATGAAAATATCATGCAACTTTGGTTTTCATTAAGAAACTGGTTTTCATTAAGAAGCCTTTTATTGTCATCAAATTAGCCGGTTTGTTTGTCTTTCTGAACTGATAGCGATCTGTGTTGTAACTTAATGACCACATGGAAGTCCATCCAAAAGGTATGCACGATTTCATCATTGGATAAGCGGAGAATAGTATCCCTCTCTTTCCCCTGTATGCGTCATTGTGCTGTATGGTACATGTACAGTCGAGTGCAAAAAGGTTTAGGAACTGAGCAAAATCAGGACATTTTACTGAGAGTCAAGGCAGATTAGACTGGACCTGTCCCTTCTAAATGAAAATAGGGTAGCAGGTATACGCTTGGGATGTGCTATTCACGTGCTCAACTATGACTTACATTAATAATAGCTTTCCATGAAGGTTGTAGCGTAACAAAAGCCAGATGGCTTTTATCCATTACAGTATTTTCGTACATATCTGTTCTCGAAAAAATGAGACCTAACATTTATACAACTGAATTGAGGTTTAAAATTCTTAAGAAAACAGTAAAATGGAGTTAAATGAAAAAGTACGCGTGAGCTTTGGAAAGACGGAAAACGAAGGCGGGGGGGGGGGAGAACGGTTTCGAAATTAGTATCCTGGGACCTGGGATCGAAACTATGTCGCCGCTATTTTTGATCCGTTGCGGCCAAATGTAACGATGGCGCCATGTCTTCAAGTACTAAGAAAGACTCAGTACGATTCCTTCCTAACAAGATTTCACATTACTACGATATATTGAAATAAAAGTTCATAGAAAATACTTAAGTTTGACCTGGCTTTGTTAGGAGCTATAGCATAAAGCGACTTCCAAAACTGTCCCAATGTTAGAGAACGAGATGTTCCTCCATCCATTATTGATATTGTATACATACGATAGAGTCACCATTGCTTTCATTTAAGAACTTAATATCTGAGCCTGAAATAAGTGCAATACAAAATTTTTTTCAAAAATTATTTTTTATGTAATTAAAGAAAAACCGACAATTTGCCATTGGGACAGTTTTGCTGCCGTGTTATGAATTGAACTCATTTGTATGAACAATATTTATTTAATACTTTATGTAGCCTCCTTTGGCTTTCAACAATGCAGCAATACGTCTAGGCATGCTGTCAATTAAATTAATACATGTTTGGGCAGAAATATTTTCCCATTCCATCTTTGTTCTTTCCCACAATTCTTGCATTCCTTTTGGTTCAGTCGGATATTTGGCCATTTGATTTTTAAGATATTCCCACAGATTGAGATCTGGAGATTGTGCAGGCCACTTCAGAACCTCAATTTCGTTATCTTGGAACCACTGTTTGGCAAGGCGTGCTCGATGTTTGGGATCGTTGTCTTGCTGGAATATAATCTCTTGTTTGTCTTGTCCATGAAAATCTAATGTAGGGATGAAATAGTTATCCAGAATGTCGCAGTACGTGGCAGCGGTCATACTGCCATCAATTCGACACATCAAACCAGTTCCTATAAATGTCATTCAACCCCAAATCATCAGGTTGCCACCACCAAATTTAACAGCTCCGTTCGTTTCCCGTTCTGTTAACCCTGATCCTGGACGTTTCCACATCCACGATCGACCATCAGATCCTAATCGGTTTATTTTTGTTTCGTTGGACCATATAACTCTTTTTCCAGTCATCCTGGGTCCAATGTTGATGCCGTATCGCGAACTGGAGACGACTTCTTTGTGTTTCTTTGTCGGTTTAAGCTTTTTCTTTTTCACTGCAGATATTAATTCTGCTGCTTTGAAATGTCGACGAACAGTAGAGCAATTGACACTTGTTCCAGATTCAGCAATAAATCGCTGGATCACTTTGACAGCGTCTACAGCATCCGTAGTGGTTATCATCTGAACCAGTTTTCTTTTATCATTTGCAGCTAATTTTTGTGGACGACCTCCTTTCATCTTCTGTGCATTTGGTCTGCAAGATGCACGAACTCTGCTTACAGTTGTGAGTCCACTTCCTAATCGTGACTGAATATCTCTTGTAGAAAGCCCTTCATCAATAAGGGCAAAAATGTTATTGCGTGTGTCATTGTTGACAGTTATGCAGAACTTAGCATATTAAACCGTTGGATTAAGAAATTGTAAGAATACGTGGTTCCTGGTGTTTTAATCTAGGCTGATTACATTCATTTGAAGAGGAGGTGGAAAACTGTCCCAATGACAAATTGTTGGGTTTTCTTTAATTACATAAAAATAATCTTTGAAAAAAATTTGTATTGCACTTATTTCATGCTCAGATATTGAGTTCTTAAATGAAAGCAATGGTGACTCTATTGTATGTATACAATATCAATAATGGATGGATGAACATCTCACTCTCTAACATTGGGACAGTTTTGGAAGTTACTGTATGAATGTGCGGTTGGTCTATACGCTTGCACGATTGCTTTAAAGCGGATTAATTCTTTCAAATTCCGTTTTCAGCAATATGATCATTAAGGTCTTTGCTCGGCTGTATCTACATTTCAGGCTTTTTCGTGAAGCCTTTCAAGTCAATTACACGTGTTCTAACAGTGACCGTTAAGAATATTAAGATATGGCATGTGATATAACACTCGATTCGTAATGACCAGTCATGAAAGGAATAAATTATTACTTTCTGTTTATTTGTCGACATGAGCTCGCGCACCTTACGATCGCTTTGTCGAGTCACAATTACTATCAGGTCCAGGAGAAAGTTTTTTCGTTTCTTCATCCTTACTTTTTAAATGGTTATAATCCTCTCGTAGGATGATTTGAATAATGCAAATGTTTTATACTTTAAAGAGAAATGATTGGTCATTCTTTTGCACTTACTTGTCTAAGTGAAAACATTTAATTTTATTTTGAAAAAACGTCTGAAATGGGCACTACATCACCACTAATTCGAGCCTGTCTGTTGTATGAATTTAAACTTTGCTATAAAGCAGTGGAGGCTGCTCGTAACATTTGTACAGCATTCGGTGATGATTCTGTCACTGACCGGACAGCACAGAATTGGTTCAAAAAATTTAGAACTGGTGATGAGCATCTTGAAGATGAACCACGTACTGGCCGAAGTAGTCCATTATGAGCTCCAAAATCCAGGACAAACTATCACAGCAGACGTGTATGTTGGTCAGCTTCAACCTAAACATGAAAAAATCAAGCAAAAACAGCCAGCTCTTGCCAACCGCAAGGGTGTTGTTTTTCTTCATTGACAACGCACGTCCGTATACGGCAGAGCTGAGCCGTCAGACAATAAACAAACTTGCCTGGACCTGATACAACTGCGTCAGTACGACTGTACAATATTGATAAAGTGGAATTGCTTTGTATTTTAACGTGAACGTTGAGCAATAAAATAGACGCAAATTTGGAAAGAATTAAATGACTTTCCGTTGTTCATTAGGAATTTTAGCTAAACTTTAAATTCTCGAATTTAAAATTACTTCTGCGTCGCAGCTAAAGCTCCTTCTTGGAACGTTTACAAGATTTTATTTTAATGCTGGCATTATTAGCGCGTTTATTTTGTTTGAGAGCATTTATTCTTCCTACTGAGTTTACCTAATTCAGTTATTTTGTTATTTGAAAAGTATTTAGAGAATTAACTACATTTGATTTTGGTATACCAGTAGAAACGCAAAGTGAAACCAGTAAGGACCTCCGCTTCCTATCTTGGTTTAAAAATTCTAAAGCGTTTAATCTTAGCAAAAATAAACCTGTAGAACTGTGGTTATTTTCTGCGTGAAGAAGCACAAGTAATACAGACTGAGGTTACTTTGTAATGGAAGTGTTCATTTATGCCAATAAATGTCAACTTTTCTTGGACAAGTCGATCTCTTGCTTTGTGTTTCTTCAAGCAAATTTTTATTTTTTATTAATATTTTTAAAGAATTTTCTATTTTCTGTGTTATTATAATTATAACTTACTTTCTTAACCAGCGATTTTTATTTCTCGGCAGATTGCAAGAAGATGAATTGTAGCCAGAGGTGCGTCTCCGATTCGTCGAATAAGGCCAGGTGCCTCTGCTACAATGGTTACGAACTCAACCGCGGTGACAACAAGACCTGTCTCCCAAGAGGTAAGCCATTTAGCAAATAACTTACCAGTCGGTAATACAAATAGTTTAATGCCAAAAACTGTGGACAATTCGTAGTAACAAACTAAATAAGGACAGAAAACAAAATTCCGCAAATTATTAAATTTGCTAAACCTGTCGGTAATGCTGGGCGGTTGCGTAGCCATTTATATACGATATCAGGCCCGCCGCCAGAAATGTTTGGGCCCCTGACAACAGGGTACGTGTGGGCCCCTCTGGGCTCTGCCTCGTGCCTGATCAAGCGTGGCTGACGAGGCCCCCCTTTCGTTGGGGCCCCGGACTAGAGTCCCGTTTGTCCCCCCCTGGCGGCGGCCCTGACGATATATATAACAAACTAAATAATAGCACAAACTGCAATTCCACATATGAAATATTTAATACAGAGTTATGGAATTGCGATTTCTGTTATTATTATTTTGTTTGTTACTACGACTTGTCCACAGTTTTTGGCATTCTACTCTTTGTACGAAGACACTTAAGTTTATTACATTTTCTTATTTCATTATCATAATCCTGAATTGTATTTTTGTTATTTTGTCTTGCTCTACAACAAATTTTCCAAACTGTTTTGGTAGAGCTATTTATTTATTAACTTCTCCTTTAATAATCTC